>CM034242.1:44243741-44802131 GCA_019916065.1 Vitellaria paradoxa
CATGTTTTGGGAAGTTTAGACTTCACCAGGAAGGTTCGAGCCATTCTAAGACTTCTGGCGTAGTTTTTGGGAGATCTCAGGACCTCTCGGACACATTTTAGAGAGATTTGGAACAATTAGGTCAAATTTTGGTCTCAGTTGGATTCCTAAGGGTCTAGTTATGTTCGTTTGAAAATTGCTGCTCAGAAATGAACTGAAGGCACAACTAAGCTAACTCTCCCATCATTTTTGGGTATAAGGAATCTAAAAATTCCATTGGTGGGTCTTTAGGACATTTCTGAGAGTCCATAAAATGCTAAATAAAAATTGATTGAGGGTTTGAAAGGATCACCTAGAGTTCAAGTTGGCCCAACCTAGTTGTGCTCTTACCTTAGGGGACGATACCTCAACATTCTTACACAATTTGAAGGTATTTCGACTTCGTCTAGATGCTTAAATTGTGCTTGGAGTGCCAGTAGCTTTTTTTTTTAATCGATAGGAGCTATTTTGAGTCAGCAGAGCTCAGATGACCTCTGGAGCTGCATTCTGGCTACTCTGAGCTTTGTACTATGTTTTCCGAGATGTCTTAGGATGTTGTGTGTCTTCTTAAAAGTTTTTGACTTGATCTGGGCACTCTAGTTGATATCATTTTTCAGACGCGTCGGTAGAGGTCATTCTGAACTTCTGGACCAAATTAACCGTTAATTCTAGGCTTTGGCTCTTCCATTGATGTAGGGATCCTCGCTTTGATGTCTTGGACATGCTGGGCCTTCTGCCCTAATCTGGGTCTTTAGCTTGACTTCTTTCTAACTCCAGAGGTAAAATTGTCATTTTGCTGATTGTTTCCCTTGCGTTGATTTTTGGCGCTTTGACATGTCCTATGATTAAGAAAAATTAATAAGTAGAGCACCATTTAATTGAAAACTTTAAAAATTATAAATATTAAATGAATATGCAAAAAATGGGGTGTCAGCACAAAGCAAAGTAAATTTTTTTATTTTTAAGAAAATATATCTAGACTATAATTTTCTTTAAAATTTTATTAAGAACAAACATTTAAATTAAAATTTCAATTTTAATGTGCTTAAAACTTAAATTTTAAATATATACACTTTTACACTTTTTGTGTCATTTATATAATAAGGAAACTTAAAATTATAAATTTTAGAAAACTTTTAACTATTAGATTTGTTGAATGACTAAGATTATTTTTCTTTTTCTCTTACTTTTCCCGTATATTTTGAATACTTTTTGTATAAAAGATTTTTAATTAATATTTTAAAAAAAGTGATAATATTTTTAGTAATATCTAAATGATTTTTAAAAATTTTTGAATTTGAGATATTTTCAACTTTTGGATTTGTTTAATGGCTAGGATTATTTTTCTTTTTTCTCATTCTTTCTATATTTTTTTGAAATATTTTTTATATGAAAGATTTTAAATTAATATTTTAAATAATAAATTTTATACATTTATTAAACACTGTATGAATATCTTAATTTCTTTCAATTAGTGATTTTATTTTTACAGGTTATTTGTACACTTTTTTCATCTATTGTTTTATAAATTTAAATTTAAGCTATTTAAATGTCCTTTATATTTATGTGCTTTTAGGCATGAACAATCACTTGTGTATATATAAGGTTTGAAATTTCAATAAGGCTTGCCCACCCCCTCAAGCCATCCCTTAGGCTGCACCACATAGAACATCCACGTAGATGAAACTCACATCCAATGAACAATATTGTAATATAGATAATTAATTCTCTATTTAAAAATATATATACGTATATTTATTATATAAAAATACAATCGTTGATGTGACGGTTGTATACGTGGTAAGGGGGAGGGAGCTGTGTGAGAGAGAAAGAGAGTGTGTTTTGAAATTCAAACCTGGCAAGGAGAGGTAGCTGAGAGAGAGAGAGAGAGAGGAGATGAGTTTTGAAATTCAAATTGTGTTTTGCACGAGTTTTGTTTATTTGTTTGCTTTTTTTTTTGTATTTGACCTCATAAATATATACCAACGCTCAAACAATTTGGATTCTCTCTGTTCTAGTGTTTGGAGACGAGGAGCCCCCAGATTTCTCTTCTGTTAGCGGCTATGGGCTTTTTCTCCTTCCTTGGGAGGGTCATTTTCGCTTCTCTCTTCATCCTTTCCGCATAGCAAATGTAAGCCCTCTCTCTCTCTATACACACACACATATCAAATCTGCTCTGTCTATATTCCTGTTGCTGCCAGATCTAGATTTTATAGCTTAGCCATTGTATTGGAATGGAAAAGAAAGTAGCTTTTTAGAATTGCCATGCTTTTTTGTTGTTTTGGGGTTTCCTATATGTATATTCTACGTATGTTTTTGCGGTAGAAATAATGAGGCCTAATGGCTTTATTGTGTTACGGGTTGGGCGAAGGATTTTGATTTCCAGGCCTTTTGAGTGGTGGAAAATTCGTTTATTTTCTTAGATTTGCGCTGTAGCACAATGGGTCGTGTTTGTTTTCACCAGTTCTGTTTTGGGAGATAATGTTGTTTGGTTTTCTCTGTTTAACTATTTTTTTAAGTGTTGGAAACTGTGTGTTCTAATGATGTTTCTGTGTGCATTGTGGTGGTGTTGGTTGAATGTTTTATTTTATGTAATTTTACCATGGGAAGGATTTATTTGGAGGCTTCTTGGTGAATTACATTTAGTGCTGCATAATATACGTTTCTTAGACTACTGGGGTTGCAACAACCCAAAAATAACATTATTTCTACCGCAAAATCCAGTGGGTTGACCTACTAAAATCTAGTGGCTCATCGAGGTCGCCTAAGCCATCGGGACCTCCCTGTGCACGACGGAAGGAAGGAAGAGTCCGGCGAGGGAAAGGAAAGGGAATAGCAAATTGAATAACCCGTTCCCAGAATCGTACTCCAACACCGATATATTAACCCCTTCGTGGCCAAAATGTCAATGAGGTTCGGCTCATTCGAGACAATCACGATGGCTTGGTAGCGTCCACGGATGTGAGTTGAAGGGATTTCAGCGTGTCTATCGATCGATCCATATGGAATCAATCAATGGTAGAGAAGAGTTTCAAGTACATAACGTTGGTGGTAATTAACATTTTCTTAAGTCTGCTAAATCTTAGCTATCTGCCCCCCCCTTTTCCCCTCTTTTAGATCGAATCCAAACAAAGAATCTTGCATTTAGCAAGCTTCCTATTCCTTTCATGTTTCAATGTAATCGTCTATGTTGTATGTTCATGGTTTTGACTAGAAAACTAATGACAGTAAAACAAAACGAAAAGGTACAGATTTGAAGGACCATGATTTTTTATTTTAGTTCAGGTTTAGTAATTTTGTTTTAGTTGATTAAGTTAAAAGTTTAATGTAGTTTATTTATTTGTTTATGTGTTTTTAGACATGAACAAAAACTATTATTATATATAACAACTACAAAAGACAATATGGATATTATTATTATATTATTATATTATTATTATTTTCTTTCAAGGCACGAGAAAATGCTAGTCTATTCAATAAGATAAATTACTAGATGATTTTATTGATGTGGTGCCTAATGAGTTACCTAGTGAACTACCACCTTTGAGAGATATCTAGCATGCTATAGATTTAGTTCCAGGTTCTCGATTGCCTAACCTTCCACATTATAGGATGAATCCTAAAGAGAGAGAGGAGTTGAATAGGCAAGTAGAAGGACTTTTAGAGAGAGGATTTGTTAGATATAGCCTTAGTCCTTGTGCGGTGCCAGCTTTGTTTACACCTAAGAAAGATGGATCTTGGAGAATGTATGTGGATAGTAGAGCCATCAATAAGATCACAATCAAATATAGATTTCCTATCCCTCGCCTGGAAGATATGTTGGATCTATTAGCTAGTTCTAGTTGGTTCTCTAAGATAGATTTGCATAGTGGTTATCATCAAATTCGTGTTCGGCCAGGGGATGATTGGAAAACTGCATTTAAAACACAAGATGGTTTGTTTGAGTGGTTAGTCATGCCTTTTGGTTTGTCTAATGCTCCTATACTTTTATGAGAGTTATGACCCATGTCCTACAGCCTTTCATTGGGAAATTTTTGGTGGTCTACTTTGATGACATGTTGATCTATAGCAAATCCAAAAAAAGAGCATTTAGAACACCTTCGACAGGTTTTTCTCACTCTGCGACAAGCTAAACTTTATGTTAACCTTAAGAAGTGTTCTTTCATGCAACCACATGTTTTTCTTAGGTTTTATTGTGTCTGAACATGGCATTTCAGCTGACCCCGAAAAGGTTAGAGTTATTAGGGAGTGGCCTGAACCAAAATCTGTCACTGAGGCTCGTGTAGTTTTCATGGTTTAGCTTCTTTCTATAGGAGATTTATTAAGGGATTTAGCACCACTATGGCTCCTATCATAGAATGTTTAAAAAATGCAGAGTTTCAATGGTCTAATGCTGCTAGCTAGGCATTTAGAAAAATCAAGGTAAAAATGACTGAGGCACCTGTTTTGAGGCATCCTGATTTTACCAAAGTTTTTGAGGTTGCTTGTGATGCATTAGGTGTAGGTATTGGTGGTGTCTTAAGTCAAGGTCACCCTAAAGCTTTCTTTAGTGAAAAACTCAATGATGCTAAAAGACGATATTCTACATATGATAAAGAGTTTATGTTATAGTGCAAAGTCTTCGCTTTTGGAGGTTTTATTTGTTGCCTACTGAATTTGTGTTGTTTTCTGACCACCAAGCTTTAAGATATTTAAACTCAAAAAAGAAATTGAATGCTCGACATGCTAAGTGGGTTGAATTTTTGAATGAACATTCTTTTGTAATTAACCATCGTGCTGGTATTGAAAACAAAGCTGCCGATGCACTTAGTCGATTAACTATTACACTTCATTGTATGAGTGCTCATGTCATTGGGTTTGATAGATTGAAGGATGAGTATTCTGCATGTCCTGACTTTGATATTGTTTATGATGAGGTTAGTAAAGGTAACCGTCATGAATATGTTGACTTTCTTGTTGAAAATGGTTATTTGTTTAAAGTGACTAAATTGTGCATACCTCGAACATCACTTAGGGATTTGTTAGTTTGGGAGATGCATGCAGGTGGTTTAGCTGGACATTTTGGGAGGGATAAAACCATTGCATTGGTTGAATGTAGATTTTATTGGCCGTCTCTGAAAAAGGATATTGCTAGGATAGTTGCACAATGTCGAACATGTCAGTTAGCTAAGGCTAAGAAACAAAACACCATTTATATACTCCTTTACGTGTTCCTCATGAACCTTGGAAGGATGTTAGCATGGACTTTGTTCTTGGATTGCCTAGGACCGCTAGAGGGCATGATTCTATTTTGGTTGTGGTTGATAGGTTTTCTAATATGGCATTTTATTCCTGTAACAAAACCAATGATGCTTCCATATTGCTAAATTATTCTTTAAAGAAATTGTTAAATTGCATGGTTTGCCTTCCACCATTGTATCTGATAGGCATGTGAAATTTGTCAGCTATTTTTGAAAAACTCTTTGGAAATTGTTTGGAACTACGTTGAAATTTTCATCTGCTTTTCATCCTCAAATTGATGGTCAAACTGAGGTTATTAATCATAGTTTGGGTGATATGCTTAGATGTTTGGTTAGGGTAAAACAAGGTGTTTGGGATTTAATTTTGCCAACAGCTGAGTTTGCTTATAATAATTATGTTAACCGTTCAACTGGTAAAAGTCCTTTTCAAATTGTTAATGGCTACTCACCATGCACATCCATTGATCTTGTTCCTTTGCCACCTCATATGCGTGTGTCTAAACCTGCGGAAAACTTTACAAAACACATCCATGACTTGCATGCTGAGATTAGGCGAAAGATTTCTCTAAGTAATAAATAATATAAACTAGCTGCTGATGTGTATCATAGATCTAGGGAATTTAATGTTGGTGAATATGTCATGGTTCGCATTCGTCCTGAAAGAATTCCAAAAACATTTTAAAAAAAACTTTATGCAAGAGCCATGGGCCTTTATTCTATCACTCGTAGATTGGGATCTAATGCATATCTTCTTGATTTGTCTAATGACATTGATATTAGTCCTGTTTTCAATGTAGAAGATCTGCTACCTTACCGATGCACTTTTGAGCCTCCTGCTTTGCCTTCTAGTGTGTTTGCAGGTGGAGCTAGCAAAGGTGCACCCTCTGTGCCTTCGTTACAGTATTCTAATGAGATAGTAGACACTATCCTTGATGATGAGTTCGTGACTTCTCTAGATGGTAGTTTTCGTCGCTTCCTTGTCAAATGGCATTGTCGTCCTGATTCTGATGCTACTTGGATACTGGAGGATGATCTTCGTCATTTCGATCCTTCATTGTTAGATGGCTACCTTCCTCCCACTTTCGAAGCAGAGTTCTTTTCAACCGGGAGAGAATGATGGAGCATGGAGTAGGCCCATATTTAGGCCTAGACGAGATAGAAGCCCAAGCCTAATGATGTTTTTTATTACTATTAGTTTATTTATTTAATTATATTTTTGGATTATTATTAGTTTATTTATTTAATTGTATTTTTTGGATTTATCTATTAGGGTTAGGATTTTCTGTTGGTGCCTATAAATAGCACTTATGTTATTATTTTTAACAAATTTGATGAGATTGAAACCCTAGAATATTTCTTTCAGCCTTTCTCTTCGTTTTCGTTTTCTTGTTCCTTCGTAGCCGAGTTACGTTAGAAAGGCTACTTGCCAGGGGTTCTGTTGAGAGAGAGAGGCCTCACGTGGTGGCTGCCTGGGGCCACAGGTTTTTTTTGGTAATCAAATGAGTTAAATGTATATATAATAAAAGTGATATGTGACAAAATTTGATTGAATGTAAAATTGATAATAATCCCTCATCTTTCCTATATATTTTTTTGAATACTTTAAAATTTTATTACATATTTAGATTTTTGTAAACTAGCAACAGAAAAATGTTTGTTAAATCTGTTTATATTTTTTTTTCAAAAGAATGCAAACTACACAGAAAAACATAATAAAAAAGTTTTTACTCTATTTTTTCTATTACAAATATTTTATTAATTTTAACACTTTGTTCATTTTATTGCATCATATTAAAGTGAATTGTTTTAATTATTTAAATTTTTTTTACTAAATAATTAAATTCAATTAAAGAGTTTTAAATTAAATGAATAATTTCAAAGATTTTCAGCAAAAATCAGGGTGCCAAACGCACCAATAATCCCTCACCTTTTTTATATTTTTTTTGAATAATTTTTTTATACAAATTTTTTTAAATTAATATTTTAAAAAATTTGACAATAATAATATATCTAACAAAGTTAATTAAATTTTTATTACATATTTAGATTTTAATATCTGTTAAAATTTTATTAAAAGTAAACACTTAAATTAAAATTTTTATTTATGTTTTTAAATTTTTGTAAACTGACAACAGAAAAATACTTGTTAAATCTGTTTATATATTTTTGTTTTCAAAAAAATGCAAACTTAAATAGAAAAATGTATTGACAAAAAAAGTGTTCTTACTCTATTTTTTTTATTGCAAACATTTTGTCAATTTTAACACTTTGTTCATTTTATTGCATCATATTAAAGTGAATTATTTTAATTATTTAAATTTATTTTTACTAAATAATTAAATTAAATTAAATATTTTTAAATTAAATAAATAATTTCAGAGATTTTTAGAAAAAATTAGTGCACCAAACGCACCCATAATCCTTCACCCTACCTATATTTTTTGAATAATTTTTATATATAAAATTTTTTAAATTAATATTTTAAAAAATTTGATAGTGATAATATATCTAAAAAATTTAATTAAATTTTTATTACATATTTAGATTTTAATATCCTTTAAAATTTTATTAAAATTAAACATTTAAATTAAAATTTCTATTTATGTTTTTAAATTTTTGTAAACTGACAACAGAAAAATACTTATTAAATCTGTTTATATATTTTTTTTTTTAAAAAAATGCAAATTTAAATAGAAAAATGAAATAACAAAAAAGTATTCTTACTCTATTTTTTCTATTGCAAACATTTTTTTAAAATAATATTTAAAAATTTTGATAACGATAATATATCTAACAAAGTTAATTAAATTTTTTATTACATATTAGATTTTAATATTCTTTAAAGTTTTATTAAAATTAAACATTTAAATTAAAATTTCTATTCATATTTTAAATTTCTGTAAACTGACAATAGAAAAATATTTGTTAAATCTATTTATATTTTTTTTGTTTTCAAAAAAATGCAAACTAACACAAAAAAAAGTAATAAAAAAGTATTTTTACTCTATTTTTTCTATTGCAAACATTTTGTTAATTTTAGCACTTTGTTCATTTTTATTGCATCATATTAAAGTGAATTATTTTAATTATCTAAATTTAGTTTTACTAAATAATTAAATTAAATTAAAGAGTTTTTAAATTAAATAAATAATTTCAGAGATTTTCAGAAAAAATCAGTACGCAAATGCACCCATAATCCCTCACTCTTCCTATATATTTTTTTGAATAATTTTTATATATATAATTTTTTAAATTAATATGTCAAAAAATATGATAATGATAATATATCTAACAATATTAATTAAATTTTTTATTACAATTTTGATTTTTATATTCTTTAAAATTTTATTAAAATTAAACATTCAAATTAAAATTTCTATCTATGTTTTTAAATTTTGGTAAACTGGCAACAGAAAAAAGTTTGTTAAATCTATTTATATTTTTTTGTTTAAAAGAAATGCAAACTTAAACAGAAAATGAAATAAAAAAGAGTTTTTACTCTTTTTTTCTATTGCAAACATTTTGTCAATTTTAATACTTTGTTCATTTTTATTGCATCATATTAAAGTGAATTATTTTATTTAAATTTATTTTTACTAAATAATTAATTTAATTAATGAGTTTTTAAATTAAATAAATAATTTCAATATTTTCAGAATCGCCAAATTCACCCATAATCCCTCACCCTTGCTATATATTTATTTTGAATAGTTTTTATATATAAATTTTTTTAAATTAATATTTTTAAAAATTTTGATAATGATAATATATCTAACAAAGTTAATTAATTTTTTTAATACATATTTAGATTTTAGTATTCTTTAAAGTTTTATTAAAATTTAACATTTAAATTAAAATTTCTATTTATGTTTTTTAATTTTTGTAAATTGGTAATAAAAACATTTTGTTAAATCTGTTTATATTTTTTTTTTTGTTTTCAAGAAAATGTAAACTAAAACAGAAAAACATAATAAAAAAGTGTTTTTACTCTATTTTTTCTATTGAGAATATTTTTTCAATTTTAACACTTTGTCTATGTTTATTGCATCATATTAAAGTGAATTATTTTAATTATCTATATTTTTACAAAATAATTAAATTAAATTAAATAGTTTTCAAATCAAATAAATAATTTCAGAGATTTTTAACAAAAATCATGCGTCAAACGCACCAATAATCCCTCACCCTTTCTATATATTTTTTGAATACTTTTTATATATAAATTTTTTAAATAATTTTTTTAAAAATTTTGATAATGATAATATATCTAACAAAGTTAAATATATCTAACAAAGTTAATTAAATCTTTTTATTCCATATTTAGATTTTAATGTTCTTTAAAATTTTATTAAAATTAAACATTTAAATAAAATTTCTATTTATGTTTTCAAACTTTTGTAAACTGGCAACAAGAAAATATTTGTTAAATCTGTTTATATTTTTTTTGTTTTAAAAAAAACAAACTTAAATAGAAATATAATTTAGCGTGTAAAAATAACCTATAAAAATCACTTTTGATTAGTGATTTTTTATTTTTATAGGTTATTTTTACACTTTTTTATATAAGTTTGCTTTATGATTTCAAAATTGAGTTATTTACACGCTAAATAACTTATGATTTAATATTTGTCCCAACTATCGCTAAAACTTTACCACATCATTACTACCCATTTTTTTCAAATTTTGAAATTTGAAATTCCAATTTATATAACAAAACATATCGATTGAAGTGATAGTTATATACGTAGTGTAAAAGGGAGATGAGTGTTAAGCGATCTGTGCTTTGCAAAGGTATTCACTAGTGTATATATAAGGTTTGAAATTTCAAAAAGACTTGCCCACTCTCTCAGGCTGCACACCCCACCTCAGGCATAGCATCCGCGTAGACAAAAGTCACATTAAATGAGCGATATTGTAATATAGATATTGTTGTATAGATATATATGTCATTTGTAGATAATAGAGGTAGAAAGAAAAAACTATGACAGTCGGTTGTTGATGTAACGGTGACGAATTTGATCATTGATTAGACATTTGTCCTACGTAGAGTGGCTCGGGGTTAGTGATGGCTCGTCTTGAAGGATGGCGTTGGTTTGGAGATGTCTGGCATTGAGTTGGGATGGCCTGAGGGATAGGGTTGCATTGGGTTGGAGGCGTCCTACGTGGAATGCCATGCCATGTTTTTTATACATGTCAATCTTTTAAATGTCACAAATAATTTTTTTTTTTTTTACATTTTGAACTTTGAAAGTCAAACCTTATATATACGTATATTATATTTTATAAAATATATAAATTATATTTTTTTTCATTTCTAAATAAATAGAAAATTAATTTTTTTTTTAATATTTGTCTTGCAGCATCAAAGTTTCACCACTATTAGATCAACAACAGTTGATTCACATGAAATTGGATTAACAGTCTTGACTGTGACAACTTTCCTTTGTACAAATTTCATGTATATTTATAGCTTGATATTTGTATTTTCAATCGTTAGATTTATTCAATGGTTGGGATTACTTTTTTTTTTCTCTACACTTTGGTTGTCTTTTAGTCACATCATATGAAAACATAATCTCTTACTCTTTTCATATATTTTTTGAATATTTTTTATATTCCGCGTGAAACTGGATTGATTGTCCTGATTATCACACTTTTATTTTCTACAAATGTCATGTACATCTACAGCTCATTGATTTTACATTTATATATTTTCAACTGTTAAATTTATTTAATGGTCAGAATTAATTTTTCTCTCTCTAATTTGATTGTCTTTTCGGTCACATCACATGAAAACATAATGTCTCACTCTCTTTCTATATATTTTTTGAATACTTTTTATATATAAAAGTTTTTAAATTAATATTTTAAAAAATGTGATAATATTTGTAATAAAAAATAAAATTGCACAAGTTTATCAAATAATGTATGATACCTATGAAACAAAGCGAACTAAATTTTTATTTTAAAAAATATATTTAAATTTTAATTTTCTATAAAATTTTAATTTTAATGTGCTTAAAACTTAAATTTTAAATACATACGCTTTTATACTCTTGGTGTCACTTATAAAGTTAAAAATTTTGAATTTAAGATATTTTCAACTATTGGATTTGCTCAATGGCCAAGATTATTTTTCTTTTTTCTCTCACTCTTCTTATATTTTTTTAAATATTTTTTATATAAAAGATTTTAAATTAATATTTTAAAAAATGTAATAATATTTATAATAAATAATAAATTTTATACATTTATTAAACAATTTATAGATACTAATTAGTAATTTTTATTTTTATAATTTATTTTTATATTTTTTCAAGTAAGTTTGTTTATAAATTTAAATTTAAATTATTTACACATAACTTATACTTTGGGTGTGTTTGGAGTTGTATAAAATTATAAAAGTTAATGTCTCATACTTTGTGCAGAATAGAGAATTTAAATTTTACTGTCTCGTAATTCTATTTATAGAGATCTATAGAGTTTTGTTTTATTCTTTTCAACTCCAAACGCAGCCTTTGTGCTTTTAGGCTATATTTGTTTGCTGGATGAGAAGGAGGATTGGATCGGTTATCTGTGGGACCCACCATGTGAAGTGTTTGTTTTGGTTTTTATTTAATCTGTGGGCCCCACGGATTGGCTTGGTTATCCTCAGATGGCTGGATGACTTATCCAATCGGGAAGGTGGTATTATTAATACGCTACCTCCGGATTTATTTCCTGCCAAGATCCAAAGGTTCATATTATTTTCTATCACATCACATATCAAATCACATCTTTTATCACACTTTATATCTCACCAACCAAATACCAAAAAATAATCTCATATAAAAAATTAATCCTAACTTTTATCCAATCTCATATATTATTCATGGTATTATTTATCCTCATCATCCAATCCCCTCAAACAAACATGGCCTTAGGATGAATAATTATTAGTATATACGTATGATTGCACATATCATACCACATTCATGGTTGCATAATGATGATGTACTTTGATTTTAGACAGTGAAATAATTTTTCCAAATATCAAAATTTTAAAAATTTAGGCCCTGTTTGGTGCACCAAGAAGTACCGGAAAAGTAAAAAAAGTGTAATGCGTCAGATACTTTTTAGTGTTTGAAAGAATTACCAAAATTTACCAAAATTTCCGTTGGAACATTTGATATCGAAACGTTCCAACAACTATCATGTGCAAAAGCTAAAAGTGTCAGTCGCTCTACAGTGGGAACAGCTATTATAGTATCCGTTCCAATGGGCTTGAAAAGAAAAATGCTTTTTACTTTCGTATGAGCTCAGGTCAATGCAAAATCAATTGGGTTGTTGAAAATAAAAAAATCCAACCTCCCATTCGATGAAAACGATTGCGTTTTGATACGGAAAAGGAAGACTGCTGCTCCAACTCATACGGAGAGGGTTGATTTTCACCAAAGCCCTAGGGGGTCGTGTTGTTGTTAGAACGTCAGAGATGAAACACATGTATTGGCTTCGATCAAGCAAACGAAAGCATAATTTTTCGACATATCTCTTCTCCCGACGACGCTACAATCTTCGTCCTCGACACACCTCACTGTTTGCTTCTCTTCCTCACCGTCCAACACCATCATATAGGTTTGTATCTGCTCATCCTTGTGATATTTTAAGGATTATGGTTCTGCTCACAAAATGTTTTGTGAAGCTATTTTTTCTACTATTTGTATCAAGATGCGAAGCTAGTAACTGATCACATGTGCGTTGGTCCACTCTTGTAGAATGACCTTACTTTTTTTATATATTTGTGTGTTTGTTCTTAGTTTAAAACTCTTAAAGGTGGAATTCGTTCCAATGGGTCCTTTGTGGGATTTGGACAGTCACGCCACAGAATTGGTAATTGGTATTCCATTTAACAATTTTAAGTAAACATATACATACATGAAGAAATTATATTTACGAACGGAAATCAAAATGGTCCGTTACCATTTTGAGCAATTATAATATACATATTACAATTCGAGTAACTTTTGACCAGATCAAAATGAGTTCGTTATCTTGTCCTCCTACACACAAAATGGACAAACTTATCACAATGTACAAATAAGTGGCATCTCAAATTCAAATAATTGTAAAATTGTTTCCCAGTTCATCACACAATTAATTTAAATCATTACTTCTATAGAGAACAAATTTGTATCTTCCATTCACGGTTAGAAAAATTCAACTAGGTAATGAATTGGTTGTTAGTGATAATATCGTAAAACCAAGATACGAATTGCTCCGACAATGTCAGAAGAAATATTAAAAATGAATATATTGGATTACGTAATTGGGTACGAATAAACTAAAGTAGTAGATATTCAGTGAATTTGGTATTCGATCTAAACTACAATTTTGAGTCCAATCGCAATGTAATACAAACACACTCCCATCCACCTTGTTTGCTTTTCACTAAAATGTTTTACAATTTCTTCATATTCTTCAGAAATTATGGTTGTTTTTTTTTTTTTTTTTTTGCAAATGTCGTATCTTCTATTAGTATGGATTGGTTCAACACCGACGAGTGCACACAACAATGCCAGAGCCCGCATGCTCACGCATCCTCACATCCTCGCCGAGCCAATGCCATGTGGGATTTCCAAGAGGAGAGGTTGTTGCTGAGTTTGATGGCTGCCTATTTAGAGAATGGACACCAAAGAAGATGCCATCTATCTGGGCCCGAGTATACCAAGGTAACAGAAGATTTCAATCAGACACTGGGAAAAGCTCAGCTATGAGTCAAATCAAAAGCCATATTGAAAAATTACGCAAAGAATGGAAGCGTGGATAGCCTTGAAATCCCCCAGGTCAAGAGTCACAGGAGTTGGTTGGGATCCTACAAAAGGCAGCATCGATGCGCTTGATTATTGGTGGCAACAAATGGCTGTGGTAAGTTTCATTTTTACTATTCCTTTTACATTAATACATTTTAAAAAGAAAGACGTTTCTGTGTAAGGGATTTCATTGGCGATTCCTACAAATTACTCATTTCCTACTTCCACCTAGGATAATCCGGTGGTACTTAAATTTCGAGAGAAGGGTCCAGACCATGAGGAACTTATGGAACGGGTGTTTCATGGTACTATCGTAACTAGGGAAAGGCACTGGACCCCTTCAGCTGGACTTTCTACCCCACTAGTTACTTAGCAATCTGAGCATGGCGCTTTTGGTCCCACCCCCAGACTTGAACGAGCCTACTGTACCTTTTACCAATGAAGGCCGCAGTTCTAGCAGTGGTAAAAGGTGTCGTCCCAATGATGACTTCGCGGCTGATGGTTCCACGTACAGCCGTCGATGAGGCTCACAAAGCAGACAGATGAACGACACACTTGAGCGCATTGCAAACGCCTATTACATGGGTAATAGATCACTGTACCACGTCCACAACGCTCCCGGTTACAACATAGACGGATGTATTGCAAAGCTCTCTTCACTCCCGGGGTTCACTATAGACTACACTACCAATTTCATGTGGGTCGTAGACTTCCTGAAAGATACGATGAATCGAGAGTCATTCATGGCCATGCCTTGTGATGACACGCGGGTTAAATGGCTACACTATGAACGGATAAAGTCCCTCGTGCCACCACCCCAGAGTCTTGCACCATCCTCGCCACAACACCCTTCTAATAGGAGGCAACGCCCTATTACCCCAATTTCATTCCAGATCATGATTATTTTCCCCCACCCTTCTTACTAATTTATTAGCTTAGTTAAATTCGCATCCCTTGTATTCTGAACAATTTCCACATTGCTCTACTACCAGTAATTCTGACTTCTATGAATTGATAAATGTTATGTAATTTGCTTGTCCAAACCCACTATTAGCATGCACAATAATGAATTTCTGCTTGTGTTTGTTAGATTCTTGTGCTATGTTTAATGTCTAAATCTTGTAGCGCTTTCTCATATCTATTTGTTACTCGTATCGTTTATATGTTTCTTTCTATTTTCTGAACTTTATAAGTTGTAACCATGGGTTCTACTCGCTACGTGAAGCCTGGTGTAGGACGGGATGTCCTCGAAGCAGCTGCTCAACGTTACCAGAAGGAAGAGAACTTTATCTTACTTTCCGTTGCACATGCGTCCACCTACTTTCACAACAGGTTACTGAAACAGCCTTGCCACACATCGACTCTGCCCGAGAAGGCTTGGGTCCAGGAACTCCTCGCGAGCCACCCCAAACAACTGTACAATATGTGTCGGGTAGATAAGTACATTTTCCTGAAACTATGCAAGGAACTTACTACAAACTATGGGTTGTCCCTTCTCCCAACTGGTACGGTAACTATTGAAGAGAGTGTCGCAATGTTCTTGACTAGAATTGCACTTCGGATGTCAAACCGACAGCTTTAGGAAAGGTTCAACATTCAGGAGAAACAATCTCTAGATACTTCCACTTATTGTTAAACGGGCTGAAGCTTCTCGCGCATGACTACCTACAACTGCAACCCAACCAGCGTCAACTGCCAAGTAAAATCCGTGACAACCCTAAGTACCGCCTGTTCAAGATAATAAATCGTAAAATTCAAACGAGTTCTAAACGTTTCGATTCTGTGGAAATTATGCCATCACCCCTGTACCGTTTCATGTGCAGGATGCCATTGGGGCATTGGACGGCACACACATCGCTTATGTCCCGCCTAGTGAAACGTCGTATGCCTATTACAGCTGGAATGGTGTTTCCACAGAGAACTTTATCGCCATCTGTGACTTTGACCAACGCTTTATGTATGTGTCATGCGGGTGTGGAGAGAAATATGCACGTGGCCGGGTGCTCAAGAGTGTCATGAACGACCCTGCCTAAAAATTCCCACACCTAATCGGTGGTACGCACCACACGAATGTTTTCCATTGTACCAAAGTTAACTTAACACGCAATTTATATTGCCTCCCTTTATTTATGTGGTTTCAAGATAAATATTATCTGGTCGATGCCGGATACAAAAACCAGCATGGATATCTCACGCCTTACAAGGGAGAACGGATGCACCTGCAGTAATTCAGACATGGACCTGAACCTAGAAATGCTAATGAACAATTTAACCAGCTCTACTCTTCACTACGTAGTGTGATCAAACACACGTTTGGCATGTGGAAGGCCAGGTGGACAATCTTGCAAAATATGCCGCCTTACGACTTTGATGACCAAGTCGCTCTAGTCGGTTGTACCATGGCACTCCCCAATTTTATCCACGACCACCGGGACACCGATCAAACAATCCTTGATGCATTAATGCATGCATCCGCTGCCGGCAATTCGACCTCGACTTCCCCCCAATCCAACATCGAGCCTACGGATCTCAAAGACTTCGAAGAAGAGGACGAAGATGCCGATGCCCTCGCAGATGATGCAAAAATGAACGCATGACGCGATTTCATTCGTGACCAAGTTGCCGGTCAAAATCCTAACCCAATATGAGCATATTTGATCAAAACTTGGTAGAGGCATTCCTAAATGTTGCTAAAGCATTGGCACATCACCAGCCAACGTTCTGAATGAGAGTAAATCTTTGCAGAACAGTTTATGTATTGTAAATTTCATTCATCCAATGTAATTAGTTTTCGTTGATGTGTATATGTCGAATTGTTTTACCCATTCTAGTTTAATTTCATTTTCGGCCATTTCATTTATTGCATTATAAGCATTGTTCGATGCTAGATTGTTATAAACTCATTTTACTGTCACTATCAATAGCCTTTGTTTTATGATTGCTCATAGGGATGTAACTACTTCATCCTCGTAACTCTTGTGGCATTTGACAGATGCACACAATAAGTATGCCCACCACTTAAAATACATCACTAGACAAGTTACAACATATGTATACAATTGTTTCGGAATTCAGTTCGGTTATTACCTTAAACGGGCAACGTAATATAATGGTAATTAACTTGCATAGAGACTCGCAACAGAGGTGTGCCAGCCAACAGGGTCCAAGCTTCGGCTTCCCTGCGAGGTACTCTGCCATGGTCGAAGCTTCACCTTCCTTGTGGCTAGCCTTCGAGGCTTACTACCCTGGGCCCAAGCTTCCCCTTGCCTGTGCCCTGGCCGCGAGGTACACTGTCCAATTTTAGTTGTGCATGCTGTCGTAATCGAACCATCGGCTTGGTTGCGCCTTGCCTGTGGACTTTTCTGCTTTTCTACGCAGCGCCGGCTATGTGCACTTCATTAGATAAAATTTTGTATATTAATATATCTACTGCATTTGCTTAGATTGGAACTGGCTTATTCAGACCCCGTTTAGTAACATTTTCGTTTTTTTTTTTCTATTTATATTTCAAAAATTTTGGGGTTGTTTGGTTGAAAAATATTGAGGAAAAAGTACAGTAAAAGTACAAAGATGCGACATAAAGGTAATATGTGTTAAAATTTTATTGAAAAAAATATAAAAAATAGTTAAAGTTTGGTATTTTTTGATCGGGCAAACAGGACCTTTATAAACTGGTAGCGGAAACCTGCTTATTAAATTTGTTTGCATTTTTTCCAACAAAATGAAAATTTAAACAAAAAAACGTAAACAAAAATGAAATTTTATGCACGCAACATTTTTCTCTGTTGCGAACATGTTGTCAGTTCTAATACTTCATCCATTTTTCGTAAACCATTTTAAAATAAATTATCGCATTCAAATATTTTATTAAGCTAAAATTATTTTTAAATTATTTAAATTAATATGTAATCTATATTATAATTTATCTCT
Source organism: Vitellaria paradoxa (assembly GCA_019916065.1). NCBI lineage: Eukaryota > Viridiplantae > Streptophyta > Magnoliopsida > Ericales > Sapotaceae > Vitellaria > Vitellaria paradoxa. The sequence continues at coordinate 44,261,719 of CM034242.1, forward strand.
AACAAATGATTAAATTAAAATACTTAATTTAATTAATAGGAAATATATATTACTAAATTATTTTTAATAAATAATAAAATCAAATATATTAATTTAATTTAATTTAATAAATAATGTGATTAATATAAATTTATTTATATTATTAGTTTCCCTAAATTTTTTAATTACACAATTAATTTAATTTAATCTAATTATAATAATTAATTTAAAATAATTATTTCAACTAGCATTAAGTCAATTTTATTAAAGTAAGTCGCAATTAATTTTAATTAATTTAGTTAACTTAATTAACTTTTTAATATGAATTATATTGTATTACATTATTTTTAGTAAATAGTGCAATTAAATTATTTAAATTATTACGAAATATATTTTATTCAATATTTTTAATAAATAATAGAATTAAATTATGATTAATATATTTTATTTACTGGATTAAAAATGATATAATACGTCTGGTTTAATCAATTGTTTTTAGTAAAAAAATAATTAAATAAAACCGATCATAATAACTTGGCTAATTTTAATTAATTTTTAAGAAACTACAAAAAATAAATATTTTGTGAAAATAATGAATTGACAAATTAACAAATTGAGAAATTACCCAAAAAAAGACTTCCATTGCGATCTGATATACACAAATTCCTTGTTTTAACAATAATGAAAATATTTAGTAAAACCTAAAAAATTAGAGAAACAATAGCATTAAGGCGATGTTAAAACATTTTAAAAAAAGCTTACCAGCTCAACTTAGAAATGATATATTGAAAAATGGACACTCATATGCTTTCCTTTACATCTGATACATTGAAATTATTTTTTCTTTAAAAATATAATAATATTTACAAACTTAACATTAACAATCAAATTAGAAAATATCAAACAATCTTAAAAATCAGACTTGATATATTTTAATTAACGAATTAAAAAATATATTACAAAGTAAATGCATAAGCCCAAAAATAATTTCAATATAAAAGGAATATCACGTAATAAAGATAAATAGTGAACTCGTTCACATTCTTAGTACCAACAAATTGTAAGGAGCAAACAAGCTTATAAATAGAAGTGTTGACTCAATAAAATGAATAGCTACAACTTTAATTCTTTTTAAACTACATAAATAAAAATTGAGAATCACCAAAATTACGTCCAATTGTAATTCCTTTTAGATTAGTTAATTATAATTCAAGCTTATGATTGATCAATTTAATATATGAATTAAAATCTTTAAAATAATTACAAGTCGATGCCACGTGTCATAATAATATTAGAAATATATCACGTAATTATAATTTCGTTTAATAACAATAATAATATAACAATTATTTTAGATAGTAATTTGTTAATTTGTAGAAAAAAAACAACATATGCCTGACCCGTTCCAACTACAAATAAAATTGGAAACGAAATTATATGATACATAGAACTGTAGACTAGATAAAATATAATTTGGCAGTGTAGGTCGCGAGCATAGCGCAGCGAAGGCACCGATTCGAAGAATTACCAGTACATTGCGCATTGAGGTCGATGGGTAGCCGAGGCTTCGTCTTGAACATGCACCGTAGACGCTGGGAACCTGATGGTTCGGCCAAGCGGCCTTTTATATATAACTTCGCATGCGTTTTCATTTCAGACAAACACCTCCAAACCTTGGAGCAGCAGCTATCCTTCTCTTTACACTTAGGTCGTCCACCTTGCATCTGTCGTAGGTAAGTTTCACATTCTACATTGTTTCTTGATCTATCATTTGTAGTTTTCCATCCTACTTGTGTCACATTTGGTCACCTAGGGTTTTTTTCCTTCCCTGCGTATTGAGTTCATTGTCTGGTTTAAATGGCTAGCTGTCGAACTAAGAAGCCTTTTGTAGGGTCAAATAGGTTTGTAAACCGTAATCAATTCAGAAATATGCTTTCAAAAAGACCTGTTCTCATCGAACGACAACTCAAGCTTGACGATTTTCCAATGCTGAAACCCTTGTTTGAAAATTTGGGTTGGGAATCTCTGACACAAATTTCAGGGTCGGTAGCTGTCAAACTTGTTCAGGAGTTTTATGCAAATTTCAACGAACATTGTGATTTTGATGAAAATGTGATTCACTCTACGGTTGCGTGGACACCTGTCACAATCAGCCCAGACACCATTGCTACCCATTTAGGAATTCAGAGACCATCATCTATTAAAAGGCTGACTATGTTTTACCCAACTTAAGATGGTCTATCACTGACTCGGTTTGAGATATCAACTGTTTTTTTAACCTTAGATGGGTCTCCACCCTGGAATGGTGAATGTTATGTGCATGGGTTGTTGAACACAAATCACCGAATGCTCAACTTGTTCGTATCTGCCACGATTGACCCCACCTCGCATTACTCAGAAGTGACCATTTGTCATGGCGTATCATGTATGCCATATTACTTGTCTAAAGTTTGACGTAGCACTGTTCATCTTCCGTCTTCTCTATACCTCACGACAACTAAAACATACTCGTGATTCATTGCCCTTTGGTGTTCTCATCACCAACATGTTGTTAAGAGAAGGTGTCGAGCTACCTTCAGTTTTGTCAAACCAACTCAATCCTATCTCCCATATCACCGTGCATAAATCTATGAGTCAAGCTATTGACTCCACCCGAACTGAGCATGACGATGCAGAGTCAAGTAAAAGTTCCAGGCCCTTTACTATGAACCAAGTGTCATTGTCATTGATACGATTGGAAGGCGAAGTAGCTGCACTTTGCCTGAAGCAAGACCATCTCAGTGGAGACGTGCAAGCCTTGACTGCGTTTTGTACTACAAATTTCCAATCTCTTCACCAAAAGATTGATAATTTGTCTGTGTATGAAGATGAGCTCTAAGGCCATATGAATGAGGATGGTACTGATGGAGGTGCTAGTGCGGGTAGAGATGGAGTTGGATCGGGTTGACCTATTCTTCCCATTTCGGAGCAGAAGAACGCATAACTACTTTTGTTAGGCGAACTGGATTTTCTTTATGATCTTTGTTGTTATATTTTTCTTAACAATGTGCACTTATAATTTTGATCCTAATGTTATGAACTGATTGTAGGCATGAGCTATTCAAATGTGTGATGGAAATATCTAATGGATGTGAACTCTTTTGTGGTTATTAAAGAATTGTTGGCTTTGAGTTCTTTTCCATGACACTTCAGTACATGTTTCATTTAGCGTGTTGCGTTTTGCATTTTATATTAGTGTTGATTGAACTTATTAGGAAATGGAATTGGTAAGGGGAAGATGAATGTGAATTCTATTTTTCATCTTGTGATAGTACATAGTGAAAGTCATCACTTGAAAACTTATGCTCTATTATTGATAACATTGTCAATGAATGTGAATTCTATTGTCACACTAAATTTACTTTTCATTTTAAAACACTACACAATGATTGTTAAAACTAATTCTTATATCCTTTATATTGTATATATGCTAGGCATGCTATATTTGCTATTTAGGCTGCCTATTACGGTTTTCTTAGAATTAAATAAGTTATGGTAGGATGGAATTTCTTTTTTCAACCCCTATGTGCAAGTTGCACACTACGGTGTTTTGGGAGGAGATATTGATGTGTAACTTGTTACTAGAACGTCTCTGTCTATTTCTTTTTCAATCTTTCTTGTTCGTGAAAAAAGTTGCAATACATTTCTTGTTAGGTTAGACCTGCTTCAATATGCAATGGTTAATGAGAATTCAGTTGTGTTTTCACTTTGGAAATTTAACTTTTTTCCTTCTTGGTGGTTGCATTGCATGTGTTCTCATCCTATGTAAGGGTGAATGAATAATTACTGTAGTATACTGCTGTTGATAGTCTAATTTTTATTTTTCAAAGCCGAATGCCCTTTTTGTTTGGGGGTTGCTTTCATGTTTGTCCACGGAAGTATCTAAATTTGATATGGACTTAATCCACACCCAAGGGCACGTGATGTGCATTGATAGATTCCACTGTTTGATTTTTCTAGTGATTTGTATTTTTGTAAAGTTGAAAGTCATTCTCTGAATCACTTTTAAAAATTATTTCTTTATTAAAAATTGAAATTATTTTGATAAATTATGTTGTATTAAATTTATTTAACATGCAGACATACATTGTTACCTAACTTCTTGAAAAATTTTACAGTAGCTGAGTTGTTATTATAATTTTTAAATACATGTATTAAGGAATTTTTTTTTTAATATTTTGTGTATTTCGTCCAATAACTGAAATATATTTTCGTTATTCGATCCAAACGAAAATATTATATATATATATATATATATAATATATGTTTTCGTAACGTACTTCTTTAGATCTCTTTTACGTGCAAACAAACAGTTGCTACCTGAAAGAAGTGTACAAAGGATAATTAATTAATTTAATATAATTTAGAAAGTAATCACTTAACAATACGTAATAATGTAGATAGCTTTCTTGTGGTTAAAATTAAAATTTTCTAGTTAAGTTAACGTGAACTGAATTTTCATTTAAAGGTGGACAAACAATAAGTTGGTTGTCTTGTTCGAAAAAATAATTTCACTATAATATAACAAATGCCTGTGCCCACGTGGTGCATGGTGTTTTTTTTTTTTTTTCTTATGGCCGTGATAAGCAATAATTTGATTTAACAAATTTGTAAGTTATTTTCCGTCATCTAATTTTTCTGTAATTTGTATTTTTGTAAAGCTGAATAAGTCATTTTCTGCATCACATTTGGAATTATTTTTTCATTAAAAATTTATATTATATCGAGAAAATAATTCTATTAAACTTTTTAATGTGCAGACTGCTTTCTTATGGTAAAAATAAAATATTCTCATAAGCTAAGTGAACTTAAATTTCATTTAAAAGGTGGACAACAATAACTTAGTTGTTTGTTCGAAAAAAATTAGCAATTAAAAATTAATACAAAATTGGAATACAATCTTATAATTCGTAAACAAATATAAATGAAAGATACAGTAATATGAAAATTTTAAGCTGACTCGTGAACAAATTGAAGTTTTACGGGTGAAATGAAATTTGTTAGTCTACGTTTTTTATTTTAGAAATAAATTATTACGTACACATTAACTATGTTATTAATTACTTTCTTTCATAGTTATGTACAATATAACTAGTAGTTTTTTGTAAAAAAACAAAAAAATAAAAACAAAAAGAAAATAAATTAAATCGTCAATGAAATTTCTGAGAAAGTTAAAACAGAATTTTAGTTTATAAGCACAAATTATTATTTAGATAAGTTAATAATATTGTAATTAAGACGCAACAATGATATTATATCGGTACGTCAACAAAAAAAAAGGAAAAAATTAAAGTTATTTTAAGATATTAGACATAACGTTAATACTATTCTCAAACATAATGAGAATAATTAAATATTATTGCATTGGACCCAAGTCGACTTGGCGCCTTCCTCACGCCCAAGATGCGACCCATACTGCTAAACAACCAGCTGGTAGTCCTTTACACATGAACCATCGGCTTCCCATCGACGTCGCTGCGGGGTGACCATTCGCCGAGTCGAACCAGCGCCTTCTTTGCGCCCAGAATGCGACCCACACTGCCAAAACACTAGCTGCTAGTCCTCTGCATGTGAACCATCAACTTCCCATTGACCTCCCTGCGGGGTGCACTATAGCCGAGACGAACCAGCGCCTTCCCGCGCCCAGGTGAACTATCACCCACCCCGCGGCCATCTTGTGGTCGTTTTAAAAAAGCCTCCTGACGTACGACATCTAGGCTTCCATTTCAGATCCAATTTCGGCATATTCATGTTTGAGCAACTGTAATGAGAATTCAATTGTTTTGAAAGGCTTGAGTTGCAATTCAACATATGAAATATATTGATTCTCTTGTAACTGATTTATGAAACATAGATTTGAAAACTTAATTTATAATCGAGCCTGTATCAGTTTGGCTAGGTAAGTGTTTCCAACTGTCATAATGTTGCCATTTATGCAAAAAATTTTGTGAGCCACCGCCACATGAAATCCACCTAGGACAAATATTGATAAGTGCAAGATAGAGAAAAGGAGTAAATGTTTTCTTTTTGCCATTTTCATTTGTCAAATGCTAACAAACCGCACGAAAATGGAAGCTAATACACCCAATACATCAAAAGCTCATTGCCCATGGATAAAGAAAAACCATTTCAACATCAAAAAACAACCAAAGCTAGAGCAAAACATAAAATAACAAATTCAAATTGTAACGAAGCAACACATGTACATTGGTACCAACATAAGACAAAGTCACTAGCTGTTAAAACATAGTTGTAATGCGTTAACGGAACTATACAGAAGCATAAGGGGAATGGCAAACTGAAGATTAATGCGCGTAAATCAGCACAGTTACTTCATAAAGCAATTAAATCGTATCAAGTGTAGTATATGGTACGTGTATTACGTAGTAATGTAGATTGAGTTGCATGTAATGTAATAATTGATACAAAGAAGTTGCACAATAAGGTTGACACCATTGACATTATAATAATAAAGTCAAGACATTGTACGGGCCAAAATCACTTGAAATTCACATATGCATTGCTGTTGTCCGCTATCCTAACCTTACCCAACTACTACAACATTGGGCTGTGATTGGTAGTTGGGTAGTTACAGCGTTAGTTTACAAATAAAACTGTACAGAACCGAAAAAGTAAAATCCGACAATAGAGTACATCTGTTGGTGTGGCAAAATGTTAGCCAAAAAGGACGCGTACGCAATGAGAGAGTTTCCTTGGTAGGACGATCAAGCAGCGGGCATGGTCATGGAAACTGTCTAAGACTGGGGAAAAAGAGGTGTTGGCTACGTACCCAGTCAAAGAAAGTTTGCTGCTCGCCCCCAGTGTACGGAGCTCCTTGCGCACCTCCTCTTGGAAGGCATGGTCAAGCTCTTGTTGTTTGTTCTGGTTTGCCTGGATCTCTCGTATCGTTTCAAGGATGTTGTTGATTGTGCACTGTAGCTCGCAAAGGAGTTGGCAACTGCTCGAGACGGTTTTTTTTTTTTGCTTTTTTTACGATGTGTTGCAGTTTAGGGTGGACTCGTCTATTAGACACTCGAGGTCTATCGTGTTGTCCTCAGTACTCAGCTATATGCCCTTTGCCTTGGCAACCTTGGTGATAAAGAGACGAACGGAAGTGCGCCCGGGTGTTGGACTTGCTTCGAATGCTGTGAATGACATCGCCGATGAGCCTCCTGACGTCCACCGTTTTATTAGTCATGATGGCACACGTCAAAGTGGCGCGATCCGCAGAAATGTCTGACGTCCTCTTCTGTGGAATGAGACTAGAGCACGTCATCAGGTGGAGTAGGCGAAATTGGTCCTTCAAGTTAGTCTGCTTGTATTGTGGATGCAACAATGGGCTGTTATTATGACTCATTATTCCGACCATAACTTCCTTGGAATACTTGGTGTGATCGAGACGAAAATCTATATCCTTAACCACGAGGAGGCGAAAGATGGACTCAAAGTCCTCAGGGCCGATGGTAAAAGGTCACCTCTTAGTTTGGACACGATGCGAGGCCCATCCGGTTGTTGGTCAATACAGGTGATGTTTGCATAAAACTCGGGGACAATGTCTTCACATGCCTGACCTATTTGTGTGAGAAACTTCTCCCACCCATATCTGCGAAACTCTGGAACCAATCCTAATGCTTGGAGCTTCGTGTCGCTAAACTTGACGTAACGCTCAACCACCATTGGCTTGCTACTGAAGTGGTCATCAAAAGTTTGTGAAGCACGTTCACTGACAAACCTGAATGTGTCATACGAAGGGTGGCCATGCCTTTGGCTCCTATTGGCCGTTCTCTTGAATCGTCCTCGACCCCGGTTGTTAGATTCGGCCATTCCTATGAAAATATGAAGCATGCAAGAGCGGAACATAAGCAACAGTGAATAAATTTAAGAAAATCTGAATCTATTTCAATTTCTAAGATGATAATTTAAATGCACCTAGAAATTAATTACGTGGCGTTTCATATTTTTAGGTTGAACCCATTTATTACCCTTTTTCTTAAGGGTTGATCTAGGTTGGATTATATAATTTACTTGTATGCCATATTGGCATTCTAGTAATTCATGCAAAGTGACAGTTGCATAGAGTTATGCAGGTGAGATTGTTTAAATTACAGTTAATGAACATTTGATCCCCACATATGAGGTGAGACAATTTCCCTAACAAAGCATTAACTTTGTGCAATAAATTGGGTAGCAAGCTTGAAATTTACATGATCCAATACTAGTAGGATTTGAGGATGATATGAACGAAACTTAGTAAGTTGAAAATCAATCAATAACACATAAAGAGGGGGATCAAGACATTGGATGGTTATAGCCCCTCAATACCTAAAGTTATATCACCTTTACATTAACTTTTTATTTTATTTTATTTCATTTTATTTTCTCCATCCGAACAGCACATATATAGCAAAGAATCTAATAAAGTTAGAAGTAAGATTCCAGTTATCATAATAACTTTATAGTAAGTTCAGACATTGAAAGAAGGGCATCAAAAGACTAGAAAACTTAAATAGATAAAGGTTTTATAAAGAAAGAAGTTAAAAGAAACTATCTTTCAAATGGGTAGAAAGTAAAGTATTTGACCCTGACAGCTTTCCAAGTGAATTTATAAGAAACATTATAGGGTATAGTACGTACGAATTGAACTAAAGTTGTTTTCCTTTTTAAAATTATGGATGGATGTTAAAGAAGGCTAATCATGGTTCCACAGTTTTAATTCTGAAAGTTAATCCCATAAATTATTTTAGTAATTTCGAACCTATTAACTAATGTAATGTCATATATAAAATTATTGTCAACTATCAGGAAATCAATTGCGAAGGTAGTTCTTCCATCATTATTTTCATAATATGGGGTATATTGGGTATTTATATTGCCAAAATTTTGTGTGCGTGCGTGTGTGTGTGTGTGTGTGTTTAAATTTAATTTTGGATGGATCCACCAAACAGAAGCTAATTGTACCTTCATTCTGAAAAGGTAATTCCCTAATTTTTTTATAATATTATTGTGAAGGTTTTGGGAAATTAATTGAAGGTAGTTTTACTATTACCTTTTAGAATATTAGGTGATTCTCTTATTTTGCAATGGAGGTAGAAATAAATAAGGCATATGGTACTATAAAATTAGGTTTTGTATTAGAATTAATGAGTTCTGTATTGGGTGTAGATGCCAAAATCATATGATTCTTGATTTGAATCTAATTATTAGATTGAATTCGATTCGGATTGATGTGGGACACCTGCAGCAATTCTTGATTCGAATCTTATTATTAGATTGAATTCGATTTAAATTCAGTAATGTAAATTATCATCAAGCACAAAACAAAAAAACTAAAGGAAATTAAGCACAATAGTGGTCTAAGGGCAATAAGAAGGATACAATTACCAAATAGTAACACAATTTTTTTCTGTAATTTTTGTAACTGCAAAATGAGAAGAAGAAAATTACTATATTATTTCTTCTAAACTCTCTCAAATGAATGAAAGAAAAATTCCCCCAATTTTTCTGTCACATGTTTAATATTTTATATATTTTTTTTAATGTAAACTCACAAACAAATAATAAGCTCCGATTTTGGGGGCTCTGCATATAGCAAAATAAAGCTATTAATTAATCACTTCCTCTCAATGTTCCAATTTATTTTAGTTGTTTGTTTCCCAAGGCATCTTAGATGAGTCCAGCTCCGTTACTTCATCGAGCACACTTCCGATTGCTGGATTTTGTGGTTGTTCATCATTTTTCTTTTCCTCCCTACCATCCCTCCTCCTAATCATTGTCGCCATTTTTTTCCTTTCCTTTGAGGATGTAATTTTCCAATTTACCAACTAGATTCGTAGTGAATATGGATGGATAAAATTTCTGAGAGAGACTTTGACTAGGAATGACTTTTTCTTTGGTGCACTCTCACTTTGCTAATTACTTTTTTTTTTTTTTTTTGGTAGCTAAGGTGAGAGCAGGAAAATATATACATATATATATACAAATCACACCACAAATAATAACAGAAAGTTAGATAGGAAGTTCGAATAGGAATGTTTTATGGAATCATCTAGAAATACCTTTGCGTATTTTCCAGGCAAGCAGGCGTACGGAAGGGCAACGAGATCAGAATGGCTCTGTTCGATTGTAGACTGCAAGAAACAGTAGATGCGAAAGTGGTGAGGAAATGAGGATAACGGCGTTGCCCCACTACCCACAATTATTGGAAAATAATTAATTGTGGGCCAAATATGTTATTTGTGTGTTATAGGCTATCATAAAGATTAAGCCCATTTAAACTGGTCTGTTAAGGTTTTAAGGTTTTGGGCTTTATAACATCTCAATTTTGTATGGGCCTTTAATGTGTAGATACCTAAGCCCATATTTCTATTTTATGATGGGCCGAATAGAAGTAGGGTTTCTACAGTTATTATAAATAGGTTATGGTCCCCAGGTCATACGTAAAAAAGAGTTTTCTAATCAATCTGAGATCCCATCGTCAGAGAGAATTAAGAAAAGAAACCTACGTATTGGCTTGGAAGATCAAGAACCACAAAATTACATCAATGGATTCAGGTACGCTTCCGCATTAATTTATTTTCTTGATGATTCGATATGAATTAAATAATCAACAAGTGGTATCAGAGCCTACTCATGTTGAATCATTGAGAAATTTTTTTTTATGGATTAAGATTTAATGGCTAGGGTTTAAATTTTGGGGATTAATTTTAGTTCTCAAAATTTTGAAATTTTCAGTTATTTGATCTTCTTTTATGCAATTGCTGTTCGTATGCATATATATATATATACACATGCGTGTACATGCTTTAAATGTGGTGTTGCATGACAATTTATGTATACACACTGGATTAAGTTTCTTTAATGAATATTCATTCAATGTTCACGCCGGAAAGTTTTGCTTTTAATGAATATTGAATGACCATGTTTTTTGTCTTTTAGCTATTTAATGTATACGTGAAAGGTTTTGGCAATCCTATGGATTCAGACTGTTTCGATGCTTAAAGTAGTTTTAGCGTAAAACCCTAATCTTGATTCAACGAATCAAGAAAGGGTAGTTCACGAAAAGCCTTGGGGTGTTCGTAGTCCCTTCGCGTAGGTTGTGAAACCCTTCGCGTAAGTTTCAAAACCCTTCGCGTAGGTTGCGAAACCCTTCGCGTAAGTTTCAAAACCCTTCGCATAGGTTGCGAAACCCTTCGCGCAGGTTTCGAGACCCTTCGCGTAGGTTGCGAAACCTTTCGCGAAGGGATTTACCTTTCACAAATCTATTTTTTTCTATTTCGAAAGGGCCCTAAAGAGTTTTAATTTCTTTTAATTTTAAGGGAATTGATTTAAGGAATCAATTAAATTCAAATTTTGGTATTATTAATTTTTGGTACATAATATTCAACAATAAATTAATGGAAGCAACATGTTGCCAAAGCAACCTCTCTTGTGGAAATTATTTTATTTTGAATATTAGAAGGTTGTGTATATGTATTTATTCATGCGAGTATTGGTCGGCCCAAAGGAAGGCTAATATTTGGCAGAATTACACATGCACCTGTGGTGGTAAACATATGACAATTATTAGGTTTCCATGTAAATAGTAAGACAATCCAAAGATTGGCTTATTATTTAACAGGAGTTATTGTCAATGTTTGATCACTACAACAAGAGTACCACTTACAATTAATATTACTGTCCAAAGACTTGATATTAATGTTGTGCTGGGTATCTTGAAATGGGTTTACCATTATTTGAATTTATTGATTATTATTTTTGTTTATTAATGTGAGCATAATTTTTGGTTATTTTGTTCTCTATACACCTAATATGTCTGCTACTACTATATCTGCCAACATAAATTCGATTCCTATGCTAAATGGAACAAACTTCAAGGATTGGAAAGAGAACATATTAATTGTTCTGGGCTGCATGGATCTTGACCTTGCGCTCAAGGTTGAGCAACCCGCTTCTTTTACGGCTGAAAGTTCACTTGATAAAAAGAGGAACTTTGAGAAGTGGGATCGCTCAAATCGCATGAGTCTCATGATCATCAAGCGCGGCATTCCAGAAGCCTTCAGGGGCGCAGTATCCGAGGGGATAACTAATGCCAAAGAGTTCCTTGCCGAGATTGAAAAGCGTTTTGTTAAAAACGATAAGGCTGAAACAAGCACGCTTTTGCAATGCTTGATTTCAATGAAGTATAAAGGCAAAGGAAACATAAGGGAGTACATCATGGAGATGTCCAATATTGCTTCTAAACTTAAGAGATTAAAGCTTGAGCTATCTGATGACTTGCTCATGCATTTGGTATTGATCTCACTTCCTGCACAATTCAGTCACTTTAAGGTTAGTTACAACTGCCAAAAAGAGAAATGGTCTCTAAATGAGCTCATTTCATATTGTGTGCAAGAGGAAGAAAGGTTGAAGCAAGACAGAACTGAAAGTGCTCACTTGGCAAGCACCTCTAAAGATAAGGGCAAAAAAAGAAAGAAAGAATATGAAGCTGCTATTAAGGGTCCAGCACAAAAGAAACAGCAGTAGAAAATTGACAGCTACTTCTTTTGTAACAAAACTGGACATCTCAAGAAAGATTGTGCCAAATATCACGCTTGGCGTGCAAAGAAAGGTATAATTTTTACTTTGGTCTGTTCTGAGGTTAATTTAGCTTCAGTGCCTAGAAACACTTGGTAGTTAGATTCTGGTGCTACTACTCACATAAGTGTTTCTATGCGGGGTTGCCTGAGCTACCGAAAGCCAAATGATGGTGAAAGATACATCTTTGTGGGAGATGGCAAGTCGGTGGAAGTTGATGCAATAGGCACTTTTAGGTTATTATTAGGAACTGGTTATTATTTGGATTTGAAAGACACTTTTATTGTACCGTCTTTTAGGCGGAATTTGGTTTCTGTTTCTTTGTTGGACAAATCTGGATATTATTGTTCATTTGGAAACAATCAGTTTAGTCTTTCATTGAATTCAAATGTTATTGGTACTGGTTCATTATCTGCATATATTTGCTTGATACTATTGCATCATATAATGAAACCTTGCATGTGCAATCACGTGGTACTAAATGCAAATTAAATAAAGAAAATTCGGCGTCATTATGGCACAAGCGGTTGGGTCATATCTCAAAAGATAAAATTGAAAGACTTGTGTCTGATGGCATTTTGGATTCCCTTGATTTTTCAGACTTTGATGTCTGCATTAATTGTATTAAGGGAAAACAGACCAAAACTAAGAGATTAGGTGCCAATAGAACTTCAAACGTCTTAGAATTGATACATACGGATATTTGTGGTCCATTCCCTATGGCTTCTTGGAATGGTGAACAATATTTTATATCATTCATAGACGATTACTCACGCTATGGGTACCTATATCTCATTCATGAGAAGTCTCAGTCACTGAACGTGTTCAAGGCTTTTAAAGCTGAAGTTGAGAATCAACTCAACAAAAGAATTAAGAGCGTCAAATCTGATCGTGGTGGTGAGTACTACGGTAGATATGACGGTTCAGGAGAACAACGTCCAGGACCATTTGCTAAATTCCTAGAGGAGTGTGGAATCGTCCCACAGTACACCATGCCAGGATCCCCTAGCATGAATGGTGTAGCTGAGAGACGAAACAGAACCCTAAAAAATATGGTAAGGAGTATGATTAGTCATTCTACTTTACCAGAATCACTCTGGGGAGAAGCACTTAAGACTGCAGCTTACATTCTTAATAGAGTACCCACTAAAGCAGCTGCCAAAACACCTTATGAGCTTTGGACAGGCAAAAAGCCTAGTTTGAAGCATTTTCACATTTGGGCATGTCTAGCTGAGGCAAGGCCTTATAGGCCACATGAAAATAAATTGGACTCCAAAACAGTGAGCAGTTACTTTATTGGTTACTCTGAGCGATCAAGGGGCTACAAATTTTATGATCCCACATTTAGGTCAATTTTTGAAACGGGAACTGCAACATTTTTTGAGGATGTTGATTTTGGGGGGAGAAATAAGGTTAGAGACATTGCCTTTGAGGAGGAATGGGTTTCGATTCCTACTATCCTTTATAATAATGTGCAGGCTTCTATACCTGTCATTGATCAAGAAGGAAATCAGGAACCTCAACAAGACAATGTTGAACAACCCCCCATCCAGAATGAGGTAATTATTCCAAAAGAACAAAATCAACAACCTCAAGAACTAAGGAGATCCACGAGAAAAAGGAGAAGTCCTATTCCAGATGATTATGTAGTATTTCTCCAAGAACGTGAGGAAGATATTGGAATGGTGGAAGATGATCCAATCAACTTTCATCAGGCCATGCAGGGTTCTAACTCTCAACAGTGGATTGATGCCATGAATGAGGAATAGAAGTCTATGCAAGACAATAAAGTTTGGGATCTTGTCCCATTACCAGAAGGTGCGAAACCCATTGGTTGTAAATGGATATTTAAAACCAAAAGGGATTCGAATGGTAATGTGGAAAGATATAAGGCTCGTCTTGTAGCAAAAGGCTTTACCCAGAAGGAGGGCATCGACTTCAAAGAGACTTTCTCTCTGGTTTCTACGAAAGACTCTTTCAGAACCATTATGGCGCTTGTTGCACAGTTTGATCTTGAGTTACATCAGATGGATGTTAAGACGGCGTTTCTTAATGGTGACATTAATGAAACGATCTCTATGGTGCAACCAGAAAACTTTGTGTCGGAAGACTCAAAGATTATGGTTTGCAAATTAAAGAAATCCATCTATGGACTCAAACAAGCTTCCCGTCAGTGGTACTACAAATTTCACCAAGTAATTATCTCGTTCGACTTTGAGGTAAATGCTGTGGATGATTGTGTGTATCACAAGTTCAGTGGGAGTAAGTATATTTTACTGGTTTTATATGTTGATGACATATTGCTTGCCACAAATGATATAGGCATGTTGCATGAAACCAAGAGATATCTATCAAAGAATTTTGAGATGAAAGATCTTGGTGATGCATCTTTTGTATTAGGGATTCAGATACATCGAGATCGCTCTTGGGGTATTCTTGGATTATCACAAAAGGCCTATATCGATAAGGTACTTAAAAGGTTTGGCATGCAAGATTGTAAACCAGGTGACACCCCTGTTGCTAGGGGAGACAAATTTAGTCTCAATCAATGCCCTAAAAATGACCTTGAAGTTAAGGAGATGCATAAGATTCCCTACGCTTCAGTTGTTGGAAGTCTAATGTATGCTCAAGTTTGTACATGTCCAGACATAGCATTCATTGTTGGAATATTAGGCAGATATTTAAACAATTCTGGGATGGATCATTGGAAAGCAGCCAAACGAGTTTTGAGGTACTTACAGAGAACAAAGGATTACATCAGGTTATATCTACTTGCTGGCTGGAGGCGCTATACCCTGGAAGAGTGCCAAGCAGACACTCATAGCTTCTTCCACTATGGCAGCAGAGTTCATAGCTTGTTATGAGGCATCTAATCATGGAATATGGCTGCGGAATTTTATCACTGGGATGCGAATTTTGGATAGTGTTGAAAGACCATTAAAGTTATTCTGTGACAATAAGTCAGCTGTACTATATTCTAATAACAATAGGAGCTCTTCGAAGTCTAAACACATAGACATTAAGTTCCTAGTTGTTAAAGAGAGAGTTCAGAGTGGTCAGGTGTCTATAGAGCATATTGGCACAAATTCCATGATTGCGGATCCGCTCACTAAAGGCTTACCACCCAAGGTCTTTCATGAGCATATAGCTCATATGGGTGTTGTATCATTTGATGATATGTTGGTTTAGTGGGAGTTTGTATTTGGATACTTTTCAGTTGTAGACATATTTTATGGATTTATTTTCTGCAGAATAAGATATTTGGTTTATTTGCACTCTGAATGTATTTGTTGTGATCTCACTAAAGAATAAAGTATGACCGTTGGAAATAGGTATGTTTAGATCACATTACATGTAATTTCCATGCTACACATCCATACTTGATCTATGTCGTTGATTGTATTGATATATGTGACTATTGATGGGTTTAGTTATGATACATATAACGAAAGTCGCTTTAATCCTATATTGATATAATTGATGGACCAGATTGCATAGAGATGTTTGATAATGATAGCAAATTTTGAGCTCATAAGGTTAATTTTATAACACACAAGCTAACATATCTGGCCCAAGTGGGAGATTGTTGGAAAATAATTAATTGTGGGCCAAATATGTTATTTGTGTGTTATAGGCTATCATAAAGATTAAGCCCATTTAAACTGGTCTGTTAAGGTTTTAAGGTTTTGGGCTTTATAACATCTCAATTTTGTATGGGCCTTTAATGTGTAGATACCTAAGCCCATATTTCTATTTTATGATGGGCCGAATAGAAGTAGGGTTTCTACAGTTATTATAAATAGGTTATGGTCCCCAGGTCATACGTAAAAAAGAGTTTTCTAATCAATCTGAGATCCCATCATCAGAGAGAATTAAGAAAAGAAACCTACGTATTGGCTTGGAAGATCAAGAACCACAAAATTACATCAATGGATTCAGGTACGCTTCCGCATTAATTTATTTTCTTGATGATTCGATATGAATTAAATAATCAACAACAACTCCACCCGGCCTTGTCGTCGACGGGCGTTATGGCTCCATGACTGTCTTTCTCGGTCTTCCTGCACCGGATTAGAATGGCATTTTTACATATGGAAAAATTTATGTTCCTCCCCTCGACTGCTCTTCCTCCACCACGGGTCTTCAGAGTAAACAACGCCCTCAACAAAGAAAAAACTAGGGATGAGATGAGATGGAGGCCCCCAAAAAATGAAAATATAATAGCAATTTCAGCGTTGGCAATACCTTGGAGCCCACCCTCATTCAATCGTGTCGCCCCAATTTGTCCTTGTGCTATTTTGGGTTTGATTCTACTTAGGAAAGAAGTGTGATCCTCCAAGCTTGTGTTTTAAAAGGTAGACCGTTGGAATGGGTAAGTTAGAAACGTTAGAACAGACTGCCAAGTAAAAAAAGAGTCTAACAATTCTGGCGTAGGTCATTCATGCACGAATGACGAAATTCGTGAAGTTTGGAAAATTTTGGTAACTTTTGATATCTTTTGACCACTTTTGGTGAGTTTACGTTGCACCAAACAGGGCCTAAATGCTTGTTTGTTGGATTAGTTAATTAATTCATGTTCGTACTAAGCATATGTGAGCTTGTAATTGAGTCTATTAATGAACAAATTTGACAACCAAATAGGATATTCAAAATTAACAATCAAGTTATAAATTTACAAATAGTAATTTATAACTAACCTAAATTATTGATAAGAAATTAAGTAAAATTTTATGTAGTTTTAGCTAATCAAATTACAAGTATGCTTACAAATTCTTAAAAAATCAAGTTCATGAGTTACAAAAATAAGTATACATGTTTATGAATAATAAAAAAGTCTGATCATGAACTTTATTGAACTGAGTTCATCCTTATATTTGAGTTCCAATAATTTATTTATTAAAGTTGAAAAATAAGTTAACATTAGTTCATGCATCATATTGAATAAATATACATGAAGACGTTTACAAGCAATTAATTTGATGTTGGACACTTTATTCGTGTGCAACCTTAGCTTTAAGCCATAGCCCGTTTGGTTTTTAACCTTTTTTTATTTTTTTTTTACATTTTTTTGGTTTTATTGTAAGTAACTAAAGGAAATGATTAAAAATTTAACTTTTCTCTCTGACAAAAAACCAAACAAATTGAGACACTTACCCATCTCAAACACACCACCTCTATCATGGAACTGATGGAAGTACTTTCAAGGTCTGATAAATTGTGGTAGAGAATGAGCCTTCATCCTTATTGACGAGGTGTTGAATTGACGTTGGATTCGCTTAATTAAGCTCCTTTTAGATTTAATAAATAGACATTTTAGGTAAAATTTTGAAGAATATTAGTTCGTACTTCTATACTTTGCAGCGATTCTTCCGCAATCATAGGGCTAAAAGAAAGAAAAGCGAGGACTATAGGCTGTGAAATTAAAAGAAAAATTAATTTGCATCTTAAGCTTTTCAATGTTGGTGATTCATTGAAAAGAGATCCAAGAAAAACAAGAAACAGCTAGATCATCTCATCTATTGATGGTAAGAGTTTGTAGAGAACTACTCGTTCCGGAGGAATAAGCTTTAATTTGGGAATTAGAAAAAAAAAAAACTATTTTTTTTAAGCTGGTTTACTAGTTAACTTTTTTTTTTTTTTTTGGGGTGTTTGAGAAAAGAAAAAAACTAATTTTTAGTTGTTTGTTTTTAACTTTTAATTAATTTAATATTTTTACTCTTTATGGTTTTAAAAAAATTTAAAATATAAAAAGATGAATTTAATTATTTCAAAAAAAATTAAAAAAAATTAGAAGTTAGTTAACTTTCAAAATGGAGTCTAGGGTGCGTTTGGTGCACTAAAAACGCTAAAAATTTTAAAAAATTTTTAAGAATTTTATCTGATTTTATCTTACTAGGGTTTGTTTGGAGTAAAAAAAAAATGAGATAAAATGAGATAAATTAAAAGTTCGTAAAACGTGTAGTAAAAGAAAAAAGTTAATGTGATATAAAATTAACAGAAGTTTATAGAGATTTTCAATATTTTTTTATACCAAACGCAACCTTTTTGTCATTCTAAATACCCCTTAAATCTAAAAGCCTCTGCCGTGAGTTTTGGGAAAGCCGTAGGCTACTAGGTCATGGACTCAGTTGATCTGCTGAGCAAAGCTGATTGGCTTCGAAATTTCTGGTGAAGAAAGCGTGTGGTCTTCGTGGAAATTGTTTGTACTGAACAAAGCTGATTGGCTTCAAAATTTCTGCAGGTGGAGAAAGCGCGTAGTCTTGGTGGAAATTGTTTTGGTCCACCATGGAACAAAGGAGAGGATTCTCTTCTCTCCTCTTAGATGGGATTCTTATCTAGAATGCCATCTCATATTCTCGAGGTAGAGTTCTAAGTTTGTCCCATCAATTATACTTTTTTATACATGCGCGATCGTTGAAAAGTTGGTCCAACACGTTCGTATCAGCTTTTCTTACAACAGCTTATTGATTAACGCATTCTATCCGTCGAGCAATTTATGTAAAATCAAAATTATATATAATCAAAAATTAATCGAATATAAAGATACAAAAATATAATTTAATCCGTAATTATCTTGAATGTTTTATATAAAAAATTAGAAAATTAATCTTTAATAATAAAAATAAATAATTAAAAGAGGTTAAAATATCAATACAGTATTTATTAAATGTGTAAAATTTTATTATTTATTATAAATATTATTACATTTTTAAAAATATTAATTTAAAAACTTTTTATAAAAAAGTATTTAAAAATATAAAAAAGAGTAAGAGAGTATTTATTAGAGAAAGTTTTCTCTTCAACAATTTTTTTTTTTTTTTTTTTTTGGGTATTATAACTTGTTAGAATGATTCCCTTTATTAAAACATCATTACCAAAATTATTGCGGCCCATAGAATTCAATTACCGTCCATTCTTATGCCTCAAGCTTCTTCTATTAATAAATAAACTGCTAAGAAGCCCATGTCTCAAGTTTTGGATGCATCTTAGGGAGGGTCTGAAATTTCGATCAAAAGTAATGAAAAATAGTAAAGGAAATTTGGTAGAAAATAGCTCTAGCACGTATGTATAGCCCTCCTAAAGTTTGATACAAGTTCTATAGTTATAAACAATGAAGAAAACTTCTAGAATCTGAAATTTCGTGGACGCCACGTCTTGACGGCATCGAGACACCATGGACAGTGGAGGTATTTTGTTCGCAGTCCAAATTTGTGAATCTTATGGTCTTTATTGTCCTGACACCATCGGAATGTCAGGGGATCCTCCTCTTTTTTTGCTTTTTTTTTTTTTTTTTTAACCCTCTTTTGGCTCCTCCACGTCCTCAGTGATGATTTTAGGTCTTTTCTTAACTTCGATACTCATTTGCTGCATCAAAAGACAACATCATGTAAGAAGTGTGAAATTCTATTAAATTACATGAATTAACATATAACTCTAGTTAATAACGATAAGAAATCAAGACAAAGACTACACTTTTTATTAGTTGACATGTTCTAGAACTTTAAAATGATATTTTCTAGTAGTAAATGAATATGATTTAATCTAATTTTAAGATGAATAATAATTTAATATATTGATTAATTAAATTCTAGCTAGGATACTTTAGATTTAAATAAGAACATTAGTCAATTTTGAACTTGTCACATGATTATCACGCCCAGATGGGCCAGTCCCGAGAAAGTCACCACAGTATGCATTTTTTTTTTTTTTTTTTTTTTTTGCATGAATCAAGAACTTCTAGATTTATATACACACACTTTTGGACCATCTTATATTTGATTAACTTTTAAATGCGGTCAGTATTCTAGTTGACGCGTGTTCCACGGACCGATAAGAAAATGGAGCTGTTGAAAAAACCATACTATTAAATGACCATAGGCTTGTCAACGCGGCGTAGATATATTACTGGTAATAAGTGGCTTTTATAATATTATAAAATTTAAATTTGTTGTGGGTGTTTTTGAAGTACGAATTTGGTAAAAGAAAAGAGAAAAGGAAAAGAAAAATAATAGAGAAAAGGAGAAAATATAAAATTTTAAATATATATTGTTATCTGAATGGTTTAATAAAATACAATAAAACAAAAGATTCATTAATATATTTTTTTTATTTAATTAATTTTGATTTATTAAATTTCATGTCTTTTTCTTTCTACTTTTTATCAGAAGCCAAATCAGAGAATAAATTCCGAATTCGTTTTTTTTTTCTTTTTTTTCCATTACTTTTGACAAATACTTGTTCTAAATACTACTTTAAGTGAATAGAAGTTTAATTTTTTAAAATATTGATATTTGTTGCTGAGAGAGAGATGAAGAAAAAAGCACATGATTTTCAAGAGTAACTATTTGAGACAAATTAAGAATATTTTTATTTTTGGTAAGTTTTAGGCACAAAAATGTCATTTAAATTCATCTCAAAAATACAAACAAATATATGCTTTCAAATTGGGGAATTTACGTCTGGATGAAAAAAGTCAGACCATCTTTTTTCAAAAATAATATTTTTTTCACTTATATGTAAATTTTTACTATTTTTTATATTGTAAAATAATGTGACTAATCTATTTGAAAATTTTCAAAAAAAGTTAAGTGGTATTTGGTTTATTTTTTTATTTTTTGTTTTCTGTTTTTATTTTATGTGTTAAAAATTTTAAAACAAGTAAATAGAAAATACTCAATTTTTCTCAATTTGAAATTTTTTTTATTTTGGATTAAAAACTCTCAAACGACTTTTTGCCATTTTTAATTTCATGTATAAACTTATTTTTTATTTTTTAAAACAAGTTTTGAAAGCACAAGTAACCAAATGAGTTTTGAACTGTTTTCTTTATTTTGAAAAGTACAAAATAAAAAATGAGTTCAAAATAGAAAATAAAAAATAAAAATAAAAAATAAAAAAATAAACCAAATGACACTTTAAATTTTGGTTAAAAAAATTATATAAGAAAAAAAACAAATGAATAATAAATACCATGTTTATTTATTACCAAATTAAATTTAACTCACTAATTTATGAAGGCTCCACGGAGAAAGAAAGAAATAAAATACCTTAATGATATTGAGAAGAAAACAGAAAAACTATGAAATGAGAGAAAAAAAACAAAGAAAAAAATTGGTTTAAAGAAAACCAAAAACAAAACTGCATTAAAGAGAAAGAGAATTAAAAAAATGCAATTGTTTTTCAAAAAACTATTCCGAACAAATTAAGAAACTTTTTAAATTTTGTAAATTTGTAGGTATAGAAATAGAATGTTACCTAAATTTATAGAAAAATGAAAATAATGTTACCTAAACTTAAATTGATTTAAAGTGAAATAAAAATTAAAATAAAATTTATTGATATTTATATTTTAACAAGTATATTAAAAATTAATTATTTATAAAAATTAATTATTTTTATTTATTTTTTACACACTTAAAAGTAGTCCAAATTTAATTAATTATATTAAAAATATTTTTTATTTTATTTTATCTTTAAACTTAATCAAATAAAAAATTAATTATTTTTTTTTATATTTTATTTTTATTATAACGCACAACACACACGTACGCCAAAATCATACAACACGCGCACGCACGCCATCCTGTTAAGACCATTAATCGGCTGCCACAAGACGTGGCGAGAAAAAAAATAAAAAGTAAAATGGCGACGCTTTGTCCCGACTGCGGGGACGCGGGGGGCAGCAGTTTGCGTTTTACTGCTGTCGCAGTAGTAGCCTAAAACGCGGGCGTTTTATAAAAAATGAGAACGTTTTGATAAATTTAAAAAAATAAAAAAAATCAGTGAAATGCAAAAAAAAAAAAAAATAGAGTATGTGTTCGATAATTAAAAATAGTAATCTTTTTATAAAAAGTTACGCGGGTATTTTACCAAAAAGGGGAGTGTTTTGGCAAATCTAAAAAAACAAAAAAAAGCCAATGAAATGAAAAAAAAAAAAAATTATAAGACCGTAAAGGGCAAAAAAAAAAAAAATAGAGTGTGTTTGGTAATTAAAAATACAAATCTATTTTTGTGTTTTAAGTTTTGAAAATCTCATAACATACAAAATAGAAAACAAATTTAGTTTAACATTTTTTATTTTTTGTATTTTGAGATTTTTCCTATTTTATATTAAAAATGCTTAAAATGACTTTTTGTCTTTTTTTATTTTATGTGTAAATTCATTTTCTATTTTTTAAAACAGATTTTGAAAACACAAGTAACCAAATGCGTTTTGAACTGTTTTCGTTATTTTAAAGAAATACAAAATGGATTGTTTTCCTTATTTTAAAAAAGTACAAAATGCGTTTTAAGCTTTTTTTTTTTTTTTTTGTACTCTACCGTCTTAGATTTTTTTTTTTTTTTTGCGCTTTACACACTTTCTGTTTAATTACTTGTGTTTTTAAAATCTATTTTACAAAATTGAAAATGAATTTACATATAAAATAAAAAATGACAAAAAGTCATTTTGAGCGTTTTTAACACAAAATAAGGAAATCTCAACATACGAAAAACAGAAAATATTAAACTAAATGTGTTTTTTGTTTTTCATGTTTTGAGATTTTCAAAACATAAAACACAAAATAAAAAATTAACTTTTTACTGAATTTATAACTTTTTTTAAAAACATTAGTATTTTTAATTACCGAACACATACGCTTTTTTTTTTTTTTTTTTGCATTTCGCTGACTTTTTTTTTTATTTTTTCAGATTTGTCAAAACGCTCCCTTTTTGGTAAAACACCTGCGTTTTGGGCTACTGCTGCGGCAGCAGTAAAACGAGAACCGCTACCCCCCCGCATCCAGAAAAGAGACCTAATTGGGCAGTGACTCACGGACACAGGGGGCAGCAGTAGCGTAATTACTGCTACCGCAGCAGTAGTTAAAACGGTCGCGTTTTGGGTGAAACGGCGCCATTCAACTCAGGAAAAAAATTAAAGAAGCGGGGGCCAGCACAAAAAAAAAAAGAAAAGAAAAGAAAAGAAAAAATCTGATACGGTAGGGAGCAAAAAAAAAGAAGAAGAAGAAACGAACAGTGTGTTCGATGATTAAAAAATTAATTTTTTTATAAAAAATCACTAATTTAGTAAAAAATTATTGTTTTATCGTTTCTTTTTTTTTTTCTTTTTTTTTGGCACTCTACAAAATCGTAGATATACCAAATCGCATCTAACTTTTTAGTAGTTAATTTTTTATTTTTTGTTAATTTAATATTTTTACTCTTCAATGTTTAAAATTTGGAACTTAACTTTTTAGTTTTTTAAAAAGTTAACAAAAATTTTAACAAAAAATACATTTTTTGTTAATTTAGTTTAACATTTTTTGTTTTCTGTATTTTGAGATTTTTCTTATTTGCGTTAAAAACGCTCAAAATTACTTTTTGTTATTTTTAATTTTATGTATAAATTTATTTTCTATTTTCTAAAACAAATTTTAAAAATGAAAATAACTAAATACATTTTGAACTGTTTTACTCATTTTAAAAAACACAAAATGAAAAATGAACTTAAAGCAGGCATACTAAATTACACTTAGTTTTTTTAGAAGTTAGTTTTTATTTTTTTTTTAATTTAACATTTTTACTCTTCAATGTTTAAATTTTTGAACATAACTTTTTAGTATTTAGTTTTTATTTTTTGTTAATTTGACATTTTTATTCTTCAATGTTTAAATTTTTAATTTTTGAATTTATTTTTCATTTTGTGTTTTTTTAAAATAAAAAAAAACAGCTCAAAATGTATTTGATTACTTGTATTTTTTAAATTTATTTTAAAAAATAAAAAATAAAATTACACACAAAATGAAAAATAACAAAAAGTCATTTTAAACTTTTTTAACGTAAAATAAAAAAATCTCAAAATACGAAAAACAAAAAATGTTAAACTAAACGTGTTTTCTGTTTTTTTTATATTTGGAGATTTTCAAAACATAAAACAGGTAAAATAAAAAATAGAAAATAAAAAGAGAAAACAAAAAATATAAAAATAAATCAAATATTACCTTAACTTTTTTCCTTTTTAAATACATAAAAGTAGTTTTTTAACGGTTAGGTAGTAACTAATAACAAAAACAAAAAGTTAATTTTTTTTCTTTTCAAACTCAATCTAAATCTAATTTTATCAAATAAATAAATAAATAATTTTTTACTAAATTAGTGATTTTTTTATAAAAAATTAATTTTTTAATCATCGAACCCATTGTTCGTTTCTTCTTCTACTTTTTTTTTTTTGGCCTGCTACCGTCTCAGATTTTTTTTTTTTTTTTTTGCGCTGGCCCTCGCTTCTTTAATTTTTTTCCTGAGTTGAACGGCTGCCGTTTCATCTAAAACGCAGCCGTTTTAACTACTGCTGCGACAGCAACAATTACACTACTGCTGCCCCCGCGTCCGCTGCGGCGGCTGCAGTCAGGAGGCGACTGCAGCCCCGAACGCGGGGAGCAGCAGTAGTCATTTTACTACTGCCGCAGCAGTAGCCCAAAACGCGGGCGTTTCACAAAAAAGGCAGCGTTTTGACAAATCTGAAAAAACAAAAAAATACCAGCGAAACGCAAAAAAAAAACAAAAAAAATCTAACCTGAAAAAAAAATTAATTTTTTATTTTGTGTTTTATGTTTTAAAAATCTCAAAACATGTAAAACAAAAAACACATTTAGTTTAATATTTTCTACTTTCCATATTTTGAGATTTTTTTTATTTTACGTCAAAAACGCTCAAAATGACTCTTTGTCATTTTTCATTTTATGTGTAAATTTATTTTCTAATTTCTAAAATAGATTTTGAAAATACAAATAACCAAACAGAAAGTGTGTAAAGCGCAAAAAAAAAAAAAAAATCTAGGACGGTAGAGTACAAAGAAAAGAAAAAGAAAACAGTTTAAAACACATTTTGTATTTTTTTTAAATAATGAAAACAGTTCAAAACGCATTTGGTTACTTGTGTTGTCAAAATCTGTTTTAAAAAATAAAAAATGAATTTACACATAAAATGAAAAAAAAAAGATAAAAAGTCATTTTGAGCGTTTTTAATGTAAAATAAAAAAATCTTAAAATACGGAAAATAAAATATGTTAAACTAAATTTATTTTCTTTTTTTTTATATTCTGAGATTTTCAAAACATAAAGCACAAAAATAGATTTGTATTTTTAATTTCCGAACACATTCTCTATTTTTTCTTTTTCCTTTTTTTTTTTTTTTTTTTTTTTTTTGCGTTTCGCTGGTATTTTTTTGTTTTTTCAGATTTGTCAAAACGCTGCCGTTTTTGGTGAAACGCCCGCGTTTTGGGCTACTGCTGCGGCAGCAGTTAAATGGCTACTGCTGCCCCCCCGCGTCCCTGCAGCCCCAACTCGTCCCCTAGTCCGCATTAGGAGGGCATCCAAATAGTACGTTGTTACAGTCCAAGTCTTTCTGCGGGGCCCAAGCTTGACGATTGGCTGATAGAGAAAGCGCGTCCCGCGTCTCCCACCCTGCACCCCATTTCCGCTCTCTGCTGGAGAGTGGGCCCCACGTAAAACCAAAAAAAAAAAAAAAAGTTTGTATCTGTGCGTGGCACCGCGCGGGATTTTCCGAGCGGTGACCCTAAGCACCGCTCAATCAAATAATATAAAATTGCCCGCGGTGGTAAGGGCGAAAATCAAATAATTAGTAGGTAATAATTTTCCTTCTTGATTCCTTTACGATTGCAAGGAGTAATGATTGATATTATTATTGATATTATTTTTTATATAAAAAATTTTAAATTAATATTTTAAAAAATATGATAATATTTATAATAACTAATAAAATTTTATACATATATTAAATAATTTATAGATATTAATTAATAATTTTTATTTTTATAATTTCTTTTTATATTTTTTCAAGTAAGTTTGTTTATAAATTTAAATTTAAATTATTTATGCATAAATTATACTTTGGGTGTGTTTAAAGTTGTATAAAATTATAAAGTTAATGTTTCATGCTTTGTGCAGTGAGTAGAGAATTTAAATTTTATTTCTCATAATTCGTGTTTATAGAAATTTGTAAAGTTTTGTATTATTCTTTTCAGCTCCAAACGCAGCCTTTGTGCTTTTAGGCTATTTTTGTTTGTTAGATGAGAGGAGGGATTAGATTGGTTATTCGTGGGACTTACCATGTGAAGTGTTGTTTTGGTTTTTGTTTAATCCGTAAGCCCCACGAATTGGCTTGGTTATCCCTCAAATGGCTAGATAACTTATCACACTTATTAATACCCCATCTTTGAATTTATTTCCCGCCAAGATCCAAAGATTTAAAATTATTTTCTATCAAATCACATATCAAATCACATATTTTATCCCACTTTATATCTCAGTAATCAAACACTAAAAAAATAATCTCACATAAAAAATCAATCTTAACTTTTATCTAATTCCATATATCATTCGTGGTATTATTTATTCTCCATCATTCAATTTCCTAGAACAAACATGACCTTAGGATGAATAATTATTAGTATATACGTACAATTGCACATATCGTACCACATCATTTGCATAATAATATATGTACTTTGATTTCAGACAGTGAAATAACTTTTCCAAATATCGAAATTTTAAAAATTTATTTTTGTGGAAATTTTTAAGATAATCTGAGTACACGTGCAGCCATCGCAATGGCTAAGAAGATATGTGATTTGATCCCATTGACTGGCCTTTTTTCAGTCTTGATCAATTAATATACCTGTCGTTTAAGCCAAAAAAAATTCTGATACGTGAAGTGAGAAGTCCTCATCAATGATCGTTTGGGTTGGGGGGTGGGGGCGGGTTGTTGCGGCGAAATAATTTTCCCAGATATCTAAATTTTTAAAATTTATGAAAATTTTAAGATGGTACTGGGTACACGTGCAGCCATCGCAATGGATGAGAAGACAAATGATTTGATCCCCGTAAACTTTCTTTTTTTCCGGACGTGTTTAGTTGAAAAAAAAAAGTTAAAAATATAATAAAAATATAAAAATTTAATGTAATAATAACATACAATAAAATTTCATTTAAAAAAGTATAATTTTCAAAAATTTTTAATAACTATTGGATGGTCAAACAGTCCCTCAGTCTTGTCGTTTAAGCCAAAAAAAAATTTTCATATCATGTGACGTGAGACGTCCTCATCAGTGATGTTCAGTGTTACTTATTTATCATCACATTACATAAAAATATAATTTCAACCAAAGCATAAATTTTTAAATTAGTATTTTAAAAAGATATGATAATATTTATAATAAAT
Source organism: Vitellaria paradoxa (assembly GCA_019916065.1). Lineage (NCBI taxonomy): Eukaryota > Viridiplantae > Streptophyta > Magnoliopsida > Ericales > Sapotaceae > Vitellaria > Vitellaria paradoxa. The sequence continues at coordinate 44,289,526 of CM034242.1, forward strand.
AATAAAATTATACCGTAAACAATATATAAATATCTATTAGACAAAGTAAAATAAATTTTTTATTTTAAAAATATTTAAAAATTTTAATTTTCTTTAAAATTTTATTAAAAACAAACATTTAAATTTTAATTTTAATTTTAATTTTAATGTACTTAAAAATTAAATTTTAAATGTATACACTTTTACACTCTTATGCTATTTATATGATAAAGAAGTTTAAAATTATAAATATGAGATATTTTCAACTATTAAATTTACTAAATGATCAAGATTATTTTTTTTTTCTCTCACTCTTCTCGTATTTTTTGAATACTTTTTGTATAAAAGATTTTAAATTAATATTTTAAAAAAGTGATAATATTTTTAATAAATATATAAAATATTTTTAAAAATTTTTAAATTTGAGATATTTTCAACTCTTGGATTTGTTTAATAGTTAGGATTATTTTTTTTTCTCTTAGTCTTTTCATATTTTTTTCAATATTTTTCATATAAAAGATTTTAAATTAATATTTTAAAAATGTAATTATATTTTTAATAAATAATAAATTTTATACATTTATTAAATGCTATATAAATATCTTAATCTCTTTCAATTAGTGATTTTATTTTTGTTAGGTTTTTTTTACACTTTTTCATGAATTATTTTTTAAATTTAAATTTAAGTTATTTGTGCATCATTTTATATTTATGTGTTTTTAGATACGGCCAAAAAAAAAAAAAAAAAAAAGGATTTAACCTCGAGAGATTCACTCCCTAGGTCAAACCCCTAGAGAGTGAATCTCTTTTGGTTTGTGCCACACATACCGGCCCCTCAACATGTATAGCGGTCAATCGCGAACTCTTTTGGTTTGTGCCACACATACCGGCCCCTCAACATGTATAGCGGTCAATCGCGAACTCGCGTAGCGGCGGGGAGTCGGACCCACACCCAAGAACTGGATACGGTTCGTCCAGCCAAGGAGGCCCGTCCTACCAACCTTTACTACGCTTTGCGCCCGGGAGGCTGGCCCCAAGTTTTTGCTAGAGAGGAGACTTGAACTTGAGACCTTGGGGTGGTAAGCCCCTAAGTCCCAGTCCAAGACCATCCCATCTAACCCCTTGGGGTTAAATACGGCCAACCATTAGTGTATATAAGATTTGGAATTTCAAAACTCTCAGGGCATCCCTTCGGTCGCACCACGCAGGGCATCCTGTCGACAAAACTCACTTTCAATGAGCACTATTGTAATATAAATAATTAATTCTCTTTTTAAAAATATATATATTTCTGTGGGGCCCAAGCTTGAAGACTTTCCATTGGCTGACCGCATTAGGAAGGGCGAAAATCAAATAATATAAAATTTACCGCAGTAAGAAGGACGAAAATCAAATAATATATAGGTGTATTTGAAATTATATAAAATTGTATAAATTTATAAAAGTTAGTGTCTCGTATTTTGTGCAGTGAATAAAAATTTTAAATTTTATAATTTCGTAATTCATATTTGTAGAAATTTGTAAAATTTTATAATTTTTTATTTTATTTCAAACACACCTAAAATTAGTAAGTAATAATTTTCTTTCGACATTCGTTTACGATTGCAAAGAGTAATGATCGATATTACCATTGACAAAATATATATATATATGGATTTGCTTGGCCTCTAATTAAATATCAAAATTTATCAAAAGTTATAAAAAATTTATACTTTTTTCTAATCAAATTTTACTACATATTATTTTTACATTAAATCTTTATACTTTTATAGTCTACTTTTTGATCAACATTTTTTCAACCACATACCCTGTATATGTAGATAGAAGTAGTTTGCTAAACGTCTGTGTATTCGATTGTGAATATGTAAGATTATGATACGAGTGATTAAACGTTTTCTACTTGCCTGCCCCCAAGTATCAGTTCCCTTTTTTATTTTAGTATTCCATGTACTTTCTATAAATTTGGTTAAATCCAACCCATCCCCTTCACAAAGAAATCAAAGCTAGTGCCCGGCATCTACCAGCTAAAAACACTAAAAGAGAGTGACCATAATCTTTTCTAACCCCCAAATGGGTTTAGAGATGTGGTTGCAATCCTTACTAATGCATCTTGTTATTCTGCTGTGTTTGTGCTCGTTCTCAGGCTTTCTAGCCTGCGACGCTGCTAGCTCTTTTCGCCGTGGGAACGAGACAGACCGACTGGCCTTGCTTGCATTCAAGTCCAAAGTAACCAACGATCCCCTGTTGACTCTGAGTTCGTGGAATGAGTCCACCCACTTCTGTCGCTGGTTCGGCGTCACGTGCGGGCGTCGACACCGAAGGGTCGTCGCGTTGGAGCTCGACGGCCAACAATTGAGCGGCTCCATTTCACCTCAGGTTGGAAACTTGAGTTTTCTCAGAGTCTTGACCTTACGCAACAACAGCTTCACTCACATAATCCCTCCTGAAATTGGGAACTTACGAAGTTTGAAGTCGTTGATTCTGAACAACAATTTAATCAGTGGAGAAATTCCAGTCAATATCTCTGCTGGCTGCGTTAATCTCGTCGAGTTGAATCTCGGAGAAAACAATCTACACGGGAAGATCCCACCGGAGTTTGGTAACGGTAATTCCCTCTCTAAGCTAAAGAGACTGATGATTTACGCTAACAAGCTCAGCGGACGTCTCCTCCCATCTCTGGTGAACTTGTCGTCTTTAGAATGGTTGAGAGTAACTGAAAATTATATCAGTGGAACTATCCCCGATTCTCTAGGCCTGTTGAAGAACCTGCAAGTTATTGTGCTGGGTGATAATAGGTTAACTGGTACCATTCCACCCTCACTATTTAACCTCTCTTCCATTACAAGTCTAGTTCTGCAACAGAACCAAATCCACGGGAGTCTTCCCTCGGACTTGGGGAATACTCTGCCTCGTCTAGAAGTGTTTGCTATTGCCGCCAACCTATTCACGGGTTCCATTCCCGTTTCCTTGTCCAATGCATCCAAACTACAAGATCTTGACCTTCAAATGAACAAATTTGTTGGGAAAGTTCCAAGTTTGGAGAAGCTGCATGATCTCCAAATGCTGAACCTTGACACAAATCAACTGGGATTTGGGGAAGTCGATGACCTGAGCTTTCTCTCTTCCTTAAATGCCACCGATTTAAACCTACTGAGTGCAGCCTCCAACAATCTGGGAGGGGTGTTGCCTGGATCCATCTTCAATGTCTCCACTAAGCTTTGGATGGTTTCGTTTGCTGGAAACCAAATTTTTGGTGACATCCCAGTTGAAATAGGCAGCCTGGTCAATCTGCAGATGCTTTGTCTGGGAGATAATCTGTTCTCAGGTGAGATTCCTTCTAATATTGGGAACCTTCAAAAGCTTCGAGAATTGTCACTCGGGAATAATAATTTGTCGGGGAAGATCCCTTTGTCTTTGGGGAACTTGACCTTTTTATCCAGACTTTACTTACCGTATAATAATTTCCATGGAAACATCCCTCCAGATCTTTGGAAATGCAAAAATTTGCTGGAATTAAATCTCTTACAAAACAGCCTCGAGGGCACAATTCCCCCACAAATTTTAAGTCTCCCACTGTTGTGGTATCTAAGCCTATCTCATAACCGTTTGTCTGGTTCTCTTCCGATCGAGGTTAGAAATTTAAAAAATTTAGCAGAAATGCGCATTTCTAAAAACCTTCTATCCGGAGAAATTCCAAACACTCTTGGCAGTTGCGTAACATTAAGGGTCCTACTTATGGACGACAACAACTTCCGAGGGATAATTCCTCAATCCATGGGTAACTTGAGAGGCATTGAGATATTAGATCTCTCTCACAACAATTTATCCGGCACGATCCCAAATTACTTTGGTTATTTTGTCTTCTTGCAGAACCTGAATCTGTCGTTCAATGATTTCGAAGGCAAAGTACCAAAAATAGGGGTCTTCAGAAATTCAACTGCAATTTCTTTTGCGGGAAACAATAAGCTTTGCGGTGGTATACTTGAATTGCAACTACCACATTGCAACTTCGAAACCAAAAAGAAAAAAAGCTCAAGTCTTGTGGTGAAATTGGTAGTTTGTGGAATTTTAGGATCAATTTTGGTATTCAGTTTTGGGGTTCTTTTTTGGTCTAGAAAAAAATGTCATGAAGTATCTCCTTTCAGAATGCTAGGGAACCCATTTCTGAAAGTCTCCTACCACGACCTACTTAAAGCGACTGATGGGTTCTCTCAAGCTAATTTGATTGGTGTGGGTAGTTTTGGTTCAGTGTATAAAGGAATCCTCGATCATTACAGCGGAAAACTTGTTGCAATAAAAGTACTGAACCTTCAGTTTCAAGGAGCTCTCCAGAGTTTCAAAGCGGAATGCTCAGTCTTAAAGAGCATCAAGCATCGAAATCTTGTTCAGGTGGTCACAGCTTGCTCGAGCATCGATCATCGAGGTAATGATTTCAAAGCTCTAGTTTATGAGTTCATGGCAAATGGGAACCTCGAGAAGTGGTTGCATCCCGAGAGGAACGAAGATGAAGAAGATGGGGAGTCGGGGTCAAGGAATTTGAACCTTATGCTCAGATTAAACATTGCCATAGATGTTGCTTCTGCCCTTGATTATTTTCACCATCATTGCCCGAAAGTAATGGTTCATTGCGATTTGAAGCCGAGTAATCTTTTGTTGGATGGTGAAATGACTGCACATGTGGGGGATTTTGGATTGGCAAGACTCCTTCCACAAGCCAATGGAGATGACATAACTGCTACAAATCAATCAAGCTCCATTGACTTAATAGGAACTGTCGGTTACGCTCCTCCAGGTAAATTGACTTCTTATATCTCACTTTCTTTTTTTTTTTTGTCTTAATGTTATTTTAACCAAAAAAATATATATATATATATATATAGAAAATGCCGTCCGATTGAAAATAATTGACAGAATACTGTTGTTGAAAATATACTTTTATAATACATTTTTATTACGCGTTTTTTATATTATGTTTCCTCGTAGACTTCAAAAACTCACCAAGTCCTCTCCACTCTGTCGCTGCACTTAAATCTCAAAACCCGTTTCTTTACCAAACTTACTCAAACTAGAGCATGAGAAAAGACAAGGGATTTTGAACAACACCCAATTTAAAAAAAAAAAAAACCTCAATTAAATATAACAACATATATTATATATACAAATAATTAGAGCCACAATCAAAAAATATGAAAAGATGTATATATATATAGACATACATATATTACCCAGAGAGGAGTTGAGGGACAGTGGCATCAACATTTACTTTCCCTACTTAAAAAAAAAAAAAAAAACAAAAAAAGACATTCACTTTCTCTGGTGTCCGCGGTGATCGTTGCTTGATGGCAATGGCTGAGGGCAATTAGCAAGGGTTAGATGCATAGAGAGAGCTAGTGAGAAAGTGCACTGATAAAGTGAAGTGCTGTAGCGAAGGAGTTTTGAAGCATAGAAGAAAACACAATGTATATCAAAATGTAGTTTCTAGCTAGTAGGGGTAAAATACAAAACCAAAGTGCGTTTTCAGGAAAAAGTAAATTACATATAAAGTGCATTTTTAAAATGTGTTTTTAAAACTTATTGAAAATGCATTATGAAAACATGTTTTCATTACAATTATTTTTAATTAGGCAGTATCTTTTATATTTTGTATTAAAATAATAAAAAAATTCTCTTGTATCTAACTTTTGACTAGGTTATTATGATTAACTTTTAATAATTTATCATTGTTGGCAGAGTATGGTATGGGAAATGAGGTGTCAACATCCGGTGATGTGTATAGTTATGGCATCATCTTGTTGGAGATGTTCACTGGGAAGCGACCAACCCACGCTATGTTTAGTGACGCTCAAAATCTCCATAACTATGTCAAGATGGCTTTGCCTGAACAAGTAACACAAATTGTTGATCCAAGATTGGTTATTCCACAAGAAGATCAAACAGAGGAGTGCTTGGTTGCTTTGTTTGGAATCGGAATTGCTTGTTCGGAGGAATGTCCACAAGATCGAATGGACATCAAAGATGCTTTAGCAAAGTTGTACACGATCAGGAACAACCTCGAAATTTGCTCTCGTACGAGGAGGCAATAATGCTTGAATCTAACCTTGATTTAGTCTTGAAGGCATTGGTTCAATTCACTCCACAAGTATGCTGCGTATGATAATTATCCTCTGTTTTATGTTGTTTTCCCCCCTCCCAGCTCCCCCCTCCCCCCCAATGTATGCTGGTTTGATTTTGGATTTTGTTTGACCTGTCTTTCTTGTTTAATGGTTTGGTTTTGCAACTGCTAATTCCTATATAGTTTAAATAAAGATTTTATTGCAATTGTTATGGTTGTCTTTTTTCTCTTAATTAATTTCTTCTATTTATTATGTATTTTATATATATGTGTGTATGACTTTGTTCGCCAAATGTTACAAATTGTACAAAAGTATGTGAAAATTCCCTAGATTCAAAAGATAGCATGTGATTAGAACTTTGTGTGTGCTTGGGATAAAAGAATTTTTGAAGGAGAAAAAAAAAAAAAAAAAAACGAGTAGGAAAGTAAAACGAAATAAAAAAATATTAAATTTATTATTATTTTTTTTTTTTGGGTATGATTAGAAAAGTGAAAAGAAAATAAATAAATTTTTAAAAAAATTATTTTTATTTAATTAATCATAAAAAGTGAAAATATATAAGTGATTCTATTTCCTAACCACTTTTTTTCTTTTCCTTCACAAACCATTGTTCCAAGCATACAAAAATAAAAAATAAAACTAATTCAAGCCTTGAATCCTATGATAATCTCATGTTCCTCAAATCCCATTTGATTCATTGCATGAATAATCCAAACTTGTGTCATGCCTATAATCACCTTGACCCATTATATAAAGTTTCTAGCTTTCTAATTGTTTTTTTCTTCTTCTTCTTTTTTTTTTTTTTTCTCAAATTGTTTTGAAAAGACAAGCAGGTTGGGTTTGGATACTAGGTTGGGCATTTTATAAGAAGTTGGGTTTGGAAACTAGGTTAGTCTGTGCGAATGTTCAGTCCAAGGAAGGTAAGTATTTGGGGGTTTTTGGAGGCCGGTCACTATTTATCGACTTATAAAGATTTAAGTCATACTCAAAAATCTTATTTGTGAATAAGTCACACTTGCAACAAAAAGACCAAAAAAGATATCATGCGTTTTTCACTACATTTCAAAACTGCCAGTTTTATCCGAAAATAGTGCACACTTTACTCATAACTTCCGTGACTTTCCATCTTCTTTATAAAGCAAGTAAAACTGATTTTTGGAAACAAAATCAAAACTGTTTGAGAAAAACCTAATTCCGCGACTTTCAATCTTCTTTACAAAACAAGCAAAACTAATTTTTGGAAATAAAATCAAAACTATTTAGGAAAACAGTACCACATAATAAAACAATACCGCATAAAAAACAGTACCACATAATAAAACATTATCGCATAAAAACAGTACCGCATAAAAAACAGTATCACATAATAAAACAGTATCACATAATAAAACAGTACCGCATAAAAAAAGTACCGCATAATAAAACAGTACCGCATAATAAAACAGTACCTCATTAAAACAGCACCATTCTTTGCATGATATAGTCATGCGGTACTGTTTTTGAACGAACATACATCCTAAAAAAAACAGTACCGCAGACATGTGGTACTGTCACACATGCGGTACTGTCGGTCATTCGTTTGATATGTGAACTATTTTTGTGTTTACATGTCATGTTTGCATGATAGAGTCGTGCGGTACTGTTTTTGAACGAGCATGCATCCTAAAAAAAACAGTACCGCAGACATGTGGTACTGTCACACATGCGGTACTGTCGGTCATTCGTTTGATATGTGAACTATTTTTTGTGTTTACATGTGATGTTTGCATGATATAATCATGCGGTACTATTTTTGAACGAGCATGCATCCTAAAAAAAACAGTACCGCAGACATGTGGTACTGTCACACATGCGGTACTGTCGGTCATTCGTTTGATATGTGAACTATTTTTGTGTTTACATGTGATGTTTGCATGATAGAGTCGTGCGGCACTGTTTTTGAACGAGCATGCATCCTAAAAAAAAACAGTACCGCAGACATGTGGTACTGTCACATATGTGGTACTATCGGTCATTCGTTTGATATGTGAACTATTTTTGTGTTTACATGTGATGTTTGCATGATAGAGTCATGCATCCTAAAAAAACAGTACCGCAGACATGTGGTACTGTCACACATGCGGTACTGTCGGTCATTCGTTTGATATGTGAACTATTTTTGTGTTTACATGTGATGTTTGCATGATAGAGTCATGCGGTACTATTTTTGAACGAGCATGCATCCTAAAAAAACAGTACCGCAGACATGTGGTACTGTCACACATGCGGTACTGTCGGTTATTTGTTTGATATGTGAACTATTTTTTGTGTTTACATGTGATGTTTGCATGATAGAGTCATGCGGTACTGTTTTTGAACGCGGTACTGTTTTTGAACGAGCATGCATCCTAAAAAAAACAGTACCGCAGTCATGTGTTTAAATACGTAATCCAGATCTATATATATTCATTCGATCGACGTTAATCTCACAGCACAAACTCGCGTAATCCGTGTGTATTCCTTCGTATATAATCCTTTAACAGATTTTTATCTCACTATATCTTCACGCGATTGATAAGGAATAAAACAAAAATGAAAAACGTGATTCTCGGTTCCATAATTTTTGGCAACTTCATCTCAGTTAATTATAGAAAAATGGCATTTAAGTCATATTATAAATTATATTTAAAACAAACTCGTGGGACCCACTTAAAAGTATGACTTAAATATAAATTTTTTCACATTAATGTGACTTAAAAGTAATACTTTTTTTTGAGTGTGACTAATAACTTTAGAAGATTACCAAGTATGACTTGGATACAATTTTCCGAAGTATTTGCTCCCTTTATTGGGCCGAGAGACGTTTCGAAATATCAAATTTTAAGGTGTACTTAGAGTGAGGGTTTAGTGAGAAAAAAATAAAAAGGTAAAAAAACAAGAAAAAAAGAGAAATTAAAAAATATGATAAAATAAAAACTATTGATCAACATATTAGTTTATTGCTTACCAAAAAAAAACATATTAGTTTATTAACTAAATTATTTTAAATTTCTTAAATCGATTACTTTTGCACCTTCTATTTTTTATCACAACCCAAAAAAGAGAAATTTTAAATCTTCTATCGTTTCTAATTTTTCTACAATTTGCTAATCCAAACATAATCTTAGAATCCGTTTGGTGCAAACAAAAAAAAAAAAAAAACTCTTAGCTTTGAATAATTTAAAGAGTTTTTTATGTTTAGTGAGATCTTAAAAATTAGAAAAAGTTACAGAAAATTAAAAAAAAATTAGTAATTTTGTATGTAATAATTTTTTATGCATTGACAAAAGTTAAAAAAAATTAAAATTTTTTAACTGACAACTAAACAGGTTGTTAGAATTTTCAAAAGGAGTGATCAAATTTTTAAAGAATTATAAATTGAACAAATTAAAGCATGGCGAATAAATAGTGGCATATACAACATGCTAGCGATCGTGACTAACATTGTTTTAGAAATAGGAAATATCTGGGGAAGCACAAGTGGTTCAAAAATAAATAAATAAATAAAAATGTGGATTGGGAGGTTGTTGTTTGGATTATAAATATTTTTGTAATAGTTTTCAATTTAGAGGGTGTTTGAATAAAAAAATACAAAAAAAAACTAATTTTTACTTTTTTTTTTTAACTTTTTCTAACTAAATTTTATCACAAACCAAACACCACACATTAAAGACAAAAAAAATAAATAAGAAAACCGTTACTAACACTCTAACATTCCCTCATACAATAAATGAGGCAACAAGATACCTTCAAAAAAAAAAAAAAAAACCTAGTTAACAAGATAATTTAATTGTAACTTTTTTTTTACATGTTCTTATGTTATATATAAACATAATTTTTTTCAATTTGGTTTTAATTAAAATTAAACTGTATTTTAATTATTTAGTTAGATTTGTTTTTTTTGGGTGCCCCTTTCGGATATGGAATGAATTGAACCATGTGCATTGTTGGTACGAAAACTATCCGCGACACATGGCATTCTTCCAAGCATTTTAAGGTAAAAGTCGTGGCACGAGGAGATTCCCCAAGCGAGTAAGAGATTTGACACACGACGCACAAACCACGATACGTGGCATTCTCCCAAGCATTTCCAGGTAAACACCATGACGTGTGGAGCTTTCCCGAGCGAGTTGAAGGGGATGACACGCGGCATCCTCCTGAGGGATTTGATACAAACATTGGGGGAAATAGGGGTAGTTAGAAAAAGATCAAGGGAAGGACACACGTGGAACAAGGGCTTAGGAATTAAGACCTAACTATAAATGCAAAGTAGTCATAAATGAACTAACTTAATTGCACAGAAGTTAATTTAGTTAATTCTCCCTTCTCCAGGTGATTACAAGTGGTAGACAGAAGTGACAATTGGACCCAGATTAGTCGATTCAGGCGCCATCAAACCCACGCGCATTAAATAAAGGATGGGGTATTAAATGGAAAAAGAAAGGCATTAAATGCAATAGAAGAGGAGCAACGCACATCAAACCCATGCGCATTAAATCAAGGATGGGAGTATTAAATGGAAAAAGAAAGGTATTAAATGCAATAAAAGAGGAGCAACGCAGAAAGGTATATGAAAGTGGGATACATAATAATTGCCATCGTATCATTAATTTATTTGTTTAGTAATTTATTTATTAATTTAAAATGAATCGTCTAAGTATAAATAGGACATCTGGCTAAAAAATCAGGTACGAGCTCTATTACCAACTTCATTACATTATTTTCTTTACTTCTGAGATTTTGATCCATAGATCTCTACTGACTTGACCATCGGAAGTTTTCTGGTCGAAAAACCCATCTCTGGCCATAATCCTTTGTTTTCCTGTGCTCGGCAGGCTTGTTTTCAGATTTCCAATTGGCAAGGAGGGAAAATTTAGACAGTCAAATTTTTTTCCAAACATGCACCATTCTGTGCTAGCTAGCTACGTGTAGCTTTGCACAGTCATTGTCCCACCTGCAAGTCTCTTTGAGTGTGACCATCTTGGCAGCAAAAGTCTTGCAAATTAGCTTAGAGTTCATGCATGCATTTTTATAAAAAAGTAAACAATTCTTGAACAGGAACTGAAATTCTACAAACATTAATACTCTTTACCTTTTCTAGTTGTTATGCGCTCTCTTTCTTTACATGAAGGGGCTGCAGTAGGGGATTATTGTAGCCGCTGCAGTAACCCAAAAAGACGCCGTTTCGGTGTTTTTCTTTCCAAAACGACACTGTTCCACTTAAGTCCCCTATATATTGAATATAAATTGATATATTTGAATATGCATTCGAATGAAAAAAAATGTCATATTTGAATATAAATTGATGTATTCAAATATGAAAATTTAAGTGCAACAACGTCGTTTTGAATGAAAAAAAAGACGAAACGACGTCGTTTTGGGTTTACTCCAAATCCGCCTCCGCCTCGACCTTTTGGAGGCTCTCAGTGATACGCCTGAAGCGCCGATCAACATCCCTTATAAATTGTGTGGCCTGCAAATAAGGAATAGAGAAAGTTAAAAATACTTTACAAATGTAAAAGAAAGCAACTGAAGAGATCGACCGAACTCACCAGGAGAGAGTATTACACAGACTGAAAGAACCATAGTTCGTCCAGCATATTCATAATATGTTCCCGATCATTGGGAAGTATTGAAGTGTTGGCAATTGATATTGCCACACCTTGATCAGAGATGGCAGATTCTCCGATTGTGATCGATCGAGCATCGATCATTAGTTTAACTATGAAATCTTCTCCTTAACACTCCATGTCGCACTCATCGTCGAGATTGATAGGTCAGCTACTGGTCAGACCTTCTCTAACCACTATCGGTCGCTCCTTTGGCACAATGTGAGCGGCTGGAGGAGGCAGTGGGGTAAGAGGCATGGCAGCCTTTCTTTTTCTGCCAGTTTTTTTTTTTTTTTTTTGCTCTTAGTGCTTGGGCCCTTTCCTATTACAGCTAGCAAGTTCCTCGGCAGCATGTCATCCGAGCTAGGAAAATTAGCAATGGAAACTATCTCTGCTTAGGGAATGCCAATTGGAAAATCTTCAAAATCAACTAGCATGTTGATCTGATTCTCGTCAACGTCTGGTGGAAGAGTAGTATAGCTTCGATGTGTGGGTCTGTAGTCGAGTAAAATTGTTGCTATCCAAGCTAAACCCTTTAACACTCTCTTTTCTCTATAGAAAAAAACTTCGGTGATCTGACCAATATTTATGCTATTCGGATTGGAATACCTCCTGTTGAAACGCTTGTCTACACAAAAATAGAAAGAACACGGATTAGTTTCTAATCATAAAAGAAACTTGACAGAAATTGAAATATGAAATAAGTAACTACCTCCAGCCCCCAGGGTTCTCTAAACTCCATCATGCCTATATTCCCCTGGTAACCATTGCCAATCTCTTCCCACTAAGATGTGGTCATCCAACAAGTTCTTGCTCGAATCAGGGAAGGCATGCACGAGGTTATCTTTCACTCAGCATTTCAGATAGTACCGGCCATTCTTTGATAGGATAATGGCCTAACAGTGAAGGATTTTGGGAGGACCCAAGTTAACCCTCAGAATCCTATTGAGTTCTATAACCCCACTAATATCATATAGCCGTTTGGGGCTAACTGTCCAGGTTATATACCGATCAGCGAAAGAAAATGACAAACGAGAGGCTAGAGCGGGAAAGTAACCCCACACTCCTCTATGGACACTAGAGGCCACCGGGTCCACTCTGAGCCTCTGTTTTCAGCAATGCTAAAATCATTAGCATCAAGCAAGGCCAATTGAATAGATTCTAAGACTTGGTGCCTAGCCCTAAAGGCCTTTATAGCCCCTAGTTTCCTAAGGGCATTTAAAAATTTTCTCATTCTAACAAAAAATTAGAAATAAGATTAAAAAATGATGACAGGCACTTACCTAAGTACGATATGGTGGCAAAAACTCTTATACATGTGCCGAACATTCCACATGCACACGAGTTGGGGGCAATTGGAGTAGGGCCAAGATACGTGGCGTACATCTGGGCCAATCAAGGACACGTGATGCACATCTAGGATGGGGACAAAGTGGTTGTTGTGGTAACGGCTGCTTTTCAAACTGTGTTTATTGTTAGGTACAAAAAGGATATCTGCATCCGCTGCCTGAGACGGCTCTGGTGGTTCTGTTTCTAGTTGTCCAGCACAGTTCTGATCTGAGCCGTTCTGTACCTAATATATCTGCGTAGGATTGTCTTCCAAGGAAGATTGACACGTCCCTAGAAAACTATAAATACATGAGAAACGAGGAAGAAAGGTAAGCACCCTAGACTATCCTAAAACTTTGCCAAATTTACTTTAGAATTCTATTTCTTTCTGAACATATTATGACTTGACTGTCGAAGGAGCATTCGGCCTAACACCGCCCAGCTGGTAGCTTTATTTTAGGATTCAATCGAGAAGATTAAGAAAAAGGTACCTATCATCTGACCACGCCAGCTACGTCGATTTATCTGGTCGAACACGTCATTAGCAAATTTAGTTGGATTTGTGACACTTTATATATAACAACTAAAAAATATTTAAATTTTAACAACATTGATCTATATATTGAAATTTTTTTAATCTAAAAAAAATATATGTATTAATAGTATTTTTAAACCAATTATAGCGTAAAAAAAAAAAAATTACCAGTGGATATGTAAATTAGCCATCTAAATTTTGTTATATCCTTGACTTTATATGCACAAATCTTGGGTTTTATATGTGAGTTTCTTGATTTAACGTCATACTTAGTTTGAATTGATTTCCTTCTATTTATAATGAGAATTAAACTGCCATCAAACTAAGGGTACGTTTGGAGTGATAAAGAACAAGCAAAGATGTGATTTGAGATAACTTTTAGCGTTTGGTGTGTCTAACCTAAATTACATTTTTTGGAGATAAATAGTATAATTTTTTGACTTTTGTGGTAAAAAGTTGAAGAGAGAAACCATAAGAATCAATTTTTTTGGTCCGTTCCCACTAGGGGTGGAAACAAGTCGAGCCGAGCCGAGCCGAGCTTTAACATACTCGAGCTAGGCTCAAGCTTTCTATACTGAGCTCAAGCTCGATTCGAGCTTTTATATAGGCTCGAGCTCGGCTCGATAAAGAAGAAAGTAGACTCGGTTAGACTCGCGAATAGCTCGATTAAACCAAAACGACGTCGTTTTGATTTAAAATATAATATATTTAAAAAATATAATAAAAATATTATTAAAAATTATAAAAATATTATTAAAAATATATATATTATTCTAACCGAGCCTACTCGCGAGCTTTCGAGCCGAGCTTCTCTAGGCTCGAGCTCGAGCTTGAATCCAAAACGAGCCAATAACTAAGCTCGGTTCGAGCTCGTTTAACTCACGAATCGAGCTCGAGCCGAGCTTTTTTCGAACCAAGCTCGAGTAGCTCGCGAACGGCTCGATTCGTTTCCACCCCTAGTTCCCACAGATTTATGTCAGAATTTTGTTGAAAGTTGTTGAACTTTTTCACTTCTGTATGACAAAATTGGAGAGAGAAACCATGAGAATGATTTTTCCGCTCCGTTCCCACGGATTTACGTCAGATTTGTTGAAATTTATTAAAAAATTATTGAAATTTGTGAAAAAGTTATTGGTATTTGTAAAAAATGTATTGGAGTTTGTAAAAATTTTTTAGGATATATAGATATATATAAAAATTTATAGAGATTTTATGAAGCACGAAATGGGCAAAATATATTAGAGAGTTTTAGAAATTTTCAGGGACTTTTGTTGTTTTTTAGCACACCAAATGATGCCTAATTTACTAATATTTTAGAAATTTGATTGTTAAGAATACTATCTCTAATTGATTAGGTATGCTTGGCACCTTTAATTAATGCTTGGTGAGCTATCTAATTAATCAAGTTTTTTATTTTAAAATTTCGTATACCACCATTGTGTTTCTATACTTCCAATTTCGAATTTTCCATCTTCAATCCACCATCTATGGATTGGAAATGAGTTATCAAGTTACCATTACATTGTAGATCGTACATTGTAGATCGTTGATGAAATGCCTAACCCACTTATTTTCATTTATAAGTCACTTTTAATTTCTTGCTCTTTATTTGTAAGGCTCACCTACCTTTTTTGTTTACATACTTTTTTTAAATTCTTATCTTTCTTTTTATAATTTTCTCAAATTATCATCTAACCTAAAACTTCAAAAAATTCAAAATTAGTTTAAGTCAAACTACTAGTTTTGGGAGCGAATTGAGCACAAACAATTGTTATAGTTTTTATTTTTTACTTTTTGCAAATTTGACTCAGACTTATTGAATTTATTATAAGATTTCTTCTTCGATTTATCTCTGGAATTGAATACCTCATTCAAGAATTGTTTTTGATTTACACTAGAAGAAAGACCAGGGTTTTAGTATCAAACCTTTCTTTAGCCTCCCTGGGGCTAGCACTTCTCTCCAGTGAGGCATCTTTGTGAAATTCCAAAAGCGTTCTTGACCTTGTGCAGATTTTTTCCCAGAGGCATTAGAGTTAGAAACAAGATCGGACGTTATTCCGGTTCGTCTCCGTTTTTGTGAAATTATTCCTCAAGTAATTGTCGGGGTTTCCTCAATCGGAGAAGCTTTAATGATGATTAAAAGAATAATCAATGTTCGGAGAACATCGGCATTTTTTAAATAGTTTCACTTTGATGTTGTTCCCTCCTTGTCTAAAAAGATTTGGGAAGTAGGCCCGAAACGAATGATAAGCTAACTGGCTGAAACCTTCCCACTAATCCATATGAGAAGTGCGCCTAAAAGGAGCCCCGCTTGAACCCCTTTTGGTTAGATCTAGATCAGCTTACTAGATCTAGCTTTGTTATTTAGCGACATTTAGTGCAAATAGGTCATGTTTGGTTAAAAAAAAAATTATTTTTTTGTAATTTTTTTGTCTTATATGAATTTTTAATCAAAATTTAATTTTTTAAAATTTACAATTTTTATGCTAGTTAATCACATTAGTTAAAAAAAAAATTCATGTCCACTAAAAAAAATAAAAAATCAAATTTTTTGTTAATTTTTACTCAAATAGATAGTGTTTACATAAATAGATATGAATTTTTTTTTATAAATGTAATTGATACACTTAAGTGTGCGTTTGGTTTACAAAGATTCATTGAAAATATTTGAAAACTTTTAAAAATTTTTAAAAATTATCTCACTGTATGAATTATGAATGTATAACTTATCTCACTTTATCTCATTTTTTATCACTCTAAATGTACTCTAAAAGTTATAACTTCTAAAAAAAATTAAATTTTGTTAAAAAATTATCTAAGATGAAAAAAACTACTAAAAAAAAGAAAAAAATTAATTTTTTTTAATCAAAAGAAAAACCTTACCGATTAAAAAGGACATTTGAGCCTTAACTAATCTGAAAAGCGCCCGAAAACTTACACAAAAGCACAAATGCCTATACGTCAGACGCTAGACCTCTCATCTAGCTGGTGTTGTGAAACTCTAGTCGAGATATATGATTTTAGCAGCTCAACTTAGAAGCGTTCGGAATTATAATTTTTAGTAATTTTTGATATTTTTTATTAAAAATTATTAGTTATAATTTTTTATATGTCTAATAAAATAAATAGTAATTTTTAGTAATTTTTTATAACTTTTGAGTGTTTGATAAAAATTTTTGATAATTTTTAGTAACTTTTAGTAAATTTTAATAACTTTTAATAAATTTTGAATAGAAAAGTTACTGTAATAGAATAGAAAAATGATAAAAAATAAAAATTTACTAAGCACTCAAAAATAAAAAAAATAATAATTTTTTGCTAAAATTTTAACTACCAAACACCTGCTCAATAGTACAATCCAAATCAAAAAGTCTTCGGAGATAAACGAGGTAATCTAGATTCCACTCACTGGGTGCACCATGGAAATAACAACTCAAAAAAGGAAAAAAAAAAAAAAAAAAAGGTGGAGTTCAATGTGGCTTAACGAGGATCAGAAGTTTTTGGAAAGGAGGGAAATGTCCACTTGTCCGTCCAAATCCACTACCAAAATGGAACTCTAGCATTTAAGAGCGTGTTGGCTGCAAAAAAAACTTTAAAAAATTTTTACAATTTTTTACAATTTTTTTCTTTCAAACTATATGAATTTCTATAAATTAATTTTTATAAATTTTAAAAAGTACCGACACAAGTCAAAAAATATGATATCTATCAAAATCTCATCCATTTGACCCGAATTATCAATAACTATTTTTTTTATAATTTATGAGCTTAAAAATAAATTAAATTACATTTTATTTTAATTTGTTGAGTTCTAAATGGCGCCTAAATGGTTGTACTTACACGCAATCACGAGTGGTAGCTCTGTTTCCATCGGTAATGATACGGGCAATCATGTTCCATCAACGAACAGAATGCTTGTTTTTTGTTCGGTTGAACAGTTGTTGCTTTACGTGAGTGTTTGGAATAAAAAAATTTAATCAAGAAATACAGTGAAAATATAAAAATTAATATATAATAAAATTTAATTAAAAAAATATAAAAATAAATTTTAATTAATTTTGATCAATCAAACATTGCATCAACATTCACCCTATCCCAACGAACAAAACAAGTCAAAATCAACACTGGTAACACAGATTGTGGTTGTTGTTTATGCCACTTTTACTTGTTAGTTTATAACGTTGGTACACGCACTAGGGGTGTTATAAAAAATCGAAAAATCGGACCGAACGAAAAAATTGAACCGAATTGAGTTTTGTAAATCGATTTTTTAAAATTTGGTTTGGTTTCGATTTAAAAAATTTTAATTTTTGGAAATTAGTTTGGTTTTCAGTTTTGAGGGCTTTAAAACCAAATTGGACCGAACCAAACCGGTTATAATACAAGTGTGTAGCAAAATATAGTGGTTGGGACTCGAACTCAAGATTCCAAAGTTTTCAAGTGATAACTTTACCACTGGGAAACACCCACCAATTGCTTACAATGCTTCAGTGGAGGTACCTAGGCCATGGCTAGAAATTAGGCTAGAGGTAAAAATATTTTTTGAGTTCACAAAAGGCTTGAAAGCCACATTAATATAATTTTTATAATTTTTTTAATATATTGGCCAGAATTGAATTTTTTTTATTAGGCTTGGCTCAAAATTGTAGTCTACAATGGAAATCGGATTGAAACCGAAACCGAATGGAACCGGATTGAAACCGATTGAACCAAAACCGAATTATATCAACCGGTTCCACTTTTGAAAATTTCCAAATCGAAAATTCGGTTCGGTCCCATAAATAACTCAAAACCAGACCAAATCGAACCGGTATCACCCCTAACACGCACTAACTGTGTAATTTTTTAAATAAATATATATTTTTTTAATTTAAGATAAATTATCAAAATAAATTTAAAATAAAAAAATTGAAACACTAGTAAAATATTAAATAATTCTAAATGACATTTAACTAAATAATTTAAAAATAAATAAAACTTAAAAAAATAAAAAAATATATAAAGATCGTGGGTTGTTAAAAAGGATATTTAAAGAATATTAAAAAATACAAAATTAAATTTACTTAATTAAGTGATAGTTATTAAAAATAAATTCACAATTTTTTGTTCGTTTGTTTTCGTGAATTGTTTATTTATTAACTTATATGAATGTTTGCACTTTATACAAATAAATAAACTCTACCTCTTTTTTAACGATGCTGAAGTTTGATTTGATCCGAAGGTAGAGATTATGCCTCATTATTTATCAAAATATCTAAACTATTTATAATACCCATAAAGAATTTTACAATTCTCTACAAATGTCCACTTGTCCATTCAAATCCACTACCAAGTATCATATTGGAGCTTTAAATTTTTTCAATAAATTTTAAAAAATTTTAATTTTCTTTTAATTAAATTTTGTCACATGTCACATTTTATACTAATTTTCATTTTTTCAAATGCCAATAAATTCATCTCTAATTGGAATAGACTTCTATTTCATGTTGCTACTAGATTCATACCTAATTTAAAAAAAAAAATACTAGAATCATCCTCTGTCATTGACTTTAGGACCGTATCAAATTATTTGAGATCTAAGGTGAACAAACAAATAAAATTAGGCTTAAAAAATTTTCATACGTATAACTTAAGGCCCGGAATAGATACTTTTATTTGCTCCTATAAATTAAGATAAGTTTCAAGACTATTTGAAATTAAGATAAACATTTAAGTTAAGAAAGAATAAAATTAAAATAATTAAGTATATCTATATGTATATATTTTAAATTTGGTGCCTTCTATATATATTTCCAAAATTATTTAAGTTTAAAGTGAGTATTGAAATGATAAAATTAAAATAATTTAGGACCTAAGTTTGTTTAAGATAAGTTTCAAAATTATTTGAAATTAAGATGATAATTGAAATTAAAGAGAGATTAAATTTATAATAATTGAATGCATATATATATATATATATATATTATTTTTAAATTTGATACTTTTTTATTGGATGAGTTTTCGGCACCTGCATAAATTACTTAATATTTTAATTGGCCTGAACTTATTGAACTTTTAAATTTGGTTTGTTTGAATATGAAATATTTTAGATGTCTCATATCTTCATTTATTATCGGATAGAGACAACGATTTAGTACAAACATTATTACAGGTGTCAAGGCACTTACATAAAGTCTCAATAAAAAATAAAATTTTATAAATTTAGGATATTTTGACACATGTTTAATAAAATAACTATTAATTTTAATACGATCTTATCCTATTAAACCCTCTAAAATTAAATTTAAAGGATCTTGTTTTTTTTTTCTTTTTCTTTTTGTCATAATAACCATTAATGTCTCCTACAATATATACTCCACAATTTTTCGATAGAATTAATAAACAGAGGTGAATTTTATGAATCAAGAATAAAGAAGGGGAAAATTTTAAGAAATTATTAATTACGATTTATTAAATAATTAACTTTCTTAATTAATTATTATAATTATTAATTACAATTTGTTAACAATGTTTTATAAGGGTATATTCGAAAATATTAGTAATAGTAAAGTATTGTTTGGTATACTTATTTTGAGCTCGTTTTTCATTTTGCATTATTTAAATTAAGGAAAATAGTTCAAAATATATTTGACCATTTTTATTTTAAAAATCTGTTTTTTTAATAAAAAAAAAAAAGAAAACAAGTTTATACATATAATACAAAACTATTAAAAGTCGTTATGAACTTTTTTGACCTAAAATAAAGATAATTCTAAACATAAAAAATAGAAAATATTAAACAAAATGTATTTTTTATCTTTCATGATTTGGGATTTTGAAAATATAAAACATATAAAATAGAAAATAAAAAGAGAAAACAAAAAAAAATAAAATTACAAACTGATGTGGGACGAATTTTGAAATTTTCTAATTTCTAGTTTTTTTTTTTTTTTTTTTTTTTGGAAACCTTTCCTGATTTCTAGATTCTTTTGAATTTATTTCATTCCTATTTTAATTAGAATTAGATTTATCATAAGTTTTTTTTATAACTAGGACCTTTTGCAAACACTTTTGAAACAAGTCAATTATTATTCATTCTTTATACTTATGTTTTAAGTTTTCTTTTAATTTTCTCGATAGATTTTAAGATTTTAACTTTATCGTTAAATAAATCAATTTATCCTTACTTTACGTTGCGTCACAAACAAAATACTACCTAAAATTTTGTAAAGAATTTAGGTATTTAACTGGTGCTTGAAACACCCATTAAAAATATATTATGTAATAATATTTCTTACTTTCTTCACACACAATTTTATTAGAATGCGAGATATTATTATATATCATATATTTATTGACATTTAATAAATGTCTCAAACAATTCAAAAATTTATTACAAAAGTTTAAAAGTGTGGTTGTAGTATTTTAATTTACCTGTAATTTATTTAAAATAATGAGTGTTTGGAGTTATTTAAATCAATATAAATTTATAAATATTATAATTTCGTATCTCGTACTGTGAGTAAAAAAATTAAAATTTTATAAAGATTGCGCGGAGAAATAGTGAGCTCCAAAAGATCTGTACGGTCTAACCACCGCTTTTTAATTTCGGAGTTACAAGACGAGAACAGTTCAAGCCGTAACAGAGCAAAAAGAGGCAGCAAAAATCCGAGGTGTCCTCGCCTTCTGTGCATCACACTCCAAAACCGGTTCACTAGTCTTCGATCAAAAATAAAAGTAAAAATAAAAAATAAATAAAATAAAAACAGAAATAAAAAAATAATAACACTAGAAGAGACTGAATGACAACTAAATTTAACGATTTAAATATATTTTTTTAATTTAAAAATATATAAATATACTTAAATCATTAAATTTTAAACTAACGGTTCGTAACTCGGTTGTCACCCAACTAACCACTCAACAATGTTAGTTTAAAAAAATAATTAATTTGATTTATTATTGAAATAAAAAGTTACTGTCAAAATAAAAATTTATTATTAACATCAATTATAAAAAACTGCTTATTATTAAAATATATATTTCATTAAAATTAAAGTACTTATTTTAAAAACAAATAATAATGCACAATTAGAAGATTTCAAAGTTTTTTTTTTTTTTTTTTTTTTTTGGTTTTTGATGACCTAAAGGGGTTAAAAAAAAGACATTAAATATAAAATTTATACGTAATCACACTATTTTATATTTAACATTAAAGACTACGTCAATAAAATTTATTAGTTGGGACAAATATTTCAAAACAAAATGTTTGTGTAAATATTAAATATTAAAAGTAATTACTTGTTATTAATCAAATTTTTAGATAAGTTTTTTTTGTAATTAATATTTTTTAGATAAGTTAATGTAATTTATCTAATTTTGTAATATAAATAAGGGTTCAAATGCCTTAAGAGTACTAATTAAAAACTAATAAATATATATCACATAATTAAAAAATATAAAATATTATTACATATTATATTTTTATTAGTCCTTATTGTGTTTCGGATACTTGTGAATAAATGCTTTTAAATAAATAATCTTATTTTTTTGAAATAAAAGTTTGATCCTAACACGTGACGTGAGGTCACGAAGGACTAATGAAGGGGGACGTTACCGCGCATTAACCCCACAAACCAACCGTTACAGTTTGACCAAAAAAGGAGAGTTGGGTGGCAGAGGGCAAGTGAAGTGAGAGAGCATAAGGGGGCTGTAGTAACCCAAAACGACATCGTTTCAGTATTTTTTTCTTTAAAATAACGTTATTCTACTTAAATTTTTTATATTCGAATATGAATTGATGTATTCAAATATATATTTAAATAAAAAAAATATCATATTTAAATATGAATTGATGTATTCTAATATAAAAATTTAAATAAAATAGCGTCGTTTTGAATGAAAAAACGACGAAATGTCGTCGTTTTTGAATTTACTACTGCGACAATAATAAATCCTTAACTGCAGTCCTTCGGGTCCAAGTGAGAGAGCGAGCGGTGGCGGGCCCACCTACCCAAAAAGAACAATTTTTTGGACAAGTAAAAAGTGTTGGATCAACCGTTGTACGACTCCCCCAGACTGACACGTGTGATTGCAATAGTGTTATTGATTTGATTTAATTTTAATTTAATGCTTTTGTTTGGAGGGATTCTGGAAGACATTTGTCGTGAAACGGATTTTGGAGGAGCAGGAAATGCACCGAAGGTGATGACAGACCACCCTCGTCCGGTAAAGGGCCGGAAAGTGAGGACACCTGGTCGGTCCATAGTTACCTAGTTCGCTTTCTCCTTCTGACTCTCGAACTAGATCGCCCGACTTCAAAAGGGGATACGTTCGCGATCTAAATCGTAAATTTTAGCGATCCAGATTTAAGATATGAGAAGTACCTGAGATTCGTCGCAGTCAACTTCTATCGTCGTCGCAACCGGCCTTCTTCGTCATCGTCTTGAGATTCGTCGTCGGCCTTCATCGCCGTAGGTTTTCTTTGATTCGTAGTCGTCGCTATTCATCACCGTCAGCCTTCTTTGATTCGAAGTCGTCGCCCTTAGGGTTTCACCGTTGCAGGCGTCGCCCTTAGGGTTTCGTCGCCGTCAGCCTTCTTGACCAAAATACAAATTAACAATCGCAGACTGTTTGTTGCCAAACGAGACTCTACAGCTTCTTTTTTGTATTTTGGTCAAGAATTAATGCAAACAATACGACATCCTCCTTTTTAATTTTTATGTCAAAAAAAAACTTCTCAGATTTCCTTTACTTTTTCAAATCAAAATAAGAAATTTTTTAGCTTCCCAATATATATCTATAACTTTATTTAATATATTAATCAAAATTTGGTCAAAAAACCCTACAATTTATTTTCTTTTATTTTTTTATATTAGGATAATTAATTTATGTTTTTTGTTCCAAACAAAAAATGACTTTACGAATTTCCTTTTCTTTTTCAAATCAAAAGAAGAAACTTTGCAACTTCCTAATATATATCTACAACTTACTTTAATTTAATTTCCTAAAGTAAATATTAATTTTAATATATATATACACATATATTACAAATAATTAAATAATATAATTGGTTTGATTTCCTAAATTAAATAGAATACATATATTACAAATAATTAAATAATATAAATTGGTTTGATTTCCTAAATTAAGTAGAATTCATTATTTATAGTTAGGAATTGTAATGGCCAAGAAATAATATTTTTCAAAAGCATATATATCACAATTAATTAAATAATTTAATTGATTTGATTTAGATATCATAAATTGATTTATCTAACTTGATTTTTAATTATTTAATTAACTTAAATATTTATTTAAAAATATTTATATTAGAAATAATTAAATAATATAATTGATTTGATTTCCTAATTTGATTTAGATATCAAAAACTTTTTGGATGTTTCCATATATATCTTCCCAAAAAAAAAAAAAAAAAAAACAGAAAAAGAATTTCAGTTCTTCATCTTATTTTCTCCCAAAGAAGGAACTTTACTCATCTTCTTTTCATCTTCATACCCTCAAACAAACAAACTGCATATTTTCATCTTCATACCCTCAAACTCTAGAAAATGGTTTTTGGAAAAAGAAAAATAGATGCAATGGAAGAGGAAGATAGTTATACCATGCGTGAAGGAGTTGATATACAAGAATTAGATAATTCATCTAATGATAAAGAACAAGGCGAAGCTACTAAGAAAATCAAGAAAAGTCAATCAGTGAAAATCCAATCAGATAATCAAGTAGAAGTGGATACAAAGCTGAAGCCATTGTTGAGCAAAGTTATTTTCAATGGTGTTGCCCAAGGTAAAAATCTAGGGGGGGCAAAGAGTTAGATATGCAAGCATTGCCACAACACTCATACAAGTTCTTATACTAGGATACACTATCATTTTTTTGGTGCCCTTGCCGGAAAAAAATCAGATATTAAACGATGCCCAATGCTAATGAACAATAGGTCGGTGTACGAGCAAGTACGGCAACAAGTATATGATGCAGAGAAAAAAGGAGTTTCTTCTTCTTTGAAAAACTCTACCCTCACGAAGCGACATCTTCCAACTCCAACAAGATCAATTGAAGATGCATTCAAAGTGATGGATTGAGATATGGTTGACATGAAAGTTATGAGAGGAATATGTGCTAATGGCATTCCTTTCAATGTGTTACGCAATCCTCAATTCTGCAAGATGGTCACTGCTATAAATAATGGTCCTAAGGGATACAAGACTCCTTCGTATGAAAAGGCTAGAACCACTTTGTTGGATGAGTGTAAAAAGAATGTTGAGAAAGACTTGTTTCCAGTTAAAGACACATGGTACTCACATGGTGTTTCCATTGTATCAGATGGGTGGTCTAATGTGAAACATAATCCACTAATCAATATCATTGCTGTTAATAGTCAAGGGGCAATGTTCTTGTATGCTGATGATTTTTCAGGAGTTGAAAAAACTAGTCAAGTTATAGCTGGATATTTGCTAAAGGCAATTGAAGAGGTTGGACCATCAAATGTTCTTCAAGTTGTGACAGACAATGCTTCAAATTGCAAATTGGCTGGAAAAATAGGTTGAAAAGGTACATAAGCACATTTTCTAGTCTCCTTGTGTTGTCCATACATTAAATCTGATTTTTAAAGATTTTTCTAAGGAGTGTGAGTGGTTTGCGAATACTTATAGAAAGGGAAAATCAATTGTGAAGTATTTTATAAACCACACACATGCTCTTTCCATTTTTCGAGCCCAGTCAAAACTAGAATAACTGAAAGTTGCTAAAACTAGATTTGCATCGCATTATATTCTATTAAAGCGATTAGTTGATTGTAGAGAGGCTCTTGCTACTTCAGTGGTTCTTAGGTCATGGAAAGATTGGGTAAAATCAGGAGATGAGTACTCTAGGACACTTGGTTCATTGATTGTAGATAGTATTCAAAGTGATGAGTTTTGGGATGAAGTGGATAATATAATAAAAATTACAAAGCCCATATATTATTTGATTAAGTTTTGCGATAGTGAAGGACAAAAAATGGGAGAAATCTATGAAAGAATGGACAACATGCTTGGTGAAATTAAAGATATCATGAGTGATGGGATGCACATAGAGAAATATCCCATAATAGAAAAAATTTTGCTCAATAGGTAGGAGAAAATGAATGTCCCGTTGCATTGTCTTGGGTTTGCACTCACTCCATGATTTTATGATACCGAATACCTTACTAAGTTGGCACCTGGAGGTATAGCGAGGAAGAGCCTGAATCAAGATAAGGAAGTCATAATTGGCGTGATGGAAGCATTTGAGAAGATTTCAGAAAGTGTAGAAGAAGCTAAATTGCTACGAGAACAATTTGCTATCTTTCACTCGAGAAAGGGTCTTTATGCTCATGCAGCTGCGCAAATGGATGCTGTAACCATGGACGCAATCGATTGGTGGTCAACTTACGGTTCAGAAACTCCAGACTTAGCAGAGGTTGCTAAAAAGGTAAATTTTATTTTTAATGTTATGATGGTTGTAATATTTTAAATTTTAATTTTAAGAATTGGTAACACGTTAAATAAATTATAATAAAGTAATCAACTATATATATTACATATGGTTTAATATTATGATTCTTCATTTTATTTACTGGGTGCTTGCTCCACCCATATCGAGTTCTTCCGCTGAAAGGAACTAGAGCACATACTCCTTCATTTATAGTGTCAAGAGAAACCGTTTGAATGCTGCAAGAGCAGACAAGCTGGTTTTTATTCATTCCAATAGACGTCTTCAATCACATTTTACTCAGAGTTATAAGGATGGCCCTTTCAAGAAATGGGATGTTGATCTAGAGCACACCTATTTGGATGACTCTATTGTGAGATTGGAGGACTTGAGGTGGAAATCCCTTGACTCTGAATTTCCAAATTCAGATGAAAATGATGATGTAATAACTGTTTTTAAAGAAAAATCTAAGGTTGTCCCACCATATCCTTTGAATTCAAACAAGGCACCAGTTCATCGTTAAAGGGTACATCAGACTCATATTTACGACTTTGCAAGAGGAAACAGTTCTAAAGACAAGGGAAAAGGATTGTCACAGAACAATTGATGTGTTTTTAAGTATTTTAACTTTTTGGTAGTTCACTGAAACTTGTTTTTATCTACGATTTCTTTTGAAGTTTGGAATGATTAAACTATTTACAACTCATTTTTGGTGCTAGTATAATGATTTAAATAAAGTTTTATTATTTAGATAATTCTCTTTACCATGTTTATTATTGTTGTTAAACACTTCATACATATTTTATAATATACATTATGCATATTGCAAATACTATATGTATCGAACCAAATAAAAATTTGAGGTCAATTGCGATCCAAAATAGTATTCCAGTTAAGTATACCCTAACCGTACCACATACCGACCAAGGTACCGTACCACAAATCCGTACCCGTACCACGTATTGGATCGACCCGCGAACTAGGTAATTATGGGTCGGTCCCTCGCTCCCCCCCGTCCTCTTTTCCCTTCTTCCATGTAAAAAGTTTTAGGTTGGATTAAAATAATTGGGATTTGAATGGCTCACATTAAGTTTCATGTCAGTTATGTCACATTAAGATACTAAAATAGATTTGTAATAATAAAAATATATATATAAGACAAAAAATAATTAATTTATAAGAATAATGGGTAACACTGATAATAGAAAAGTTGAGATAATATTATTTAATTAAAATGGTTTGGTCAACTTATCGGATTTTAATTGTGTTCACAAAAAATATAATTCTTGACAAAAATTAATGAAAAAAGTTATTTATCTAACCCAACTAAGGGCCTATTTGGAGCTCCAAAAAACGATGAAAACCTCTCAAAATCTCTATGATTTTCTATAATACTTTTTTCTACTTGAACTACATGAATCTCTATAAATTTATATATCTCTATAAATTCCAACAAATCTCTACAAATCTCAATAAAATTTTTACGAATCTCAATAATATTTTTACGAATTTCAAAAAATTCTGATAGAAAATTCAAAAAATATCTATCCAAATCTGTTCAAACAAACAAAAATTTGATCGAACGAAACTATTTATCTCTATTTGTTATGGTTTGTGGTTTACACTCCAAGTGCTAAAAAGTAACCTAAATCACATTTTACCTAAACTTTGTAATTCCAAATAGACCCTTATTAAGAACTCAAAAATTTTGTTAAGTTGCCGATTTAATTTTATATTCTTTTATAAATTCTAAGTTTAGTTGACTTAGGGCTTGTTGCACTGAAAAAGTACAAAAAAAAATATCTAAAAATCTCTAAAAAATCTCTAAAATCTCTAAAACTCTATAACACATTTTGTTTTTCTCGTATTTCGTAAAAGTTCTATAAATTTATATATATATATATATATATCTATATATCCCAACAAATTTTTATAAACCCTAATAAATTTTTTACTAATTCCAATAACATTTTCACAAATCTCAATAAATTTTCTATAAATTCCAAAAATTTTTCAATGACATTTAATAAATTTTGACAAAAACTGTTCAAACGGACCAAAAAGAAAAAAAATGGTTTGAACAGATTATCTCTCCAAAAAATTGACGCAAAAGTCAAAAAGTTTCACTATTTATCTCTGAAAAATGTGATTTGATACTTGCACACCAAATGCCAAAAAGTTACCCAAATCATATTTTTCGAGACTCCAAAGGTACCCTTATTTTGTTAGAAATCTGTACTAAAAGCTAATAAAAAACAAAAATTTAGAAAAGCAAAAGGTTAAAAAAAATTACATCCAAATGAATAATCTGCAATTGAACAGTTTTCTTTACAATTTTAATGAGTGATTTGGGGCGGATCGAACCTAAGGCTGATCTAGGCTATAACCAGGGTAATTTGTTCCAATTTTTTTCTTTTTAAAGTTTAAATTTGGTCTACCTTAAATTTTTATAACTCACTTTATTTTACTTTTAAATCAGCCTAAATTTTTATAACACAGTCCACTTTATCTTTAAACTCTTTCAACCTAAGTGGACTCCAAATCCTTGATCCGCTCTTGTGAGTGATGGTAATTAAATGATGTTGCTGTACTAATAGAGTAATTATTCTAAGATTTACATATTGATGGAATTAAATATTAGTTAGGTCAATTATGGAAATTAAGAAAAATATGAGCTAGGAAGGTAACATCTTCGAAGTCTCAGAATGAGCTCTCCCACGTTTTCAACTTCTCTCAATGGATTTTACGTAAATATGGTAAATTGCCAACTAAAACGACAACTTTCAAAGGTCACACTTTTTATACTATCTGCTTCCTATTTTGAAATTTGAAAACCAACAAATCATTGTGGATTAATTTGTTTACTGGCTTATTTAAGTACATATGTGTTCATACTTTCTTAGTCTTTTATTTTTCAATAAAAATAATTCATACTTCTATAAAATAATGTTCATATTATAACCCTTAACCTATGTAGAATTGACCGACAACATGAGATAGAGCTGGGGGGACAGTTATAGGGGAGGGAGATCACCTAAAGGCATATATCATGTTGTAAAGGTATACCAAAAAAAAAAAAAAAATCGAACAATCTAAAAAACGAACCAATCCAACAATTTTGGTTGAAATTTGTTTGAGTTTGTATCAAATTTGGTTCGATTCTGAGTTAAATTTAATAATATAATATTTTCGATTTAATTCTTGAATTATTACACAAAAAAATCTGAATAACGTGACAATGGATTAGCTTGATTTGTGTTCACTTAAAAATAGAATGTATGGTTTGATCCTTGTTTTTATTTATTCATTTTTGCATTGTGCTTTCTTGCTTTAATTCATTTTGACCATGCAATTTTTTTTTTTCCGGTCTCTTGATAGGTCAAAACACAGGTATTGAACTGGCCCAACCTGAAAACTTAATTCACTCAATCCAATCGGGGCTAAATAAAAAATCAAACCAATTCAGATTTGTATTAACTTAAAAACTGAATCGACCAAACACGATATTTTTAGTTCGTTTTGCGTTGTTTTCATTTGAAATCAATCTGATTCAATTTCATTATTTAAAAAGTATGTTTACAAATTTGATCATCAGAACATCTCCAATCAGTCTCTGAACTAGTCGTGATCTTTAGTGGGTCCTTATTTTTTAAGTTTGCTTATAATTCAACTCATGAGCATGTGTTGATTTTCTCCTTTACAATTAGTATATGTGGTACTTTTTACTTCTTTTTTTTGGTAGTTGTATTTTTTATTTTTGCATTATCTCTCTTGATGAATTTTTATATTGAATACATTTTTTCTTTGTATTTACCTTCTAAATTAAATACCTCTCCCTTCTACTTCTTAAATTAATAAAAAACTTAGAAAACATGCATGGATAAAGTTTTTTTTTTCCTTTAAATATTAAATATTCTATCATTTATTAATAATTTTCAAAGTTAATACAAAATATTTCCATTCTTCTAATATATTTTTGTACTAAATAATATTTAGCTCTAATTACCTTGAAAATACTAGTATGGCAAAAGAATTTACCAAATATTTATGCCAAAATGTTTAGACGATGGCATAAATATAATAGAAGTTATATTTATGTGTATATTTTCGAAGTAAAAGGCACCATAGAAATATGCCCATTATTCAAAACAAAATTTTCTAATAGAATAAAATTATTTAATTACTTTCCTTGTTAATTAGAGCCTTTCTCTTTCTAGTATTAATGTATAGGTCGTTTGTGAGTTTAGGAAGAAAAAGAAAATAAGAAAACATTAATAATGAGGGAGAAAAATAAGAAAAATGATAATAATTTTCTTTTCATTATTTTTGGAGTTTAGAAACAAAAATCTAATAATGTTTTTCTCTTTATTTTAGAGTCAAAAAAGAAATAAAGGTAAAATATATATATATATATATATATAATGTTATTTCACTATTGTATCCTATAATATACTTGTTAGTATTAGTATGATATGAAAACAATTTTTTTTTTCTTAATCCACATTTGACGAGCAAAATTAGTATTATAAAAATTTATTAATGTGCTTTTTTTCTTTCAATTTTCATCCAATTTTGGACTAATGAAGAAACCCAAATTTTTATTTTTTTTTACGTCCTCATCAAGATTAACAAAAAAGAAGATAATTTCATATCTTTTCTTCTCTCGTTTATTTTTATTTTACAACAATAACATCTAGCGGTTGTACCTACCTAGAAAAAAAAATCTAAAAAGTGACGACAAAGCAAACGATTTGCTAACTGCACGAGCTCAATTTCTAGCCTTACTGAGCATGATTTGTGGATCGTTTATGTTATAATATATTATTTCATTATCCTATAATGTCACACCCTGAATTTTTTCACAAACTCGGGAGTATAAACAAACAATCAACCATCACCAAACCATTAATTCAAAATAACCAAAGCCAATTGTATTTAATAATAGTGAACTAATAATCTCCAAGTTAAAGAAATTTCAAATAAATACATCCCATCTCTAGTCTCCCAAACCGAGACATATACCTTAATCAAAATTCAATAAAAAAAATAAACTGAAAACAAATGTACAGTTCTCTTGCTAAAATAAAATTAACGAACTATTAAAAATCTTTACTTTGCCTAAGCAATCTCATCACGACCATTGTCTTATGCAACATTTGCACCTGCATCTAAAGCTGTAGAGGTATGAGCACAATATACCAAAGTATATTAAAATAATCAATTGGTGCTCGGAGAAAAATAAAAATTAAATAAATCATGCACA
This sequence comes from Vitellaria paradoxa, assembly GCA_019916065.1. Taxonomy (NCBI): domain Eukaryota; kingdom Viridiplantae; phylum Streptophyta; class Magnoliopsida; order Ericales; family Sapotaceae; genus Vitellaria; species Vitellaria paradoxa. The sequence continues at coordinate 44,320,822 of CM034242.1, forward strand.
GGTGTCTTATAAATCTCTAACATATCATGTCAACATACATCACACATCAAAATATTTAAATTTAAATATTTTGATCACAACATTAAATAAAATATATTATTTTAGCAACCACATTATTAATTAGTAGGTTAGGTACCGTTACTCGTCAACCTACGCCTTAGCCATAAGTTACCAAAAATATCAATTCATCAATGCTTCGTAAGTTACTAGTCTACTAAACACGATAATCCAACCCCACGCGGGTTCCTGGTCTTTCACCAGCCAAGCTTTCAGTACCAACTAGTTATCCCGGTACCTCTTACAACCCATAACCAAAATCGTAAAAATCAACGAATAAATAATTATTTATTTATTCAAATCCAAACCCTTCTTTAAAAATACTGATTTTCTTTATTTAAGGTTTCGTAATAAAATAATTTTTTAAAAAAATAATAATAAATTTTTTTTGTATTGACTTAAATTTAAAATCCTCTAAATCAAAATCAATTTATACAGACTTTTTCTATCCACAAGACAACCACAATCACATAATTGATCACGTGACAATAAACCAAATAATCGCATAAATTCACAAAATTAAACCACACATAATAAATTTAATTTTTATTTAACTCCATCCGTACCTCAAATTAATTCTAAATATGTTGCAAAAGAAAGCTCAATTACGCCTCTTTATTTGTTGTCCGTCGCAACAATTACCGAGCAAAAGAATGAATTCGCAAATCAAGAAACGTGTTACTTGCCCACGGCCTAACTCACGTTCTCCCTCAATTTTTTTTTTTTTTCCTCTCTGCCGGATGCCTTACTGGGCGTCCACCTTAGTGTATATATATATATAGCGGGCTACCAATGTGAACCCAGATTGGATTCAAAATCTTTTTTTTTTTTTATCTTGGGTGCCGAATCACCAGAGTATGTGTATATATATGTACACAGGCTAAAGCTTTTTCAGAATCCAAACTAGATTCAAAGTCTTTTTCTTTTTTTTCCGATTTACTCGGCATTCCCTCATAAGCATATATATATATATATATATAGTCATCATTGCCCGGGCGATGGGCTGTGGACTCCAAATAGAATTCAATTTTACACCAAGTTAATTCCTAATCAATCACTAACGCGTGCAACATGGATAAAAATATATATATATTTGAATTAACAGTTTATCAAAATTAAAGTAAAATTTTATAATTCACAAAAATATTTAACTACCAAGAAAGATCCTGACACAACCCGAGCATCCACAATAAAATAAATATTTAACTAATAACTCAACAAAATTTAAATTATCAAAATTTTTTATTACGAAATTAAATATAAAAAAAAATCAAAAGTAAGTTTTAAAATTTCTGGGTCATTACATATAATATTAGAATTATATCTTTACTTAGCTAGCTATCATATATATATATATATATTAGCCATATATATATTATACAATATCTTTAGCTTTAGACAACATACCTAAGTTATTTTAGAAAACGTGCCAAGGTTGTATTCCTCACAACTCAATGAATAAGGTTCTTTTTTCCATAATAAAATATAATACAGTACATTAATATACATTTTTTTATTTTTATCTCTCATTATTATTCTTCTTTTCTAACATGATATCAGAGCACGTGATTTTTCGAACCTAGATAAATTAGGCTTCATTGAATTTTGTTGTCGCTACTTATTGTATGTCATTCTTTGTTGCCTCTACTCCCTCTCCATTGCTGAAATCACTATTTTTCGACAACCCTTGTTATCTTTTTAGTCGTGACTTTCAATCTCTAATGAAACTATGTCGAACCAATCGTCTCTTTCGTGGTTCCTTCTCCCAGCTACTACTATTTGCTATTCTTTTTAGTTCGACAATCTATATAATAGATGCTGTTTGTTCCAGTTCGGGATTCCTGTTCTATCCACTACCCAACCACCGCCGCATACATCCGGTTACTAATAGTAGTTTTTTTTCCCCAACAACCATTTTTTTCTTCGTCCCCTTCAGGTAGTACCCGAACACTAACCATCACCCCCGTCGACGCCACTGCTATCATCTTGCCTTTGCTATCACCACTATCGATGTTAGACACAACCGCCATTGCCAACTGAGGTCCTTCTTTCGTCCTCTACTACTGCCCAGATCGCCACTGCCTAGCACCTTGCCAACTGGTGATCCACACTGATAGCGCATCTACCAATTTCTCTCCTAGATTTTGCAAACCTCCACTGCCTTATTAAACCATTCTTCAACCAATTCCAAATAACCACACTATCCTCCCAAATTACCAAATTGCCCCTCCCAAATTCCTAACTTTCAAACTTACCCGAACTACACTTATCATCTAAATCCTCTTAATACCTTACCTTAACCTTCCCAAATTCTATAAAAAAAAAAAATAAAGATAGAACACCTCAACATTGCTTAACCCATTACTTTGGTTCTTAATGGCTTTACTTATATACTTTGGGCTCATGCCATGTTTAGTTTTCTTGGAGACACCAATCTCTCTATTGGAGACACCCTAGTTTTTCTTCTATTTTTCTCCTCCATTATTTTCTTCTTTTATAACAATTTAAAATTGAGTTTGAAGTACTTGAGTCTATAAGTGCTTGCAGTTAAAAGCCCTCGAGCTTATGTGATAGAACAACATAAATATATTTTTTATAATATTTTATAAGTGCTTGCAGTTAAAAGACCTCGAGCTTACGCGATAGAACAACATAAATATATTTTTTATAATATTTTGTAAAAAAAATAACATTATTTTGGTGTAATGAAATGATGTCGTTTAAGTTTAGACAAGCTATTTATTGTATTTTAGACTTAAACGATATCGTTAATTTTACTTAGTCGAGTTATTCGCAAACTAATGTCAAGTTTAAATTGTTTTTTGTTGATCCAAGTTTGAGCTTACGCAACAGTTTGAGCTAATGTCAAGTTTGAACCTAATACTAAGAGTTTGATCCAAGTTTGAGTAAGCCAAAACTTTACTCTGCTAGAATTGAATCCACCCTCATAATATCCACAAGGTAGGACCTTGATTCAGTCTAATAAAAGTAAACCCCAAAAATTCATAATTATTGCCAAAATAATAAATACATGGGAATTAGCTTTGCCTGCAATCTTTTGAGGGCTCCCGACAATCAAGTCAAAACATTCCCATATCAAAGGAGAAAGAGTATCTATAATTGCATAACATGCCTTTTTATACATGCCTTTTTATTGTTCATTCTTCATCTTTTATGTTGTTCATCTCGAGACACATTTTCTATTTACTTTGCTATTCGTGAGCATGCGATTCACAATCTCCTTTTTTGGGCCCGGAGAACGTAGGGGGTTCATACCTTATTTCCTTCTTTTTTCTTCTCTTTCAAGTTACGATTGAACTCACATCCAACTGTCTTAACAAAATAATGCCACATGTCCTTACAATATTTCTTCCGACCCCTTCAATAAACAAGTTTGAGAGATACTTACGAGAGTTCATCTTTATAATTTAAGTGAATTTTTTCGTATATTTTATTTTATATTTATGCATACTAATTGGTATAGAAAATATGGGATTTCAGGAACAAAAATTTCTTGTGTTCTTCATGTTCAATTTTTAGCTAGTACAATTATGTACTCAAAACCAAGGATGAGGTTTTTAAATAGTCTCACCTAATTGAGTTGTTGTATTACCGAAAATTGATATATATATTTATATTTGGAAACCCTACTACTTAGCTTGAATTAGTAACGAATCAAATCGAAGGAAGCATTCAAAATGAATTAAAAAGAGAAGTAATTAATTAGCATCACGTAAAAGTTAGGAAGGATGAAGGAAGGACCACGTAAATTGTATTGGAAGTTGCTCTAACATCCCTAGTCTATTCATTTTGTTCATTATTTTGACATCTAATAAGCAAGATTTCAACGTTGCTATCACATTTATTATGGCGGAATGAATTAACTATTCTCATTTCCTCTTCCTTGCAAGCAAAGATGTGATGATAGAAAAAGTGCAATAAATTCTTTTTCTATCTTTTGGGATGGTGATGGAATCCAATTTCCTTTGGTTGTCATTAGGTTGCTAGAAGTGATGTGGCTGAGATAAGCGTGTCTCCATAGGGTATGAGAAGAAAAAGGAAGTGTGGGCAATTAAGCTAAACTCTTTTCTTATTAGCTCTCTTAGCCATTACGATTCATGAGATAAGTAGGTACATTATTACCCCAATGGGAATGTATTATATATATATAAATTTTTTTTTAGAAGCTTATGCAAATGTCACTCAATGGGTTATAAAAATCTTGGGCACGCATCTAAAATATTAGATGTCGAGCAAAAAGGTTGGCTCAGGGATAGAAGCCTTCAAAATCTTGCTAATGAATCAAGGTGTAAGGCAAACAGTTCACTTTGGTACGAAAATTGTAACCAAACTATTAAACACAGAAATCGAACTACATTAAATTATTAATTTTTATATCATTATTAGATTTGATTTAAGAATTTTATGAGAAATAATTTATTACTAAAAAATTTCATATTTTGAAGAATTTTATGAGAAATAATTTATTACTAAAAAATTTCATATTTTGAGAATTTAAAACTCTGATTGAATTGCCATTAATGTTATTTACTTAAAAAGGTAAAAGTGAAAAGCCTGTAATATTTAAAAATATTGATTCCCTTACAATTAAACATATGTTTTCGTACTTAGTAACAGGAGGATTCACAATTGTACCAAGGAATACTATTATATAATTTAAGATAAAAAGACTTTAATATATAATTTAGGATAAAAATACACAAATAAGTAATTTTTAAATTAAGACCATATTTTTTATATCTTTTTAAAACATCTTTAACATGTTATAAACAATATATAAAATAGTATTGATTTGATTTGTTTAATATCCTTCAAATAATAAATTGTACCGAACTATTTAATTTTCCAATTTTGAAAAAATGTAGCTAAACATTTAATTTAGAATAATTAAACCAAACCAAATCAATCCAAATCAAACTAAAGAACTAATTTAATTTGGCTTTGTGATTTCACCCATACAATTGTGCACCATATTTGTTTGGTTACATTTTTGTTTTTATTTTTTTTTTGTTTTATATGGATTTTTTCAATAAAAAATAATTGGAGTTTTTGGAAGTCGGTCACTATTTATGGACTTATAATGGTTTAAGTCATACCCAAAAAACTTACTTGTGAATAAGTCACACTTGCAACAAAAAGATAAAAAAGGACATCACGTGTTTTTCACTACATTTCAAAACTGTCAGTTTTATCCGAAAATAATGCACACTTTACTCATAATTTCCGTGACATTTCATCTTTTTTATAAAGCAAGCAAAATCGATTTTTGGAAACAAAATCAAAACAGTTTGAGAAAAACTTAATTCCACGACTTTCCATCTTCTTTACAAAGCAAGCAAAACTGATTTTTGGAAACAAAATCAAAACTGTTTAGGAAAACAGTACCACATAATAAAACAATACCGCATAAAAAACAGTACCGCATAAAAAACAGTACCGCATAAAAACAGTACCGCATAATAAAACAGTACCGCATAATAAAACAGCACCATTCTTTGCATGATAAAGTCATGCGGTACTGTTTTTGAACAAGCATACATCCTAAAAAAAACAGTACCGCAGACATGTGGTACTATCACACATGCGGTACTGTCGGTCATTCGTTTGATATGTGAACTATTTTTGTGTTTACATGTGATGTTTGCATGATAGAGTCATGCGGTACTGTTTTTGAACGAGCATGCATCTTAAAAAAAACAGTACCGCATACATGTGGTACTGTCACACATGCGGCACTGTCAGTCATTCGTTTGATAAGTGAACTATTTTTGTGTTTACATATGATGTTTGCATGATAGAGTCATGTGGTACTGTTTTTGAACGAGCATGCATCCTAAAAAAAACAGTACTGCAGACATGTGGTACTATCACACATGCGGTACTGTCGGTCATTTATTTGATAAGTGAACTATTTTTGTGTTTACATGTGATGTTTGCATGATAGAGTCATGCGGTACTGTTTTTGAACAAGCATGCATCTTAAAAAAAACAGTACCGCAGACATGTGGTACTGTCACACATGCGGTACTGTCAGTCATTCGTTTGATAAGTGAACTATTTTTGTGTTTACATATGATGTTTGCATGATAGAGTCATGCGGTACTGTTTTTGAACGAGCATGCATCCTAAAAAAAACAGTACTGCAGACATGTGGTACTGTCACACATGCGGTACTGTCGGTCATTTATTTGATAAGTGAACTATTTTTGTGTTTACATGTGATGTTTGCATGATAGAGTCATGCGGTACTGTTTTTGAACGAGCATACATCCTAAAAAAAACAGTACCGCATACATGCGGTACTGTCACACATGCGGTACTGTCGGTCATTCGTTTGATATGTGAACTATTTTTGTGTTTACATGTGATGTTTGCATGATAGAGTCATGCGGTACTGTTTTTGAACGAGCATGCATCCTAAAAAAAATAGTACCGCAGGCATGTGGTACTGTCACACATGCGGTACTGTCGGTCATTCGTTTGATAAGTGAACTTTTTTTGTGTTTACATGCGATGTTTGCATGATAGAGTCATGCAGTACTGTTTTTGAACGAGCATGCATCCTAAAAAAAACAGTACCGCAGACATGTGATACTGTCACACATGCGGTACTGTCGGTCATTCGTTTGATATGTGAACTATTTTTGTGTTTACATGTGATGTTTGTATGATAGAGTCATGCGGTACTGTTTTGAACGAGCATGCATCCTAAAAAAAAAGTACCGCAGACATGTGGTACTGTCACACATGCGGTACTGTCGGTCATTCATTTGATAAGTGAACTATTTTTGTATTTACATGTGATGTTTGCATGATAGAGTCATGCGGTACTGTTTTTGAACGAGCATACATCCTAAAAAAACAGTACCGCATACATGTGGTACTGTCACACATGCGGTACTGTCGGTCATTCGTTTGATATGTGAACTATTTTTGTGTTTACATGTGATGTTTGCATGATAGAGTCATGCGGTACTGTTTTTGAACGAGCATGCATCCTAAAAAAAATAGTACCGCAGGCATGTGGTACTGTCACACATGCGGTACTGTCAGTCATTCGTTTGATAAGTGAATTATTTTTGTGTTTACATGTGATGTTTGCATGATAAAGTCATGTAGTACTGTTTTTGAACGAGCATGCATCCTAAAAAAAATATTACCGCAGACATGTGGTACTGTCACACATGCGGTACTGTCGGCCATTCGTTTGATAAGTGAACTATTTTTGTGTTTACATGTGATGTTTGCATGATAGAGTCATGCGGTACTGTTTTTGAACGAGCATGCATCCTAAAAAAAACAGTACCGCAGACATGTGGTACTGTCACACATTCATTTGATATGTGAACTATTTTGTGTTTAAATTTGATGTTTGCTGTGTTTAAATGTGATGTTTGCATGATAGAGTCATGCGGTACTGTTTTTGAACGACTATGCATCATAAAAAAACAGTACTGCAGTCATGTGTTTAAATACGTAATCCAGATCCGTATATATTACTTCAACCGACGTTAATCTCACAGCACAAACTCGCGTAATCCGTGTGTATTCCTTCGTATATAATCCTTTAACAGATTTTTATCTCACTATATGCTTGTTCACGCGATTTATAAGGAATGAAACAAAAACGGAAAACGTGATTCTCGGTTTCATAATTTTCGGCAACTTCTTCTCAATTAATTATAGAAAAAGGGCATTTAAGTCATATTATAAATTATTTTTAAAACAAACCCGTGGGACCCACTCAAAAGTATGACTTAAATACAAAATTTTTCACATTAATATGACTTAAAAGCAATACTTTTTTTTGGGTGTGACTAATAGCTTTAAAAGATTACCAAGTATGACTTAGATACAATTTTCCCAAAATAATTTTTTAGAAGATATGACTTTTAAGAGTGTTAATCACGTTAGTAAAAAATATCAAAAAATTCACGTTCGTTTGGATAAAAACTATTTTTTTTTAGGTAAAAAGAACAAAAAAAAAAAAAAAACCTTTTTTTTTAGCTTTTATTCAAATGACCTTGAATTTTTCTTTCTTTTTTTTTTTATGAATGCAATTAACACACCTAAAAGATATATTTTCTTAAAAAATATATTTTTTAAAAAAAAAAGCCATATAATATGAAAAATATTAAAAAAAAAAAGTTAAAAACTAAAATGTAACCAAACAAAATCGTCCCGGATTGAATTTCAGACAATCCCGTTCTCCGCTCCCCATGAATATGTAATGATTTGTTGTACGATATATTAAAAAATATAGATGCAACATGCCCTCCTAAAAAATAAATATTTTCAACATTTATTGGAAGATATCAGTAATTAAATTAATTGTGCAAGTTATGCATATATATATTAATAATATAAATTTTACATGTTAGAAAAATATTTGTATTGAAAATTCTATGGCATTTATATTAGCTTTTCTAAATCAACTATTTTTTTAAAAATAAAACAGCTTAGAAAGGGAGGCATTAAAGTTCTAATTAGTCTTAGTGGTGTTTGGCATTCCAATTTTAGCCAAAAAAAATTATCAACTTTTGCTCCTTAAATATTTGACAAACTATCAACTTTTATTACTTTTCTATTTCGTTACAGTAACTCTCAACTCAAAATTATCAAAAGTTACTAAAAATTATAAAGAATTACTAAAAGTTACCAAAATTTGTTAAAAATTACTAAAAGTTGCTAAAAATTTTACCAAACACACAAAAAATTACAACTAACAACTTGTAATAAAAAATTATCAAAAATTATTAAAAATTATACCTCCAAACGCCCCCTTGCACATGTACATTTGTAGATTATCTAAATTTTGGAGAATTTTCAAGAGTGAATCTTCAATTGGAAAATATGAATATGAATACGAAGTATGAATACGATACAAGTATAGACACGATGAAAATACAATTAAAAAATATAAATCTTAAATATTTTTATTAGTCATATATATATATGAATATATCCATGATAAACTAATTCAATATATAAAAAGTAACAAAATATGAGATATAAATTTTTATAATTTTAAAAATTTTTGACTATTTAAATTTTGGTTTATTTTAATCATATAATTTAAAATGTCCAAGAAATATACATATTTGATACATATTAGATACGAATACAATACTTATTTTAAAGTATCTATCTTTTATAACTCTCCATATAGACAATTTTCACCGATTGATAATCATAAATTGGAAAAAGATACTTTTTTTCACTATAATTTTTTTTAAAATTCTATATTTTGGTATTTTTAAAATAAAAATATATCTTATATATTTTTTTGTTTGATTAATTTTAATAAGTAATGTTATGACTAAGGATATTTATCTTTTTTTATTTGTTTTACTACACATTGTTTTTTTTTCATTCATTTGGTAAAATTAAAGATATTGTGTAATGAAAAAAAGTTAACGGAAGATTATAAATATTATAGCGTACTTATCTCTCAACACATATGGTAAAAATTATCTACTATTCGTTTGATTTTATTTTTTGGAATTAATTAAAAAGGAAGTTCAGTTATTCTATTAAATAGAAAATGGATATGCATTTACGCATTATATATCCACATCAAGTGTATGGGGGGACCCCTAGAGTTTAGGCTACGCCATTTAATTACCATCCATTGCCATTGACTCCATGGGAGTGTGTGTCCCACCCGTCACCACCACCCCCCTCCACTTCACTCCACGACACGGTAGATTCATTGTCCATCTCTCAAACTCACCCCTTTATATAAAGTCACCTCTCTCACCCTCTCATCTTCAATCCTCTCCCCTTTTCTCCAAACAGAGAAAAACAATACATACATATCTATTTATATATAGAGAGAGAAGGGGTAATAATTAAAGGGTGATGATGGATAGCGGTGGCTCTTCTTCTTCTTTCTCTTCCTTTAACTCTTATCTCCGAGCCCTCGCCGACACGGCCGCCCGTTTCGCCCGCCGCGCCAGTTCTGCCTCCACTTCGGTCGACGAGATGAGCCGGATCCGAGCCCGGTCCGGTTCCCACATGCGGCGGACCCTACGGTGGTTCGACCTCATCGGCCTCGGCCTCGGCGGGATGGTCGGCGCCGCCGTCTTCGTCACCACCGGCCGCTCCAGCCATGACTACGCCGTTCCCCGCCGTTGTCATCTCCTACGCCATTGCTGGTCTCTGTGCCCTACTCTCCGCCTTCTGCTACACCGAATTCGCCGTCGACATGCCCACGGGCGGAGCTACGTTGGGAAAGGGGGCAAGTGACCCCTCAATTTTGTAGATAAAATTACTAAAATGTCCTTCTTATTATTTTAATTTTATTTAAAAATTAAATTAATTAAAAATTAAGATATTTTGATTTTATTAAAAATTTAAAGTTAACTCAAATTTTTTTTAACATATAAGAAGTTTAAAAGAATCAAACTTGATATTTTTTGTGAAATAAAGTGTATCTTTTAATACATTATTGCATATTTTTGTTTATACTATCAGTAAGTTTAGCATATAACATAATAAATTCTATAAATAATAAAATTTAATAATAATTATATTTTTTGTAGTAAGGGATATCTCTAATAAACTTCAGGTGCTTGAACCATTAACTGTGAGAAATATATTCACTAGTTAATACTCAAGAATAATTTATTTTTTCTCTAAAAAAATATCATTTTTCTCCTACTCTTAATTGAAAAATAAGTCGATTGTTATTTTTTCTTGGGTGTTCGGTGCCCCCCTTGGCGCCCGATGCCCTCTGGCGCCCGGTGCCCCCCTGGGCAAAAATTCTGGCTCCGCCCCTGATTATCTGATGGTAAGTTAGGTTCTTCATGGGATACCATTTCATTATCCAAATGTTGTTCTTGATTATTTTGTTCTTCAATTACAGGAATAACATTTGGCGTGATTGTGGATTTAGGAACATTCAAGGGTAATGGAACATTTACCCTTATTTCATTAATATCCACAACTCTATTTTCAGTACTCCCACTAATCTCACCATTCTCTAAAAATTTGGCATTGGCTGTTTCTACAATTCTAGAACTATGGTTTGGACAGTAAAACCTATACCCTTTGGATTTCTCTGGATAACCAATAAAGTATCCACTAACTGTTCGAGAATCCAATTTCTTTTAATGTGGATTATAAACCCGTGCTTCCGCAGGACAACCCCAAACATGCAGTTGACTCAAACTAGGTTTCCTTCCAGTCCACAACTCAAAAGGAGTTTTAGGAACTGCTTTACTAGGAACCCTATTTAGTAGATACACAGCAGTTTTAAGTGCATACATCCACAAACTTTTAGGTAAAGTAGAATTACTCATCATACTCCTAACCATATCCATTAATGTCCTATTTCGCCTTACTGCTACACCATTTTGTTGAGGTGTGCCTGGCATAGTGTATTGTGCACATATGCCATGATTTTGAAGGAATTTTGCAAACAGATCGAGACACTGTCCAGATTCATCATACTTTCCGTAATATTCACCACCTCTATCAGACCTTATTATTTTCACTTTTCTATCTAATTGCCTCTCAACTTCCTTTATAAACACCTCAAGGGCATTTACAGCTTGAGATTTTTCATGCAGCAAATAGATATAGCCATAACGTGAAAATCATCTATGAAGGTGATGAAGTACTTTTCTCTATTAAAAGACGGAGTGTCAAAAGGTCCACATATGTCGGTGTGTATTATCTCAAGAAGCTGGTTGCTTCTTGTGGCTCCTTTCTTATTATGTGTGGTTTGCTTACCCTTAATGCAATCCACACATAAACCAAGATCAGTAAAATCTAGATTCTGTAGAATCTCATTCTTTACTAATCTTTGTAGCCTTTCTTTGGATATGTGACCCAAACGCCTATGCCACAAGTAAGCTAAGTTTTCATTCGCCAAACTACGTTTCATTTCAATATTATGATTAACAATAAATAGGGATTCAGAAAAGACATCATCAAGTTTCAATTTATATAAACCATCCACAAGCATTGCACTACCAATGAAAAAATCATCCTTATATAAATTAAAACAACCATGTCCAACCTTAAAAGTATATCCACTAACATCAAGTCTAGAAATTGAAACTAAATTTCTAGAAATTGAAGGTACATAGAGAGTATTTATTAGATCCAAGTGATGACCAGTATCTAATGTAAGCCTGTAAGTCCCTACGCCTTCAATCGGGGCCTTCATTCGGTTCCCCATAAACAGAAAGTTGTTAGTCGGGCTTATGGTTTGGATTGTAAGGAATCCCTGCATAATATTAGATACATGAGCAGTTGCACTAGAATCAAACCACCAAGTATTAGAAGAAACTTCAGATAAATTTGATTCAAAGTATACAAAAACATAATGTATACCTTTCTTTTCGAACCAAACCTTACGTTTGGAACAATCTTTTTGATAATGTCCTTCCTTCTTACAGAAGTGACATTTATCTACCTTTGGTCCCTTCTTTTCATCATCAGCATTCTGTGATGATTTAGCATATCCTTTCTTCTTAAATTTCTTGGCCTTTGGTTTGAGTTCCTTTCCAGTTTCTTGACCTACTAAGTTGACGAAATGAACTCCTTGTTTTTTCAATCTCGCTTCCTCCTGAATAAGCATATTGGACAGTTCATTGACATTCCACTTATCCTTCATTGTGTTATAGTTCATATGAAACGGTCCATATTCAATAGGTAGCGAATTAATGATGAATTGCACTAAGAAGGAGTCCTCCACAACCATTCCCAAGACCTTAAGCTTTGCCGCAATATCAGTCATATCAAGGACATGTTGTTGCATACTCTTTGACCCATCAAACTTCATGGTCGTGAGTTTAGTCATAAGTGTCCCTGCAAGTGACTTATCAGCGAAACGGAACTTGTCCTCCACAAGCTTAAGAAAATCTTTAGCATTCTGATTTTCAGTTATTGGAAGAGTAGACTTAATGTTGCTGGCAATTGTCATTCGCATGAAGCTTAAACTTAATCTGTTAGACCTTGCCCATGCCTTATGGTATGCCTTTTGAGCCTCTGTACTATTTTTAGTAAAGTCAGCAGGCTTTTCCTCTAACAAGGCCAAGTCAAGATCCAAAGCACCTAAGTGGAAAGTGATTTGTTCCTTCCATTCAGAGAAATTCAAACCAATGAACAAAGTAACAGCAGAAGCTTGAGAGTGAAGATTGACAGCTGCAAAATTATATATAAACATTCATTGATTACCAGATTCAGACAAAAGTACATAAAATATATTATTTGTTTCCTTTCGGTAAATACAATAATATATATATCATCATCATTATAACTGAATGCCAATAAAACTTAACGAAGTAATTAAACACATACCATCTTGAATACATATAGCATCTTTGGACACATATGTACTAGATGAGTGAATGCCAATTTTTCTTCCTTTATATTTATTAATTATAGAAGATCGACTTACCTTTGGGTAAATCCTTAATTTCTATCAAGTAATAAACTTTACATAATAGGCATTGTAAGTTATTATTTTAAATTATATGACTGTAAACATTTAATTAATTTGGTCACTTTGGTGACTAACAAATTAATATTAACTTAATGCCATATAACTAAAATATTATTATAATTGTAACATTATAGTTCATAAAATTCATTACAAACAAAGCATGATATTTGTAATATTATAAAACAAACATAATATTATGAAATAAAAACATAAAACATAATAATTATGTTTAAGAGCAAAACATAATGTTCATACTAATAATGAAACATGCATGATATTATCTTCAATGCCAAAACATAAAAATCCATTACTTTTAGTCCATCCTGGAAATTCACAACGCAAGAAAGAACCACAACAAATATTATTTAGACTGAAGATTTTCCGAACCGAAATCAATGCCTTGATCCAAAATCAATCGGCTTGTCCGGAATCAAAAAAAAAAATCAATTGGATATTATACCAATGACAACGGAATGGATTTTATTCATTATTTAATTGATTTTTTTTATTGTAATTCCGTAACAAAATCGAATTCAAAAACGGTGGATTTAATTATACATATATCATTATAAACCTTAATTTATAATGGATGTATCATAACATTAATCTAAGGATTATTATTTATTCAAAACCATGCTCTGATACCACATGTAAACTCAATTGTCTTAAGGATTCAACACCATTAATATTAAATCATCATTCCCATATGGATCTTGAATATAAAAATAATCACTTAGATATAGCAAGAAAATAAAATTTTTCATACCTTGTCCGGAATACGACATGATGGAGATCTTTCTTTTCAATCTTTGATAAAACTGATTTCTCTCCCTTAACCCTCCTTTTCGTCGCAGATGGCTTGATGGATAAAAAATAATTGATTATCGTCTTAGGGTGGAGAGAGGACCAGTTTATATACATATATATATAATTTAATCTGGTACGTCCATCAAGTACTTATCTTAACGGTTAAGATTTGACATATTATTAAATATAAAAAACCCTAGACCAAATCTACTATGGGCTAATTTAAATATGGGCTAGGACATCAGGCCATATTTCTTACATTTCCTCGGCAAAGAGAATTAGCGCAGTCTCGAACACCTTGTCGTCGGACCTCGTCCACGTCGGCCGTTCATTGTGGACGAATTATTATTATTATTATTATTATTATTATTATTATTATTATTATTATCGCCAACATAGTTGAATTCAGTCAATATACAAGAAAAAAAAGGGGATTTTTTTGCTCCACCGCTATTTAATAAAATTATATGGTATTTGTTATTCGGTTGAAAATAATTATTGAAATACTGTTAATGAAAATCCTATTTGAAATTGAGTTTTTAAAATATGAAAAATTGTTTGAAACAGCGTTTCGTTTACTAGAAAATTGAAAACGTCATTTGATTTGGCATTTTTCTTGAAATTAATTTTGAACTGAAAACTCTATTTCATATAGAGTTTTTTACTTGAAAATGTCATT
Organism: Vitellaria paradoxa; assembly: GCA_019916065.1. Taxonomy (NCBI): domain Eukaryota; kingdom Viridiplantae; phylum Streptophyta; class Magnoliopsida; order Ericales; family Sapotaceae; genus Vitellaria; species Vitellaria paradoxa. The sequence continues at coordinate 44,335,842 of CM034242.1, forward strand.
TTCCACTGAAAACTCTATTTCATATGGAGTTTTCTTTTCTACAACCCCACTTGCACTACTTGTTCCTCTTCTATATCCATTAACCTACAAAAGTTGCTTAAAACACTAATATTTCATTGAATAACGCATTTCACTTAATAAACACATAGACAAACTAAAATAATAACAATTTTTAAATAATGTTCCAAACATGTGATATTATTTAAAAGTTGTGATATTATTTCATGTTTGTAATATTATTTAAAAGTTGTTATTATTTTAATTTATCTATATGTTTATTCAGTAAAATGTGTTATTCAGTGAAATGTTGGTATTTTAAGTAACTTTCGCAGGTTAATGGGTACAGGGGAGGAACAAGTGTAGAAAAGAAAACTCTATATGAGACAGAGTTTTCAGTCCAAGATATCAAGGACAACGCCAAATCAAATAGCGTTTTCAATTTTTACAGCAAACAAAACGCTGTTTCAAACAGTGTTTTCCATTTTTTAAAACTCAATTTCAAACAGCGTTTTTGTTAATAGTATTTTTACAATTATTTTTAACCGGACAACAAATACCATATAATTTTATTAAATGGCGGTAGAACAAAAATAAAAAGAAAAAAAATTCAGAAAAAGGGGGTTGGGATTTGATGAGGGATTTAGGAGTTTGGGTCTCCGTGTGTGTATTAATTTTTGTTTTATAGTTAATTTATAGTAAGATTCTAATATGATTTGATTTTCCTTAATTGGATGGTGTTCTTATGATGGGACAAGGAAACAGCACACTCAGGCACAACTATTACTGGAGGTGCAAAGTGCGACTGGGCCTAACCCTCCCTTGATTCGGTCACGCTCTCTCATTTTATTGGGATTGGGTCAAAAAAATTCGATCCCAATTTAAATATTACTGGATTTGGGTTTGAGTTTGGGTTGGATTTAGGGTTTTGGGTCTCTTTGTGTGTGTATACATATTAGTTTTTCTTTTGTAGTGAATTCAGAGTAAGATTTTAATATGATTTGATTTTTCCTAATTGGACGGTGTTCCTAGATTTTAATATGATTTGATTTTTCCTAATTGGACGGTGTTCCTACATTACGACGAGAAAATAGGAAATTGGAGGCACAACCATTACTGGAACTCGAAAGCGCGACTGAGGCTGACCCGCCCCTGATCCGGTTATGCCTCTCTTTTAGGTTGTCTCGTTTTAGTTTAATTTTTTAATATCTTTTTAATATTTTAATGGATAGATGACAGATTGCAAGATTATTTTTTAATATTTTAATGGATGGATAGCGGATCGAGACGGAACGAGACGATAGGTCGGGTTCAACAGGGATAGGGGCCCATGCCTTAATCTAGGTCGTTCGAGTAGGGACTATGGCTGTGTTTGCTTGAGGGATTAGGTGATGGGAGATAAGTAATACCGTGGGACCCACTAATGGGATTAGATAAAAGATGGGATTAATTTTTATGTGGGATTATTTTTTTAGTGTTTGGTTGATGGGATATAAAGTGGGATAAAAGATGTGATTTGATATGTGATGTGATAGGAAATAATTTTGAACCTTTAGATCTTGGAGGGAAGCAATCCGGCACGGGGGGATTAATAATACCCCAACCCCCCTCCCCGGTTTTACTCATCCCCCAAAACTACTCACTAACACTCCAATCCGTGAGTCCCACGGATTAACCAAAAAACCAAACAAACACCTCATTGTTGTGGGTCCCACGGATGAGGGCTCCAATCCCACATCTTTTATCCGATCAACAAACGCACCCTATATGAATGCTACAAGGCTAGTTATGGGACGAGTTGAGTCGGGTTAGAGGTGTTTACATAACTAATTATTACAATCCTATCTTCTTTTAATAATCTTTAATGTGTTTTTATTTTTAAATAATTACATCTCATAAAATATAAAAATGAGATGTAACTTATTGACATTGAGTTTAGAATTTGTTAGATTTTAATCCAGTTATCCGTGTTGCATGACCAAGAGTCAAAAGTAAGTCAAACTCTCTATTCCTCCTTTTGGTATATATATATATATATATATATTTGGGTACTATTTGAACAAAAAAATTAAAGAAAATTTTATTTTTTTTTTTTAAAAATTAAAAAAATAATTAGTCACCTATAAAAAAGTCACTTTTTTTCCTTCTCAAACACAAAATTAGTTAACTTTTTTTTAGTTATCTACTAGGCATTAGTCATTAACCACTTTTTTCCCTCCCTAAACACAAAATTAACTAGTTTTTTTTTTAAGTTAACTACTAGTCATTAACCAATGCTAATTATTCCCAAACGAACCTTATCTTATCTTCTTTGAGTAATCTTTAATGTGTTTCTATTTCTAAATAATTACATTTAATAAAGCATAAACAGAGGGATGTAATTTATTGACATTGAGTTTAGGAGTTGTTAGATTTTAATCTAGCCATCCGAGCTGCATGACCAAGAGTCAAGGGTAAGCCAAACTTTTTTTTTTTTTTTTTTTTGTGCTATTTAAAAAGAAAAAAAATAAGAAAATACAAAAGAAATTAAAAAATTCATAATTCATTTTCTTCGTACCTTATAAAGATTTTGAAAATCAAATTAGGAATATATATTCTCAATAATTAAGATATAGATTCAATCAATCAAAAACAGATTTTTTTTTAACCAAAAAAATTCCATATATTGAAAAAAGTAATAAAAAAATAGGTATACTTTCAATATTATGAAAATTCAAGAATATATGTTTTGATAGAAACAAAATAGGATTATATATTCTAAATATACTTCAAGGGACATAAATTTTATTAATCAGAGAAATTAATTCTAAAACAATTAATCAAAAAATCAAGCATATAGATTCTGAAACCCAAACCAGGATATATATTTTCAATCTGGAGCTGCTTCTTCTGGAAGAAAATCAGTTCTCAGGTGAGATTCCTTCTAATATTGGGAACCTTCAAATGCTTCAAAAATTGTCACTCGGGGGTAATAAATTGTCGGGGAAGATCCCTTTGTCTTTGGGGAACTTGACCTTTTTATCCTTACTTGACTTACCGTATAATAATTTCCATAGAAACATCCCCCCAAATCTTTGGAAATGCCAAAATTTGGAAGCATTAAATCTCGTACAAAACAACCTCGAGGGCACAATTCCCCCACAAATTTTCAGTCTCCCATTGTTGTGGTATCTACTCCTATCTAAAAATCATTTGTCTGGTTCTCTTCCGATTGAGGTTGAAAATTCAAAAAATTTAGAAGAAATGCACGTTTCTAACAACTCTCTGTCCGGAGAAATTCCAACCACTCTTGGCAGTTGCGTAACATCGAGGTTCCTAATAATGCATGACAATGACTTTCGAGGGATCATTCCTCCATCCTTGAGTAACTTGAGAGGCATCGAGATGTTAGATCTCTCTCACAACAATTTATCCGGCACAATCCCAAATTATTTTGGACACTTTGTCTTTTTGCATAACCTGAATCTGTCATTCAATGATTTGGAAGGCAGAGTGCCAAAAATAGGGGTCTTCAAAAATTCAACTGCAGTTTCTGTTGCGGGAAACAATAAGCTTTGTGGTGGTATACCTGAATTGCAACTACCACCTTGCAACTTCAAAACCAAAAAGAAAAAGAGCTCAACTCTTGTGGTGAAATTGGTAACTTTCGTAGTCTGTGGCCTTTTAGGATCAATTTTGGTACTTGGTTCTGGGGTTCTTTTTTGGTCTAGAAAAAGATCCCGAGAAGCATCTCCTTTCAGAATGCTAGGGAACCCATTTCTGAAAGTCTCCTACCAAGACCTACTTAAAGCTACTGATGGGTTCTCTCAAGCTAATTTGATCGGCGTGGGTAGTTTTGGTTCAGTGTATAAAGGAATCCTTGATCATCACGGTGGAAAACTTGTTGCAGTAAAAGTACTAAAGCTTCAGTTTCAAGGAGCTCTCAAGAGTTTCAAAGCAGAATGCGCAATCTTGAAGGGTATCAAACACCGGAATCTTGTTAAGGTGGTCATAGCTTGTTCGAGTATCGATCATCAAGGTAATGACTTCAAAGCTCTGGTTTATGAGTTCATGGCCAATGGGAACCTCGAGAAGTGGTTGCATCCTGAGAGGAACGAAGATGAAGAACATGGGGAGTCTGAGCTAATGAATCTGAACCTTATGCTCAGATTAAACATTGCCATAGATGTTGCTTCTGCACTTGATTATTTTCACCATCATTGCCCAAAACCTATGGCTCATTGTGACTTGAAGCCGAGTAATGTTCTGTTGGACGATGAAATGACTGCACACGTGGGGGATTTTGGATTGGCAAGACTCCTTCCACGAGCCACCGGAGATGACATAACTGTTAGAAATCAATCAAGCTCCATTGGCTTAATAGGAACTGTCGGTTATACTCCTCCAAGTAAATACATTTTTTTTTTCGGGTAAATTTCTAGTAGCGCTAAAGAGACTTGAATCAATAATCATTAGACTCCTTAATGTCACTGGAGAGGCAACAAAAATTGCCGATCCAAGATTGATTATTCCACAAGGAGATCAAACGGAGGAATGCTTGATTGCTTTGTTTGGAATCGGAATTGCTTGTTCGGAGGAATGTCCACGAGATCGAATGGACATCAAAGATGCTTTAGCTAAGTTGCACACGATCAGGAACAACCTTGGAAATTGGAATTGCTCACGTCCAAGGAGGCAATAAAGCTGGAATCCAACCTTGATTTAGTCTTGAGAATACCGGTTCAATCAACTCCACAAGTATGCTGCAATGCATATGATAATTATCCTATGTTTTATTTTGGTGTTCCCCCCCTTTTTTCTTCAACAACCACCCCCCTTTCGGGATGCCTAAATGTGTGCTAGTTTGATTTTGGATTTTGTTTTTTCCTTTCTTTCATGTTTATTGGTTTGTTGTTGCAACTGCTAATTCCTAGTTTAAATAAGGATTTTATTGCAATTGTTATGGTTGCCCTCTTTTCTCTTAATTAATTACTATTTATTTTGCATTAGATATGTTTATATATATATATATATATATATGTGAGAGTGTGTGTGGCTTTATTTGTCAAATATTACAAATGGTACAAAAGTAGGTGAAAGTTCAAAGAAAAGAGAAGGCCCCTAGATTCAAAGATAGCGTGTGAACACAACTTTGTGTGTGCTTGGGAGAAAAGATTGAAGGGAAAAAAAAGTAGGAAAGTAAAATGAAATAAAAAATATTAAATTTATTTTATTTTATTTTTGGTATGATAAGAAAAGTGAAAAGAAAAAAAAATAAATTTAGAAAAAAAAACTTATTTTATTTTAATTAATCATAAAAAGTGAAAATATATAAGTGATTTTATTTCCTAACCACTTTTTTTTTTCCTTCACAAATCATTGTTCCAAGCACAAAAAAAGAAATAAAAAATAAAACTAATTCAAACCTTAAATCCATGATAAATTTCATGTTCCCTAAATCCCATTTAATTAATTGCATGAATAATCCAAACTTGTGTCATGGCTATGATCACCCGGACCCATTACATGAAGTTTCTAGCTTTCTATTTTTTTTTTCTTTTAAAATTGTTTTGAAATGACAAAGAAGTTGGGTTTGGACACAAGGTTGGGCATTTTAATAGAAGTTGGGTTTGGATACTGGTTGGTCTGTGCGAATGTTCGGTCCAAGGAAGGTAGGTGTTTGCTCCCTTTATTGGGTCGAGAAGTGTTTCAAAATTTAAAATTTTTAAGGTGTGCTTATAGTGAGGGTTTAGTGGGAAAAAATAAAAAGCTAAGAAAATATGAAAAACAAATATAAAATCTCACATGCCCGCGTTTGAATGAATTCAAAAATATAATAGTATAAAAAGTATTTATCGGTATATTAGATTTCTAACTAAATTATTTTAAATTTCTTAAATTATATATATATATATATATATTTACTTTTTGTCACAACTCAAACAAGAGAACAACAAACTTTAAATCTCTATTACTCCTGTTTCTTTTCACAATTTTTTAATACAAAAAGTCTTAGGACTCATTTAATGCACTAAAAATCCAATTTTCCACAATTCAAAGACTTTTTTTTTTCTAAATGTTTGCTAAGATCTTAAAAATTAGAGAAAATTTGAAAAATTTGAAAAAACATTAATAATTTTGTGTGTAATAATTTTTTATGCGTAAGATAAAAATTGAAAGAGTTATATTTTTTTAATTGACAACTGAATAAATGGGCGGAGCAAAATGGAGGCACTCCTCGATTTTGGATTTGAAATTCCTAAAATACCTCTGGTATTTTAATTTTATTAAAAATTTAAGTAATTCAAAATTTGAGTAATTTAGCCTTATTAAAAAAATTAAAGTTAGCGTAAAATTTTATAACAAAAAAGAATTTTACAAGAATCAAATCTAAGTTTTTTTTGGTGAAATAAAGTATACTATTATGCATAATATTCAAAAAATAACATATGACCTAAATTTTATAAACAATAAAATTTAATAATAATTATAATTTTTTTTATAATGAGAACATCCTTAATAAACCTCAAGTCCTAGTAAAAGAATAACTTGAACTATTAAACTGTTAAAAGTATATTTATTAGTTTAATATATAAGAATAATTTTCTTTTTCCTTAAAAGAAATATAACTTCTCTCCTCCTCTTTAATTCTCACCTAACTTCTTGTACTCTTTTGAGATGCTTGGTACTCTTTATTAAAAATCTTATATATGTGCTCCTGACTAAACATGTTAGAATTTTAAAAAAAAAATCAAAATTTTAAGTAATTATACATTAAAAAATTCAGACATTGGAAATAAATAGTAGCCTATACGACATGCTGGTGATAGTCGTGACTAACATTTTTCTTAAAAAAGGAAATCTGAAGCACAGGTGGTGTAAAAATAAATAAATAAATAAGTGAATAGAGAAGTTATTACTAGGTTATAATTATTTTTTTAATATTTTTAAATTTAGCAGGTCTTCAAATTCTTAAAAATATTAAAATTTTTAATTTTTATTAATATTTAAAAAAATTATTAAATTTAATCACACCAATTTTATACTAATTTTTAAATTTTTTTGGACAAATCAAACAACATGGCAGGAACAAAAGAAATGAGTAGGAAGGCAATTACAAATGTTCTTACACACCCCATACAATAAATGAGGCAACAAATAATCACCATTTATCAATATTTGGTTTAATTGGCACTCTTTTTAAGCATATTCTTATGTTATATATATAAACATAATTTTGTTTAATTTAGTTTTAATTAAAATAAAACTAAATTATTTTAATTATTTTTTAAAAAAATTAATTTAAAAATTTTTAATTTTTTTAATTAAATTTTATAACGGGTTATTGTTACGTTACTTCAATCTCAAATTTTTTATTTTTTTACTTTTTTTTTTTTTATTAACTTCAAACATCACTATAGTTAGATTTTTTTTTTTTTTTTTAACTTTTTCCTCTCCGGAACTGGAGTGATACGAATCATGTGCACCATTCTGTGCTAGCAGCTACGTATAGGTCTGCAGAGACATCATCCCCCCCCCCCCCAACAGGTCTCTGTGTGCGTGTGACTATTTTGGCAGCAAAAGTCTAGCAGATTAGCTCAGAGTTCCTGCACGCATTTTTATAGTAAAGTAAACAGTTCTTGGTCAGCAACTGAAATTCTACAAACCATTAAACTCTTCGCCTTTTCTAGTTATTGGGGCTCTCTCCCCCTCTCTGTGTCCGTGTGCGCCTGTCAAACCTTGTCCTTTGTTAACAGGAGAACTTTCGCCTCCGTCATTTAAGCTTCGATGGGGGTAATAAAAAATTTAAAAAAGTGATAAAAAATATTAAAAAATTTTAAAAATTATTTATTTTTTATTTTATTATATAAATTATGAATTCATAATTTATTTCACTTTATTTCATTTTATCTCACTTTTTATCTATTCGTAATTTTCTACGGTGCATTTTAGAGTTATTAAAAATTAATAAAAGTTATATACTCGTAATTTATTAAAAAAAGTTAAAATTTTTTGAAATGTTTTCTTTGAAATCTGGTGTTTCAAACGGAACTGTCTAACTTTTATAAATTAAAAAAATAAGTTTAGATGTTTTTAATTATTTTTATATTAGGAGTATTTAGAGGCACAATTTTTAGTAATTATTGACTTTTTTGTCAAAAATTATTAATTGTAATTTTTAGTGTGCCAGGTAAAATAATTAGTAATTTTTATCCATTTTTTACAATTTTTAGGTATTTAGTAAAAATTTTGGCAATTTTAGTAACATTTGGCAACGTTTAGTAATTTTTAATAATTTTTGATAACTTTTGAGTTGAGAAGTTATTATAACTGAGTAGAAAAATGACAAAACTTGATGGTTCGTCAAACACTCAAGAATAAAAAAAAAAATTAGTAATTTTTTTACTAAAAATTGTGATGCCAAACTCCCATTTTATGATTTTTTAATATATATAACAAATAAAAAAATTTAAATTTTAACAAGGTTGGGCTATAGATTAAAATTTTTAATCTAAAAAAATATATGTATTTGTAATGTTTTCTTAAAACTTTACGGCGTAAAAAATTTTTACTAGTGGGTATATAGATTTTATTATGACCTTGACTTCATACGCACAACTCCTTGGTTTTTTTATACGTGAGTTTCTTGATTTAGTGTCATATTTAGTTTGAATTGATTTCCCTTCTATTTATAATGAGAATTAAACTGCCATCGTACTAATTTACTTGAATGTTTTATAGAAATTTGATTGCTAAGAATACTATCTCTAATTAATTAGGTATGCTAGGTGAACTATCTGATTAATCAAGTTTTTATTTTAAAATTTCCATCTTCAATCCACCACCTATGGATTGGAGATGAGTTATCGAGTCCATTATATAGTTGTTGATGAAATGCCTGACCCACTTGTTTTCATTTATAAATCACTTTTAATTTCTTGCTCTTTATTTATAAAGCTCACCTACCCCTTTTTTACAAACTTTTTAAAATTATTGTCTTTGTTTTTATAATTTTCTCAAATTATCATTTAACCTAAAAATTCAAAAAATTCAAAATTAGTTTAGGTCAACGACTAGTTTGGGGAGCGAATTAAGCACAAACAATAGTTATATTTTTTTATTTTTTTGTGAATTTGACTCTGACTTGTTGAATTTATTATTTAACAACATTTAATGCAATTAGGTGGTATTTGGTTAAAAAAAAATTAACTTTTTTTGTAATTTTTTTGCCTTATATGAATTTTTTTATCCAAAATTTAATTTTTTAGAATTTATAACTTTTAAGTGTGTTAATCGCATTCGTTAAAAAAAATCATGTCTACTAAAAAAATAAAAAATTAATTTTTTTTTACTTTTTTTATTTAAATAAATAGCATTTACCTAAATGGACGTAGTTTTTTCTTTTTATGAATGTAATTAATATACCTAAAAATTAAAACTTTTTTAAAAAATTAAATTTTGATAAAGAAAATTGTATAAGATAAAAAAAAACTACAGAAAATGATTATTTTTTTAACCAAAAAAAGAAAAAAAGAAAAAGCCTTATCGATTAAAAAAGACTTTGGGTGTGTTTGATGCACCAAAGTTTGATGAAATATCTGAAAATCTCTAAAAATCTCTATAAAATTTTACATATTCTCGCATTCTTAAAATTCAAAAAACGTTCAATATCTTTTTCAAAAAAAGTCGATAACTAGAATTTGGTTAATTAAATAGCAAAAATTTTTTCGTCATTCTCACCATGGACTCTCAAACTACTACATAACACTCACTTTAACTATTTTTTGTAGTGTTTTTAAAACCGTTTCAATATATTGTAAAACTCGTTCCGACAGAATCGCGCAGCTAACTTTCGTCTAAACGGTTTCCACAATCCGTTTGGATGGATTGTAGTTTAAAGAAGTTATGACTATTTAAAATTTTGAATTTGTTTAAATAGAAATCCAATCCGTTAGAACGAAATTTTACTATTCATCTTCAAAAAACACGATTTGCGCGGTGCGTATCAAATACAAAAAATTTTTTCAAATCATATTTTATCTTATTTTTTCTTATTTTTTGATACGCTAAACGCACTCTTGAGTGTCAACAAATCAGAAAAGCAACCCAAACATTCACAAAGGCACAAATGCCTACACGTCAATCGCTAGACCTCTGGGAGGCTAGCTAGCGTTGTTAAACTCTAGTCTAGATATATGTTCTTAGCAGCTCAACTCAATGGTGCAATTCAAGCCAAAAAGTCTTCGGATATAAACGAGGCCACTCACTGGGTGCACGATGGAAGTCACAACTCAAAAAAACAAAAAAAAAAAATGGTGGAGTTCAATGTGCCTCAACGACTATCAGAAGTTATTGGAAGGGAGGGAAATGTCCACTTGTCCATCCAAATCCACCACAAATGTAACTCTAGCATATAAGGGCACGTTTGGAGTTTTAAAAAAATTTAAAAATTTTTACAATTGTTCATAAAATTTTTTTTCACTAAGAACTTATGTGAATTTTTATAAATTTATATATTTATATAAATTTCAATAAATCTTTACAAATCTTAAAAAAAAATTATAATTTTAAAAAAATTTTGACACATATAAAAAAGTGTCTCAAAATTTAATCTGTTTAAATCTAACTATTCATATTTATTTTTTTTATAGTCAATCGAGCTCTGTTTGCACTAATAATGGTATGGGCCATTATGAACAGAGTGCTTATTTTTTGATCGATTGAACTTTTGTTGCTTTGCATCAACAGCCTCACTATCCCAATGAACAAAACAAGTCATAATTTCTCCATGGAATTGGAACGAAACAAAAAAAAGAACGAACAATTGTTTTTTTTTTTGGTTTTTGTTTTTAGATTCCGCATTAACCAACCCATGTCAAAAGATTATGAGACCTCATAAACCAAGCACTGCACGAGAAAAGTTCAGTACTAATGAAAGAATAAAGAAACCAACCCATTACCCATGTTAGATTCTGCATTTTTCAGATAAGATTGTTAGCATGGCAGAGGAGCATACATAAATACAAGCATATATATATATATATATTTGTCGCTCATCATTTGAAGTTGGATTCTAATTAGATAAAACTCTCTTAAAATTAGTAAATCATTTTGATTCAGAAACAGTGACTCTAGATCTTTGACAGCTACTTAATTAATTAATTAATTGTAGGGATTTAAAAATAGGCAAAGTTAGGTAGCCGGGGCAGATGATAGCGCTGGGTCTAGCAGAAGAAGCCAAAGTCGCCATCGTCAAAGTTGAGGGCGTAATTGAAGGGATCATAGTGGAAACTGAACCTCTGCTTATGATGATGATCATGACGATTCCTTATCTTCTTATTCTTCTTCAACAGCTGTCTCCTGATCTCAGCTCTAACCCTCCAAAACATGCTCCTCAGCTTCCTCTTCCCACCCGCAAACAACAAATTCCCATCACAATAACTCCAACCATCGCTGCATCCATTAATCTCAGCCTAGATCGTGGTGATTGTTTATGCCACTAAGATGGTAACATAGATCGTAGTAGTTATTTATGCCACTTTTACTTGTGAGTTTGCTAAATGTTGGTACACACGCATCCTGTGTAATTTTTTTAAATAATTTTTTTAATTTTAGATAAATTATCAAACAAATTTAAAAAAATTAAAATACTTGTAAAATATTAGACGATTCCAAATGATATTTAAGTAAATAATTTGGAAATAAATAAAATTTAAAAAGATAAAAAAAAAATATAAAAGTAGTGGGTTGTTAAAACAAGATATTTAAGGAATACAAAAAAAATATAAAATTAAATTTATTTAGTTAAAGGATAGTTATTAAAAAATCTTTTTGACTTGTGTAAGACTTAGACACGTGATTTTTCATTTTTTTTTTTTGTGGATTGTTTATTCATTAACTTATATGAATGTTTACGCTTCGTATAAATAAATAAACCATAACTCTATTTATATTCTTTTACTTTCTTAATGGATGCGGAAGATTGATTTGATCCAAAAGTAGATATTATGCCTTTAGAATTATCTACCAAAATATTTAAGATATTTATAATATTCAGTTTTACAATCCAAATCCACTACCAAGTACCATATTGGAGCCTTAAATTTTTTCAATAAATTTTAAAAATTTTTAGATTTCTTTCAATTAAATTTTGTCATATGTCACTTTTATATTAACTTTTATTTTTAAAAAATTTTTTATAAATTTCAAACGCCACTAAATTCATCTCTAATTGGAATAGACTTCTATTTTGTGTTGCTACTAGATTCATACCTAATATAAAAAAAAAAAAAAAAAAATTACTAGAATCATCATTTTTCACCGTATCAAATTATTTGAGAGTCTAAGGCCAAAAAAAAAAAAAAAATTAGACCTAAAAAATTTTTATACGTATAACTTAAGGCCCAAAATAGATACTTTTATGAGGGTATTGCTCCTATATATTAACATAAGTTCCAAAACCATTTGAAATTAAAATTAAATATATATATATGTATGTGTTTTAAATTTGGTGCCTTCTATATATATTTTCAAAATTATTTAAATTTAAAATGAGTATTAAATTAATAAAATTAAAATAATTATATATATATATATATATATATTAAATTTGGAGCCTGAGTTTGTTTAAGATAACTTTTAAAACAATTTGAGATTAAGATGAGAATTGAAGTTAAAGAGAGGTTAAATTTAAAATTATTAAATATATATTTATACATTTTTTTATTTTTAAATATAATACTTTCTTGTTGGATGAGTTTTAGACAATTGCCTAAATTACTTAATATTTTAGAACTTGTTGAACTTTTAAACTTCATTTGTTCAAATATGAAATATTTTAAATATATCAGATAGAGACAACAATTTAGTAGAGACAGTATTGTCAATGTCAAGGCACCTACATAGAGTCTATGTGAAAAATAAAATTTTATAAATTTGAGATATTCTGATACATGTTTAATAAAATCAATACTAATTTAACTTATTTTAATCCGATCTTATCTTATTAAACCCTCTAAAATTGAATTTAAAGGATCTTGTTTTTTTTTATTGGTTTATTTTTCTTTTTATCATAATAAGCCTTGAGGTCTCTTACAATATATACTCCACAATTTTTTTAATTATACCACGTGCCACTTTTTTTAATTTTTTGGGTGCTATTTGAATAGAAAAAATTAAGAAAATACGGGAAAAATAAAAAAAAAATTTCATAATTCATTTTACCTTATAAAGATTTTGAAAATCAAATCAAGAATATATATTCCAAATACATGGGATATAGATTCAATCAATTAAAAACAGAATTTTTTAATCAAAAAAAATTAGGTATACTGAAACAATTAATCAAAAAATAGGTACACTTTCAATCACAACATCTAGATTATGAAAACTCAAGAATATATATTTTGATGAAAAACAAATCAGGATTATATATTCTAAATACACTTCAAGGGACATAAATTCAATTAACCAAAAAATCAGCTATTATGAAAATCAATTCTAAAACAATTAGTCAAAAAATCAGGAATATAGATTCTGAAATCCAAATCAAAAATATATTCTCAAAACACATAACAATTAACTAACAAATATAAAAAAAAAATTAGGAATATAAATTTTGAAAGGAAAATTAAATTTTGATTGATATAGATCCTAAAAATCAAATGAAAAAATATATATGTATATATATATATATATAGATGTAGATACTATATAGATTTTAATTAATTTTATAACATAGATATAGATAAAGATTCGAAGATAAATTCAAGTATAAATCCTGAAAACAAAATTAGAGATATAAATATAGATACATACAGAAAATAAAAATTAGGTATATAAATTTTGAAACAATTAACCAAGATTCAATTAAGCAAAATATTAATAATATAGATTATGAGAGCTAAATTATTTTAAAAACTAAATCATGTATATAAATTCTAAAAAAAAGGAAAATAGAGTTAGTTAACTAAATATAAATTCTGAAAACGCTAAAAAATAAATCAGGAATAGAAAATATAAATTCTAGAAAAAAATTTCAGAAGTACATATTCTGAAACCCAGTTTAAATTCTAAAACAGTATAGATTCTAAACGCATTTTGCAAATATTTTTCTCTACTCCCTCTGTTAAGCAAATAAATATTTCCTCCGTCTCTCCAAAACAACACTCTCAGTCTCTAAAAAATCCAAGTCGCCGAGGACCAGAAAAGATTTCTTGCTTGCACGAAACATGGACGGATAGGAAGATTTTTTTTTATGGTATTTTTTTATTAAAATTTGATTTTTTTTTTGTTTGATAGTTTTTAATTAAAGGTGCTATTCACATTCATAAGAAAAATATTTCTAAATAAAAAAATAAAATTCCACAGAATTTTTTTATTTTTAGCATTCGCCCTTTCTTTCTTTCTTTCTTTTTTTTTTTTTGCAAGAAAATACATTCATTAATTTTATATTTTATCATTAATTTTACTTTAGAACTTGTATTTCTAATTGTACCATTTTACCTCTATACATTGAAATGGTCCAATATCCTCCATTTGCTTAATTTTGCTTGAAATTTCTCTTCTAATTCTGTGACGCTCACATGACTATTTAATCGAATTTCAAATAGAATTGCATGAAAAGGAATATTAAAATTGGATCAAATGTACAAAAATAAAGTGATATACTAAGAAATAAGTATTTTGAAATCCTATGAGACTGATGATAAATTATAGTAGTACTAAATGTATTTTATTCGTTTTTTAAGTATTCTTCAACTCTTTAGACCAATTGAAGTATTGCATGACTTTGAGTGCTACTTAATTCCTTTGAATCTTAGTTTGGGGAGGAAAACAATCCCAAAAGCTTGCTATTTGTAACTTTTTTTTTTTTTTATATTGAGGTCTTGATAACTTATTTTTATTCAAACTTAATTTTTTTTTAATTTTAGTGGGTTTTATACATATCATTCATTTCTTTTGAAAAAAAAAATGATTTAAAAAAAGGGGTATAATTAGAAAAATTTACAAATTAACTGTTTGAAAAAATTAACTTTTTCAAAGCATACGCAGCTTTTCCTATGTTTAAGTTTTTTTTTTTCTTATATATAATTTTTAAAATATACTAATAACATTCCTAAAATCTACCAAAACTGAAAGAAAAACTGAATTTTAGTTAAAAAAATCTACCAAAAAAGCTAGCTTTCTGAATATTTTTTTCCATATTCACGCACATGGCCTGAACTTGATTTGCTTTGTAGTTTTATGTCTCTGCCACTTCAGTCAAGCTTTGTCCAGAGTTAATTTCGGATCGTCATTATGCCAAAAAGGAAAAAGAAAGAAAAAAACGGTTCATACAAGGCAATCAACTTTCCAAGTCGCCGGGGACCCCATAAAAATTCTTGCTAGCACGAAACACAGACGGATAGGACCTTGTTGATCTGTTTTCTTATGATGAAAACGCGTTTTTGGATATTTTTACTCTAGGACGAGGAGTAGAAAAAGACCCAAACGTATTAGTAGGATTGGGTTCAGAGCATGTGTGCTGTTAATGTGATGATAATTGAGTTAGAATTACTGAATTAAAATTTAACAATACGGATATATTTATATTTTTTTTTCTTAAATTGAGAACTGACAACATACGTATTATTAGTTTAATGATAACAGAGTTTGAAACTGTTAAATTAAAATTTAATCGTTTAAATATAAAAATTTTTTAAATTAAATAAAATGAAAATATATTAAGATTATTAAATTTTAATTCAACATCCTAAATTCATTGTCAAGTGTCACCCTCCCCCTTAATTTTTTATTTTAGTAAATCCACGTAAGTTCTATAAATTTGGTTAAATCCGACCCACCACATGCAGTCACAAAGAAATCAAAGCTAGTGCATGACATTTACTAGCTAAACACACTAAAAGAGAGAAACCACACTCAGAGAAATGTGGTTGCAATCCTTTCTAATGCATCTTATTACTCTGTTGTTCTTGTGCTCGTGCTCAGGCTTTCTAGCTTGCGATGCTGCTAGCTCTTTTCGCCATGGGAACGAGACAGACCGACTGGCTTTGCTCGCATTCAAGGCCAAAGTAACCAAAGATCCCCTGCTGACTCTGAGTACGTGGAACGCGTCCACCCACTTCTGCTGGTGGCTCGGCGTCACGTGCGGACGTCGACACCGAAGGGTCATCGCATTGGAGCTCGACGACCGACAACTGAGCGGCTCCATTTCACGTCAGGTTGGAAACTTGAGTTTTCTCAGAGTCTTGACCTTACGCAACAACAGCTTCACTGACATAATCCCTCCTGAAATTGGGTACTTGCGAAGGTTGAAGTCGTTGATGCTGAACAACAATTCAATCGGCGGTGAAATTCCAGTCAATATCTCTGCTGGCTGCGTTAATCTCGTGGAGTTGGATCTCAAAAGCAACAATCTACGCGGGAAGATCCCACCGGAGTTTGGTAACGGTAATTCCCTGTCTAAGCTAAAGAAAATGCGGCTTTACGGTAACAAGCTGAGAGGACGTCTCCCTCCATCCCTAGGGAATTTGTCGTCCTTAGAAAGGTTCAGTGTACAAAGAAATTATATCAGTGGCACTATCCCAGATTCTCTAGGCCAGTTGAAGAACCTGCAAGTTATTTTGCTGGATGCGAATAGGTTAAGTGGCACCATTCCACCCTCAATATTTAACCTCTCTTCCATTAGAACTTTTTCTCTGCAGATGAACCAAATCCACGGGAATCTTCCCTCGGACTTGGGGAATACTCTGCCTCGTCTAGAATACATTGCCATTAGCGACAACCTATTTTCAGGGTCCATTCCTGTTTCCCTGTCCAATGCCTCCAAACTACAAGTGCTTTACCTTCAAATTAATAGATTTGTTGGGAAAGTTCCTAGTTTGGAGAAGCTGCATAATCTCCAAATACTGAACCTCGGCGTGAATCAACTGGGATTTGGGGAAGCCGATGACCTGAGCTTTCTCTCTTCCTTAAATGCCACTGATTTAAGCATACTGAGTGCAGCCTTCAACAATTTGGGAGGGGTGTTGCCTGGATCCATCTTCAATGTCTCCACTAAGCTTGAGGAGATTCTGTTTCATGTAAACAAAATTTCTGGTGACATCCCAGTTGAAATAGGCAGCCCGGTCAACCTGGAGCTGCTTTTTCTGGAAGACAATCAGTTCTCAGGTGAGATTCCTTCTAGTATTGGGAACCTTCAAAAGCTTCGAGAATTGTCACTCGTGAATAATAAATTGTCGGGGAAGATCCCTTTGTCTTTTGGGAACTTGACCTTTTTATCCAGACTTTATTTACAGTACAATAATTTCCATGGAAACATCCCTCCAAATCTTTGGAAATGCCAAAATTTTGAAGAAATAGATCTCATGCAAAACGGCCTTGAGGGCACAATTCCCCCACAAATTTTCAGTCTCCCATCATTGTGGTTTCTAAGCCTATCTCATAACCGTTTGTCTGGTTCTCTTCCGATTGAAGTTGGAAATTCGAAAATTTTGGAAGAAATGCACGTTTCTAACAACCTTTTGTCCGGAGAAATTCCAAGTACTCTTGGCAGCTGCGTAACATTAAGGTTCCTATTTATGGACGACAACAACTTCCGAGGGATCATTCCTCCATCCTTGGGTAACTTGAGAGGCATCGAGATATTAAATCTTTCTCGCAACAATTTATCTGGCACGATCCCAAATTACCTTGAAAACTTTGTCTTCTTGCAGAATCTGAATCTGTCATTCAATGATTTTGAAGGCATAGTACCAAAAATAGGGGTCTTCAAAAATTCTACTGCCGTTTCTGTTGCGGGAAACAATAAGCTTTGTGGTGGTATACCTGAATTGCAACTGCCACATTGCAACTTCGAAACCAAAAAGAAAAAAAGCTCAAGTCTTGTGGTGAAATTGGTAACTTTCGTAGTCTGTGGGCTTTTAGGATCAATGCTGGTGTTTGGTTTTGGGGTTCTTTTTCGGTCTAGAAAAAGATGCCAGGAAGTATCTCCTTTCACAATGCTAGGGAACCCATTTCCGAAGGTCTCCTACCAAGACCTACTTAAAGCTACCGATGGGTTCTCTCAAGCTAATTTGATCGGTATGGGTAGTTTTGGTTCAGTGTATAAAGGAATCCTTGATCATCATGGTGGAAAACTTGTTGCCGTAAAAGTACTGAACCTTCAGTTTCAAGGAGCTTTCAAGAGTTTCAAAGCAGAATGCAGAGTCTTGAAAAGCATCAAACATCGGAACCTTGTTAAGATAGTCACAGCTTGTTCGAGTATCGATCATCGAGGTAATGACTTCAAAGCTCTAGTTTATGAGTTTATGGCGAATGGGAACCTCGAGAAGTGGTTGCATCCCGAGAGTAACAAATATGAAGAGCATCAGGAGTCTGGGCCAATGAATTTGAGCCTTATGCTCAGATTAAACATTGCCATTGATGTTGCTTCTGCGCTCGATTACTTACACCACCACTGCCCGAAAGCAATGGCTCATTGCGATTTGAAGCCGAGTAATATTCTGTTGGATGATGAAATGACTGCACATGTGGGGGATTTTGGATTGGCAAGACTCGTTCCACAAGTCAAAAACGACATAACTGCTACAAATCAATCAAGCTCCATTGGCTTAGTAGGAACTGTTGGTTATACTCCTCCAGGTAAATATGCCCTTTTTTTCTTTTTCCGATGTTAAAACTAGATAAACCTCCAATAGCATTGAGTAAACTTGATGGCCATTAGGGAGCAAATTGAAATCTTATCAGTTAAGTTACTTTCGGGTGGTTGTAAATGCACTTCTCATATCTAACTATTGACAAGTTTCTTATAATATACTTTTAATAATTTACTATTGTTGACAGAGTACGGGATGGGAAATGAGGTATCAACGTCCGGTGATGTGTATAGTTATGGGATCATCTTATTGGAGATGTTTACTGGAAGGAGACCCACCCACGCTATGTTCAGTGGCACTCAAAATCTCCATAACTATGTCAAGATGGCTTTGCCTGAACAAGCAACAAAAATTGCCGACCCAAGATTGATTATTCCACAAGGAGATCAAACGGAGGAATGCTTGATTGCTTTGTTTGGAATCGGAATTGCTTGTTCGGAGGAATGTCCACGAGATCGAATGGACATCAAAGGTGCTTTAGCTAAGTTGCACACGATCAAGAACAACCTTGGAAATTGGAATTGCTCGCGTCCAAGCAGGCAATAAAGCTAGAATCCAACCTTGATTTAGTCTTGAAAATACCGGTTCAATCAACTCCACAAGTATGCTGCAACACATATGATAATTATCCTCTGTTTTATTGTGGTGTTTTGCCCCCCTTTTTTATTCAATGACCAACCCCTTCCAGGACGCCCAAATGTCTGCTAGTTTGATTTTGGATTTTGTTTTTCCTTTCTTTCATGTTTAATGGTTTGTTGTTGCAACTGCTAATTTAAATAAGGATTTTATTGCAATTTTATGGTTGCCCTTTTTTCTCTTAATTAATTACTATTTATTACGTATTATATATGTATATATATGTGAGAGTGTGTGTGACTTTGTTTGTCAAATATTACAAATGGTACAAAAGTATGTGAAAGTTCAAAGAAAAGAGTAAGGCCCATAGATTCAAAAAATAGCGTGTGAACACAATTTTGTGTGTGCTTAGGATAAAAGATTGGAGGAAAAAATAAAAGTAGGAAAGTAAAATGAAATAAAAATATTAAATTTATTTTATTTTAATTTTTAGGGATGATTAGAAAAGTGAAAAGAAAATAAATAAATTTAGAAAAAAACTTATTTTTATTTTAATTAATCATAAAAACTGAAAATGTATAAGTGAATTTATTTTTTTTCTCCTTCACAAATCATTGTTCCAAGCACAAAAAAAAAAGAAATAAAAATAAAACTAATTCAAACCTTAAATCCATGATAAATTTCATGTTCCCTAAATCCCATTTTATTAATTGCATGAATAATCCAAACTTGTGTCATGGCTATGATCACCCTGACCCATTACATGAAGTTTCTAGCTTTCTAGTTTTTTTTTTTTTTCTTTAAAATTGTCGTGAAAAGACAAAGAAGTTGGGTTTGGATACAACGTTGGGCATTTTCTTAGAAGTTGGGTTTGGATACTAGGTTGATCTGTGCCATTGTTCGGTCCAAGGAAGGTAGGTATTTGCTCCCTTTATTGGGCCGAGAAGTGTTTCAAAATTTAAAATTTTTAAGGTGTGCTTAGAGTGAGGGTTTGGTGGGAAAAAATAAAAAGCTAGGAAAATATGAAAAACAAATAAAAAATCTCACATGCCCGCGTTTGAATGAATTCAAAAATATGATAAAATAAAGAGTATTTATTGATATATTAGTTCTCTAACTAAATTATTTTAAATTTCTTAAATTGTATATATTTCTTCTTTTATTTTTTGTCACAACCCAAACAAGAGAACAACAAACTCTAAATCTCTATTACTTCTATTTCTTTTCACAATTTTTTAATCCAAACAGTCTTAGGACTCGTTTAATGCACTAAAACTCCAACTTTCGACAATTCAGAGACTTTTTTTGTTTAAATGTTTGCTAAGATCTTAAAAATTAGAGAAAGTTTGAGAAAACTAAAAAAAATTTAATAATTTTGTGCATAATAATTTTTTTATGCGTTTGATAAAAGTTGAAAAAGTTAAAATTTTTTAACTGACAACTAAATACATGGGCAGAGCGAAATGGAAGCACCCCTCGATTTTGGATTTGAAATTCCTAAAATACCTCTGGTATTTTAATTTTATAAAAAATTAAAGTAATCCAAAATTTGAGTAATTTAGCCCTATTAAAAAAATTAAAGTTAGCGTAAAATTTTATAAC
Organism: Vitellaria paradoxa; assembly: GCA_019916065.1. NCBI lineage: Eukaryota > Viridiplantae > Streptophyta > Magnoliopsida > Ericales > Sapotaceae > Vitellaria > Vitellaria paradoxa. Next base: position 44,356,655 of record CM034242.1, read on the forward strand.
AAAAAAGAATTTTATAAGAATCAAATCTAAGTTTTTTGGTGAAATAAAGTATATTATCGTGTATAATATTCGAAAAATAACATATGAACTAATAAATTCTATAAATAATAAAATTTAATAATAATTATAATTTTTTTTTATAATGAGAACATTCTTAGTAAATCTTAAGTCCTATTACTTCTATTTCTTTTCACAATTTTTTAATCCAAATAGTCTTATAACTCATTTAATGTACTAAAAATCTAACTTACGACAATTCAGAGACTTGTTTTTTTTTATCTAAATATTTGCTAAGATCTTAAAAATTAGAGAAAGTTTGAGAAAACTGAAAAAACATTAATAATTTTGTGTGTAATAATTTTTTTACGCGTTTGATAAAAGTTGAAAAAGTTAAAATTTTTTAGTTGACAGCTGAATACATGGGCGGAGCGAAATGGAGGTACTCCTCGATTTTGGATTTAAAATTCCTAAAATACCTTTGATGTTTTAATTTTATTAAAAATTAAAGTAATTCAAAATTTGAGTAATTTAACCCTATTAAAAAAATTAAAGTTAGCATAAAATTTTATAACAAAAAAGAAATTTACAAGAATCAAATCTAAGTTTTTTTGGTGAAATAAAGTATACTATTATGCATACTATTCGAAAAATAACATATGACCTAATAAATTTTGTAAACAATAAAATTTAATAATAATTATAATTTTTTTTTATAATGAGGACATCCTTAATAAACCTCAAGTCCTATTAAAAGAATAACTTAAACCATTAAACTGTTAAACATATATTTACTAGTTTAATATATAAGAATAATTTTCTTTTTCTTTAAAAGTAATATAACTTCTCTCCTCTTCTTTAATTCTCACCTAACTTGTTGTACTCTTTTTAGATGCATGGTACTCTTTATTAAAAATCTTATATGTGATCAAAATTTTAAATAATTATAAATTAAAAAATTCAGACATTGGAAATAAATAGTAGCCTATACGACATGCTAGTGATAGTTGTGACTAAAATTTTTCCAAAAAAAGGAAATCTGAAGCACAGATGGTGTAAAAATAAATAAATAAATAAGTGAATAGAGAAGTTATTACTAGGTTATAATTATTTTTGTAATATTTTTAAATTTAGCAGGTCTTCAAATTCTTAAAAAATATTAAAAAATCTAATTTTTATTAATTTTCTAAAAAATTATTAAATTTAATCACACCAATTTTATACTAATTTTTAATTTTTTTTTGGACAAACCAAACACCATGGCAGGGACAAAAGAAATGAGTAGGAAGGCAATTACAAATGCTGTTACACACCCCAAACAATAAATGAGGCAACAAATAATCACCATTTATCAATATTTGATTTAATTGGCACTTTTTTTAAACATATTCTTATGTTATATATATAAACATAATTTTGTTTAATCTAGTTTTAATTAAAATTGAATTAAATTATTTTTATTTTTAAAAAATTATAAAATTTTAAAAATTTTAATTTTTTAATCTAATTTTATTATGTGTTATAGTCATATTACTTTAAACCCAATTTTTTATTTTTTTACTTTATTTTTTTTAACTCCAAACAACACCACAGTTAAATTTTTCTTTTCTTTTTTTTTTTTTTTTTAACCTTCAAACACTATCATAGTTAGATTTTTTTTTTTTTTTTTTTTCACTTTTTCCTCTTCGGAACTGGAGTGATATGAATCATGTGCAGCAGTCAGTGCTAGCAGCTACACATAGCTCTGCAGAGACATCAACCCACCCACAGGTCTCTGTGTGCGTGTGACTATTTCGGCGGCAAAAGTCTAGCAGATTAGCTCAGAGTTCTGGCACGCATTTTTATAGAAAAGTATAACAGTTCGTGATCAGCATCTGAAATTCTACAAACAATTAAACTCTTCACCTTTTCTGGTTGTTGGGCCTCTCTCTCTCTCTCTCTCTCTCTCTATCTATCTGTGTGCGCCTTGTCAAACCTTGTCTCTACGGTGCGTTTTGGAGTTATTAAAAATTAATAAATGTTGTATTCTCGTTATTTATTGAAAAAACAGAAGTTAAAATTTTTAGAAATTTGATTTTCTTTTTTTGTGAAATTTGATTTTTCAAACAGGGTTGTCTAACTTTTATAGATTTAAAGAATAAGTTTAGATATTTTTAATTATTTTTATATTAGTGATATTTAGAGATATAATTTTTAGTAACTTTAATTTTTTTATAAAAATTATTAATTATAATCTTTTATGTATTTAATAAAACAAGTAACAACTTTTATTAACTTTTTATAACTTGGGATGTTTAATAAAATTTAAAAAAATTCAAAATTTTCAAAATCAGTTTAGCTCAACTACTAGTCTTGGGAGCGAATTGAGCAAAAATAATAGTGATATATATATATATATATATTGTAAATTTGACTCAAACTTGTTGAGTTTATTATTTAACGACATTTAGTGCAATTAGGTTGCGTTTAGTTAAAAATAAATAAATAAATAAATAATTCTTTTTTGTCACTTTTTTGTTTTATATAAATTTTTTTTATCAAAATTTAATTTTTTTTAGAATCAGTAACTTTTAAATGTGTTAATCGCATTCGTTAAAAAAAATCATGTCTGCTAAAAAAAAATTTAATTTTTTGATTACTTTTGTACTCAAATAGATAACATTTACCTAAATGGGCGTGATTTTTTCTTTTTATGAATATAATTAATACACCCAAAAATGATAAATTTTAAAAAACAATTAAATTTTGATAAAAAAATTATGATACCGTTTGGAATTCTAAAAAACAAAATAAATCTCTAAAAAATTCTATTTTGTTTTTCACCATTATTAATTTAAATTTTTTCTTCTTTTACTAAAAACTCAAAATTCGCTTAAAAAACTCAACAATTCGGAAGAAAGTTAATCTAATGCGTAAATTTTTTTTAATAATCATATTCTTTAGTCAAAAATTTTTAAACGAGTACTATTGTTACTATTTTTTACGAAATTTTTTTGAATCCGTGGGAACGGATTTGGAAAACCGTTCCCATGGTCTTGAAAAAATGAGTGACAAAATTTGAATCCGTTAGAACGGTCTGGTAAATCCGTTCTAACAAATTATTCCGTTAAAGTTAACTCAAATCACATTTTTTTTATTTTTTTTATTTTTTATCATTCCAAATATCACCTACGTGAGATAAAAAAAACTACAGGAAAGATTATTTTTTTAACCCAAAAAAAAAAAAAACCTTACCGACTAAGGGTTTGTTTGGAATAAGAAAAAATGAGATAAATTGAGATAAATTGTGGTTTAGAGGAGTTCATAATGTATACAGTGAGAAAAAAAAATTGATGTGATATAAAGTTAATAGAGATTTATAAAAATTTTTAAAAATTTTTAACAAATTTTTACGAACTAAACGGATCCTAAAAAGGACATTTGATTGTCAACAAATCTGAAGAGCACGCCAAATATACACAGAGGCACAAATGCCCATACGTCAATCGCTAGGCCTCCTATCTAGCTAGTGTTGTGAAACTCTAGTCTAGATATATGATCCTAGTACAATCCAAACCAAAAAGTCTTCGCAGATAAACGAGGCCACTCACTGGGCGCAAGATGGAAATCACACCTCAGGTCTGTCTGTTAATATCAAATTTTATTAAAAATTATTAATTTTAATTAATTTTTATATTTTTTTAATTAAAATTTTTTACCTATGACTTTTATATTATATCTTTCTACTGTTATTATACTTTTTTCTTTATTTTTTGTCTATCAAACGAGCTCTAAATAAAAAAAAAAGAAAAAAAATGGTGGAGTTCAATGTGCCGCAACGAGGATCAGAAGTTATTGGAAGGGAGGGAAATGTCCACTTGTCCATCCAAATCCACTACAAATGTAACTCTAGCATATAAAAGCACGTTTCGAGTTTAAAAAGATTTTAAAAATTTTTACAATTGTCCATAAAAGTTTTTCTCACTAAGAACTTATGTGAATTTTTATAAATTTATTTATTTATATAAATTTCAATAAATCTTTACCAATCTTAATAAAATTTTTACAATTTTAAAAAAATTTTAACACAAATAAAAAAATGTCTCTCAAAATTTAATCTGTTTAAATCAAACTATTCATATTTATTTTTTTTATAGACAAACTTTAATCAACTAAACCTTCCTTACATTTTATTTTAATTTTTTAAAAATGGTCCTAAGTGATTGTACTTACTTGTGGATAATGATACTCGCAATCGGGCTCTGTTTGCATTAATAATGGTACGGGCCATCATGAACAGAGTGCTTGTTTTTTGATCGATTGAACTATTGTTGTTTTGCATCAACAGCCACCCTATCCCAATGAACAAAACAAGTTAGAATCTGGCACTAAGATATGATAACATAGATCGTAGTGGTTGTTTATGCCACTAAGATAGTAACATAGATCGTAGTGGTTGTTTATGCCACTTTTACTTGTTAGTTTGCTAAATGTTGGCACACACACATCCTGTGTAATTTTTTTAAATGATTTTTTTAATTTCAGATAAATTATTAAACAAATTTAAAAAAATTAAAATACTTTTAAAATATTAGATAATTTCAAATGATATTTAAGTAAACAATTTGGAAATAAATAAAATTTAAAAAGATAAAAAAAAATATAAAATTAGTGGGTTGTTAAAACAAGATATTTAAGGAATACAAAAAAATATAAAATTAAATTTATTTAATTAAATGATAGTTATTAAAAAATCTTTTTGACTTGTGTAAGACCTAGACACGTGATTTTTCATTTCTTTTTTTTTTTTTTTTTTTTTTGTGGATTGTTTCTTCATTAACTTATATGAATGTTTACACTTCATATAAATAAATAAACTCTAACTCTATTTATATTCTTTTGCTTTCTTAACGGATGCGAAAGATTGATTTGATCCAAAGGTAGATATTATGCCTTTAGAATTATCTACCAAAATATTTAAGATATTTATAATATTTAGTTTTACAATCCAAATCCACTAACAAGTACCATATTGGAGCCTTAAATTTTTTCAATAAATTTTAAAAACTTCTAATTTTCTTTCAATTAAATTTTGTCATATGTCACTTTTATATCAATTTTTATTTTTTAAACTTTTTTAATACATTTCAAACGCCACTAAATCCATCTTTAATTGGAATAGACTTCTATTTCGTGTTGTTGCTAAATTCATACCTAATTTAAAAAAAAAAAAAAAGTTAGTAGAATCATCATTTGTCACCATATCAAACTACTTGAGAGTTTAAGGCCAAAAAAAAAAAAAATTAGGCCAAAAAATTTTTCATACATACGACTTAAGGCCCAAAATAGATACTATTATGAGGGTATTGCTCCTATATATTAACATAAGTTCCAAACTCATTTATTGCTCCTATATATTAACATAAGTTCCAAAATCATTTGAAATTAAAATTAAATATATCTATATGTATGTGTTTTAAATTTGGTGACTTCTATATATATTTCCAAAATTATTTAAATTTAAAATGAGTATTGAAATGATAAAATAAAATAATTATATATATATATACTAAATTTCAAGCTTGAGTTTGTTTAAGATAAGTTTTACAAAACTACTTGAGATTAAAATGAGAATTGAAGTTAAAGAGAGGTTAAATTTAAAATAATTAAATATATATTTATATACTTTTTTGTTTTTAAATTTGATACTTTCTTGTTGGATGAGTTTTAGACGCCTAAGTTACTTAATATTTTAGAACTTGTTAAACTTTTAAACTTGATTTGTTCAAATATGAAATATTTTAGATATATCAGATAGAGACAATAATTTAGTAGAGACAGTATTGCCAATGTCAAGGAACCTACATAGAGTCTATGTAAAAAATAAAATTTTATAAATTTGGGATATTTTGGTACGTGTCTAATAAAATCAATACTAATTTAACTTATTTTAAGCCGATCTTATCCTATTAAACCCTTTAAAATTGAATTTAAAGGATCTTGTTTCTTTTTTTTTGGTTTTTTTTTTCTTTTTATCATAATAACCCTCGAGGTCTCTTACAATACATTTTTGGTTTCTTTTTCTTTTTATCATAATAACCCTCGAGGTCTCTTACAATACGTACTCCACAATTTTTTGATAGAATTAATAAAAAGAGGTGAATTTTATGAATTAAGAATAAAGAAGGGGAAACTTTTTAAGAAATTATTAATTATGATTTATTAAATAATTAACTTTCTTAATTAATTATTATAATTATTAATTACAATTTGTTAACAATGTTATAAGGGCATACTAGAAAATATTAGTAATATTAAGACATTATATGTATATCTGTTATGGACTCGTTTTTTGTTTTACATTTTTCAAAATAAAGAAAATAATTTAAAACGTATTTAGTCATTCTTATTTTTAAAATCTATTTTAGAAAACGAAAACGAATTTATACAAAAAATGTAATGATTAAAAGTTGTTTTGACCCCTTGTAACCAAAAATAAGGAGAATCCTAGACACAAAAAATAGAAAATGTCAAATTAAATGTATTTTCTATTTTTTGTGTTTTGGGATTTTAAAAACATAAAACATATAAAATAGAAAATAGAAACAAACAGAGAAAAACAAAAATAAAAATACAAACTAAATGCCATCTAAAATTTTGTAAAATATTTAAGTATTTAATTGGTGCATGAAACACCCATTAAAAATAAATAAAATATATCATGTAATAATATTTCGTACTTTTTTCACATACAATTTTATTAGAATGCGAGATATTATTGTGTGTTGTATATCTATTGACTTTTAATAAACCGCCTGAACGATCCAAAGATTTATTACAAAAGTTTAAATTGTAGTTTTTTTTTTATCTATAATTTATTTATAATAATGGACGTTTGGAATTGTTTAAATTCGTATAAATTTATAAAAATTGTAATTTTGTAATTCATATTGTGAGTAAAAAATTATGATGTTTTTTTGGTTTGTTTTTTATTTTTTATTTTTTTATTTCTATTTTTTAACTCATTTTTATTTTGAATTTTTAAAAATAAGGAAAACAGTCCAAAAATCACTTGATTACTCGTGTTTTCAAATTTTGTTTTAAAAAACAGAAAATAGATTTACACATGAAATGAAAAATAACAAAAAGTCACTTTGAGAGTTTTTAACCTAAAATAAGGAAGATCTCAAAATAAAAAAATAAAACATTTTTGTTTACTTATTTTAAAATTTTTAACACATAAAATAAAAATAAAAAATAAAAAAATAATTCAAATACTATCTTAAATTTTATAGAGACTTTGTTGAGGAGCAGTGGGCTCCAAAAGATCTGTACGCTCTAACCACTTGCTTTCTAATTTTGGAGTTAACATAACGAGGGAAGTTCAAGCCGTAAGAAAGCAAAAAGAGGCAGCAAAAAATCCGCGCCCTTTAGTGGACGAGGTGTCCTCGCCTTCTGTGCATCACACTCCTCCAAAACCGTTCTGCTAGTCTTCCACTCAAAAAAATAATAATAAATAAATCAAAATCAAAATCAAAGAAAAATAAATAATAATAATAATAATAATAGGATTGACTGAGTCACAACTAAACCTAACAATTCAAATATATTTATTTTTTTAATTTAAAAATATATAAATGTATTTGAACCATTAAATTTTAATCAACGACTCATAACTCGATTGTCACCGAACTAACAGCTCAACGATATTAATTTAAAAATAATAATTAATTTGATTTATTATTAAATCAAAAAATTACTGTCAAAATAATAATTTATTATTAACATCAATTAGAAAAACTACTTATTATTAAAATATTTCATTAAACTACTTTAAAAACAATTAATAATGTATAATTAGAAGATTTCAAAGTTTTTCTTTTTTTGGGTATTTTATAACTTAGTGCGTTTGGAGTAGTAAAAAATAAGATAAATTGAGATAAAACATAGTTTGAGGTTAATTTTAGCGCCTTTTTTGAGATGAATAGTAATAAACCGTGGAAACAGTTGTTCCAAAATTGTTTCCACGAATTCAAAAAATTAACACTTTATATACGCACAGCGTCAAAATCGTGGGAACGATTTTTTAAATTCATTCCCACAGAATTTAAAAAATTCAGTAAAAAATAGTAACAATGGTACTTATTTGAAAGTTTTCGACTCAAAGAATATAATTATAAAAAAAAATTTACGTATTCGATTAATTTCATTTTGGATTTTTTATTTTTTTTTAGCAAAATGTTGAAATTTTTTAAAATTAGTAAAGTCGTGAATGTATAAATGTGTAATAGATAATTTGAGTGATTTATAGAGGTTGTTGGAGATTTATAGTGATTTATTTTGTTTGTTGGAAGTCCAAACGCACACTTAAAAGGGTTAAAAAAAAACATTTCATATAAAATTTTTACGTAACCACACTATTTTATATTTAACATTGAGGACTAGGGCAATATATTTTGTTATTTGAGACAAATATTTCAAAACAAACTGTATGTGTAAATATTAAATATTAAAGGCAATTAATTGTAATTAATTAAGGGTGTGTTTGGAGTGAAAAAAGTGAGATAAATTGAGAGTTCATAATGCGTGCGGTGAAAGAAAAAAGTTGATGTGATATAAAGTTAACAGAAATTTACAGAGTTTTTTGTTATTTGTTTACAAACAAAACGGGGCCTAAATGTTTAGGGTAAATTAATGTAATTTATCTAATTTTTTAATATAAATAAGAGTTAGGGATGGCACGGGGTGGGTAGGAGACGGGTACGCATATCCTCATACTTGATTCCTAAACTAAAATCAATCCCCATACCTTACCCGATCCCCATTGGGGCTTTATTTTTGCCACCCATCCCCGACCCAAATAGGGAATGGGGATTCCCATAGGGAAACGAGTACCTGAATTGAAAAAAAAATATAAAAATTTTAAAATATGACTTATAAGAAAATAGAGTAGAATCCTAATACATATTTAAAAAATTGAAAAATGCCATATATATATATATATATATATATGTATATTTAGAAAGCATTTATAAGATTTCTATTTTTCTACAATATTAATAGGTTCTACGGTTCAAAATAGGAAAAGTAAATAAAGAAACATTCACAGTTGGTTTATCTCAATTTATAATTTCTTTGTAAACTGAAAAATAAAGTAATTTAATAGTAAGGTGATAGATAAAAAAACTCAAAAATCTTAATTCACTACCTTACTGAGAAATATGTCGTAACAAACACATTAAAAAATTAAGTATATATATATATATATACGAGAATATTGGTAGGGTTAGGGAACGGGTAAGGTAGGGTCAGGGAACGGGTAAGGTAGGGTACGGGGCGGGGATAGACTCATACTTGTACCTGACTCAATCCCTGAATTTTTTTAAAAAACATCCACGTACCCTATCTGATTCCTAAAAAATCTCCGAACCCTCTACTCATTTGGGGCGGGGATCGCGTAGGATACGAACGGATTGCCCAAGATGGCCATCCCTAATAAGAGTCTAGATAGGCACTTATTAAAGACTAAAAAATGCATGTCACATAGTAATATGTGTGTTTGGAATTGTATAAAATTGTAAAAGTTAATGTCTCGTGTTTTGTGCAGTGAGTAAAAAATTTAAATTTTACTGTCTTATAATTCATATTTATAGAGATTTGTAGAAATTTATATTATTTTATTTTAACTCCAAACACCCCCAATGTCCTGTATGGCAATAAAGCTATGTATGAAAAAAAGTAAAATATTATTACATGTTATATTTTTATTAATTTTTGGGGTGTCTTGGGTCGTTGTGAACAAATGCTTATAAATAAGGTCCCGTTTGGCATCAAGAAAAACTTTTAAAAATCTTTATCTCTAACAACCCTTCTACCTCTAATTTTTTCGCCATCACTAATTTTAAAAAATTTCAATATTTTGCTAAAAAAATAAAAAATTTAGAAGTAGGTTAATCGAATGTGTAAATTTTTTATACAATCATATTCTTCATGTCGAAAGCTTTCAAACGAGTCCCATTGTCGCTATTTTTTGTGAATTTTTTTGAATCTGTAGGAACGAATTTGAAAAATCATTCCCACGATTTGTTATTTAAAAAAAAGCATCTAGATCAACCCCAAACCACATTTTATCTCAATTTATCTTATTTTTTCTTAGCCCAAACGCTTATAAATAAATAATTTTTTTTGTTTTAAAAAAAATGTTGATCTTAACCGGTGACGTGAGGTCACGAAAGACTAAATGAAGGGAGACGTTACTGCGCATTAGCTCCACAAGCCAACCGTTACAGTTTGACCAAAAAAGGCGAGTTGGGTGGTAGAGGGCAAGTGAGAGAGCGAGCGGTGGCGGGGCCCATCTACCCCCAAAAGTCTACAAAGAACAATTTTTGGGAGAAGGAAAAGTGTTGGATCGACCCGTACACGAGTCCCCCAGACCGACACGTGTGATTGTTGATTCGATTTAATTTTAATTTTAATGCTTTTGTTTGGAGGGATTCTGGAAGACTTTCCGCTGTGAAACGGATTTTGGAGGAGCAGGAAATGCACCGAAGGTGATGACACACCTCCCTCGTCCGGTAAAGGCCGGAAAGTGAGGACACCTGGTCGGTCCCTCGCTTCCCCCGCTGTTCTCTTTTCCCTGCTTCCATGTAAAAAGTTTTAGGTTGGATTTGATAAGAAAATAGTTGGGATTTGAAGTGCCGACGTTAGGTTTGGTGCCAATTATGTAATATCATTATTTTAAGTAAGTAGGTTAAAATTTAACGATTTTTATATATTTTTATATTTTTTTAATCAAAAAAATATATATATATATATATATCAAAATTGTTGAATTTTAATTTAATAACAAAAAATATAGTATCACTAGAGTGACAGTAATAGTGTTGTCACATTCCCTCTTTCAAATAATTCTACTCATTTTTAGAGAATCATTTCAATTTTGACAATGGAACTAAATTGTGATTCAAGAAGAGGGGCATTTTTTTTCTTTTTCCATAATATTCGAAGAATCTAATGGTGTTTTTGATATTTATATAGTATGAATAAATAAAATAGATATTTCATATAATTTGTTTATATTCACCATATTGCTTCCTCTTTACATTGATGACTAACTAAATAAATAAAAAGATTTTATTATTATAAATATTTCAAAATAAGAAATGTAAATGTAAATTTCATATATTAGGGTATTTAGAATAAAAATAAAAAATTTGTACCACCTAGCCACACAATTTAAAATTCACACTTCCATCTTATATTGTGAAGGATTTATCACAATTAAATATAGAATATCTAGTCATTAATGTTATACTAAAAATAGTGTGCATACCTAAAGAAAAAAAATTAAAAAATAAAGTATAAATTATCTCTTTTATTCTTTTAAATTATGCAAAATATCCAAAATACCCTTAAGATTTTAAAAAATTAATAAATAAAATGAACAGTGTACAAAAAATAATTTGCAATATTTTCATTTTGTTTCATTATTCTCCATTTTGAATATTGGTTTCAATTTTGGAGACAGAACTCGATTACTATATAAGAAAATAATTATTTTTTCTTGACCTTTGAAAGTCTTATTAGTGGTGTTTTGGACATTAAAGATACTAAAATAGATTTGTAATAATATAAAAAAATATAAGATAAAAAACGAATGAATAATGAGGTAATTAACATTGATAATAGAAAAGTTGAGAAAATATCATTTAAAATTGTTTAGTCAACTCATCTGATTTTAATTATGTTCACGAAAAATATAATTCTTGACAAAAATTAATAAAAAATTATTTAGCTAACCCAACTAATTTAGAACTCAAAATTTTTGTTAAGTTATCGATTTAATTTTTATATTCTTTTATGAGTTCTAAGTTTAGTTGACTTATTTTGTTAGAAATCTGCACTAAAAGCTAATAAAAACACAAAAAATTAGAAAAGCAAAAGACTAAAAAAAATTAATAATAAATTACATCCAAATGAATAATTTGCACTTGAACAGTTTTTTTTAGAATTTTAATATGAGTGATATGGGGTAAACCAAAGCTATGGTTGATCTAGGCTGTAACTCAGGTAATTTGTCCGAATATTTTTTTATTTCAAATTTAACTTATCTTAAATTTTTATAACTCAACTCATTTTATCCTTAAATCGATCTAAATTTTTATGACGCAACTCATTTTATTTTTAAACCCTTTTGACCAAAGTGAACCCCGACTCCTGAATTCGTCCATGAAAGTGACGGCAATTAATTGATGTTATTATACTAATAGAGTAACTATTCGAAGATTTACATATTGATGGAATTAAAAATTAGTTAGGTCAATTATGGAAATTCATGGAAAATATGGGCTAGGAAGGTAACATCCTCAAAGTATGAACGAGCTCTCTCACGTTTTTAACAATTCTCTGAATGGATTTTACGTAAATATGTTAAATTGCCAACTAAGACGACAACTCTCAAATTAAAGTTCACACATTTTACACAATCTGCTTCCTATTTTTAAATTTGAAAACCAACAAATCGTTGTGGATTAATTTATTTACTAGCTTATTTCGGTACATATGTGTTCACACTTTCTTAGTCTTTTCTTATACCAAATATATTTATTTTTATTCTTTTATAACTAATCAAATAAAAAAAATTAATAAAAAAAGTAACAAACTATTTATTTTAAATCGATGAGTAATTAAGAACTTTAATGAACCAATTTTTTTCTATAAAAATAATTCATATGTCTATAAAATAATATTCATATTAATTATAACTCTTAACCTATGTAGAATTGACCCACAACATGAGATAAAGCTGGGGGGACAGTTACAGGAGAGGAAAAATCACCTAACGGCATACACCATGTTGTAGAGGTGTTCAAAAAAATTGAACATTCTAAAAAGCGAACCAATCCGACAACTTTTATTGGGATTAGTTTGAGTTTGTATTAAAATTAGTTTAATTTTGTGTTAAATTAACAATTTGATTTTTTTAATTTGATTCTCAAATTATCAGATAAATTGATAATACAAGAATTTGAACCGAACCGCACTGAAAATAATTTAACTCGAATCTAATAGTAGATTAGTTTGGTTTGTGTTCTTTTGAAAGTAGAATGTATGACCTGACGATTGTTTTTATTTATTAATTTCTGCATTGTACTCTCTTGCTTTAATTCATTTTGACCATGCAATTTCTTTTTTCTCGTTCTAATAGGCCAAAATTCAATGTCAAAATGATCTAATCTAAAAACTTAATTTACTCAATTCGTCTGGAGTTAAATAAAAAATCAAATCAATCTAACTTGATTTGTATTAACTTAAAAACTGAATCGATCAAACTCAATATTTTTGGTTCGTTTCATTTTGGTTTCATTTTGAAATTGATTTAATTCAGTTTCATCATTCAAAAAGTACGCTTACAAACTTGATCATCAGAGCATTTCCAACCGGCCTCTGGACTAGCCGTGATCTTTGATTGGTCCTTATTTTTTAAGTTTGCTTATCATAGTTGGAGAGCTTGAATTCAACTCATGAGCATGTGTTGATTTTCCCCCCTACAATTACTATATGTGGTATTTTTTAATTTTGCATTATCTTTCTCAATAAATTTTTATATTGAATATATTTTTTCTTTGTATTTACCTTCTAAACTAAATACAACCTCTCCCTTCTACTTCCTAAATTAATAAAAAAAATTAGAAAACATGCGTGGATAAAGTTTTTTTTTTCCTTTAAATATTAAATATTCTATCATTTATTAATAATTTTCAAAGTTAATACAAAATGGTTCCATCCTTCTAATATATTTTGTATTAAATAATATTTAACTCTAATTACCTTGAAAATACTACTTTGCCTAACGAATTTACTAAATATTTATGCCAAAATGGTAAGACGATGACACAAATATATAATAGAAGTTATATCTGTGTGTATATTTTCCAAGTAAAAGGCGTTGTAGTAATATACTTATCATTTAAACAAATTTTTTTGGTAGAATAACATTGTTTAATTATTTTCCATACTATTTAGAGCCTTTCTGTTATTAGTATTGATGTATACGTTGTTTATGAATTTAGGAAGAAAAAGAAAATAAGAAAACATTGATAATAAGAGAGAAAAATAAGAAAGATGTTAATAATTTTCTTTTCATCATTTTCGGAGTTTAGAAAAGAAAATGTAATGATTTTTTCTTTTTATTTTAGAGTCAAAAAAGAAATAAAGGTAAAATATATGTATAATGTTATTTCACTATTGTTCCTATAATACATTTGTTAGTATTAGTATGATATGAAAACAATTTTTTTTCCTTAATCCATATTTGGAGAGCAAATTTAGTATTATAAGAATTTATTAATGAGATTTTTTTTCTTTCAATTCCCTTCCAATTTTGGACTCATGAAGAAACTCAAATTTTGGACTTTATTTTTCTTGATGTCATCATCAAGATTCACAAAAAAGAAGATAATCTCACATCTTTTCTTTCTTCGTTTATTTTTATTTTATGACAATAACATCTAAGGGTAGCACCTACCCAAAAAAAAAAAAAAAAAAAAAATCTAAAAATGACAACGAAGTAAACTATTTGGTAACTGCTCGAGCTCAATTTCTAACTTTAATGAGCACGATTTCTGGATCATTTATGTTATAATATACTATTTCATTATCATATAATATTAGAATATCTTCATTTGACTAGCTATCATATACACATAATAGCTATTTATATAATATATAGCATCTTTAGTCTTAAATAACAAACCTAAGTTGCTTTAGAAAACATGCCAAAGTTGTATTCTCCACAACTGGATAAATAAGATACTTTCTTCCATTGTAAAATAATAAAATATAATAATATAATACATTAATATACACTCTTCTATTTTTATCTCTCATTATTATTCTTTTTTTCTAACATAGCATTAGAGCACACGGTTTTCAAATCTAGATAGATTAGGTCTCATCAAATTTTGTTGTGGCTCCTCATTTTATGTCATTCTTTGTTGCCTTTATTGCCTCTACTCCCTCTCCACTATTGAAATCACTATTTTTGACAACCCTTGTTATCTTTTTAGTCGTGACTTTTGATCTTTAGTGAAACTTCGTCAAACAAGCCGCCACTTCCGTGCTTCCTTCTCCTAGCTACTAATATCTGCTATTCTTTCTAGTCTGGTAACCTACGTAATAGATGTCATTTGTTCCAATTCGGGGTTCATTTTCTCTCCACTAACCAGCAATCGCCACACACATCTAGTTACTAATAGCAGTTTTCTTTCCCTAACAATCATCTTTTTCTTCATCCCCTATCAACGAGTACCCAAACACCAACCATCACCCTAATCGACGCCACCGCTATCACCTTGTCATTGCTATTACCACCATCGATGTCAGACACAACCACCATTGCTAATTGAAATTCTTCTTTCGTCCTCTGAAGCTGCCTAGATCGCTACTGCCTCACGTCTCGCCAACTATTGATTCACGTCAATAGAGCCTCTACCAACTTTTCTCCCAGATTCTACAAACCTCCACTGCCTTATTAGACCATTCTTTAACCAATTCCCAAATTACCACACTAATCTCCCAAATTACTAAACTATCCCTCCCAAATTCCCAACTTTCTAACTTACCCGAACTACCTTTATTATCTAAATCCCCTTAATACGTGACCTTACCTTTCCCAAATTCTATAAAAAGAAAAAAATAGAACACTTAAACATTGCTCAACCCATCACTTTGGTTCTCAATGGCTTACTTATATACTTTGGCCTCATGCCGTGTCTAGTTTTCTCAAATACACTAATTTTTGTACGTAATCTACTAGAACAATACTTCTTCCTGTTTCAGTCTCTTTGTTGGAGACACCAATCTCTCTATTGGAGACATTTCAGTTTCTCTTCTACATATTTTTCTCTTCCATTATTTTCTTCTTTTCTAAAAAATTTAAAATTGAGTTTGAACTTGAGTTTATAAGTACTTGCAGTTAAAAGCTCTTGAGCTTACTCGATAGAACAACATAAATATATTTTTTATAATATTTTGACAAAAAATAACGTTATTTTGGTGTAGTGAAATGATGTTGTTTAGGTTTATCCAAGTTATTTATTGTATTTTAGACCCAAACGATATCGTTATTTTTAGTTAATCGAACTATTTGCAAACTAATCTTAAGTTTAGATTTTTCTTTATTAACCCAAGTTTGAGCTTATGCAACAGTTTGAGCTAATGTCAAGTCTGAACCTATTGCTAATAGTTTGAGTCAAGTTTAAGTAAGCCAAAGCCTCACTCTGCTAGAATTGAATCCACCCTAATAATATCCACAAAGTAGGACCTTGACTTAGGGTGTGTTTTGAGTGACAAAAAATTAGATAAGTTGTGAGTTCGTAATTCGTGTAATGAGATAAAAAATAAATAACTTTTAAAATTTTTCAGTATTTTTACCGTTTTTTAAAGTTTTTTGTTTCTTCAAACGGAGCCTCGATCTAAAATTTCATAATTATTGCCAAAATCATAAATACACGGGGAATTAATTTTTCCCGTGCTAATATGCAATCTTTTGAGGGCTTCCCGATAGTCAATTCAAAGCCTTCCCCTATCAAAGGAGAAATAGTATTGTATAATTGTATAATATGCCTTTTTATTATTCACTCCTCATCTTTTATGTTGTTCATCTCGAGGCACATTTTTTGCTTACTTTACTATTCGTGAATATACGATTTACAATCTTCCATTTGGGGCTCGGAGGGTTCGTGCATCATTTCTTTCTTTTTTTCTTCTTGTTCAAGTTATGATTGAACTCATTTTTAATTATCTTAATATAACAATGCCACGTGTCCTTATAATATTTCTTTCGACCCTTTCAATAAGCAAGTTCAGGAGATACTGATCAGAACTCATCTTCATAATTTAAGTGAATTCTTTCATATATTTTATTTTACATTTATACATTCTAATTTGTATAGAAAATATGAGATTTCAAGAACAAAAATTTCTTGCGTTTTTCGTGCTCAATTGCTAGCTAGTATAATTATGTACTCAAAACCAAGGATGTGGTTTTTAAGTAGTCTCGCCTAATTGAGTTGTTGTATTACCGAAAATTAATATATATATATTTGGAGATCTACTACTTAGCTTAAATTGGTAACAAATCAAATCGGAGGATGCATACAAAATGAATTAAAAAGAGAAGTAATTAATTAGCATCACGTAAAAGCTAGGAAGGATGAAGGAAGACCATGTAAATTGTATTGGAAGTTGCTCTCTTGTCTCTAGTCCATTCATTTTATTCATTATTTTGACATCTAGTAAACAAGATTTCCGATGTTGCTATCACATTTATAATGGTGGAATATAATAAGAAGAGTTAGATGGAATATGCATTGAAAAGGAATTTGAGTAAATACAAAATGAATTAACTATTCTCATTTCCTCTTCCTTGCAAGCATAGGTGCGATGATAGAAAAAGTGCAATAAGTTCTTTTTCTATCTTTTGGGATGGTGATGGAATCCAATTTCCTTTTGTTGTAATTAGGTTGCTAGAATTGATGTGGCTGGGATAAGCGTGTCTCCATAGGGTATGAGAAGAAAAAGGAAGTGTGGGCAATTAAGCTAAACTCTTTGCTTATTAGCTGCCTTGGCCATTACGATTCATGAGATAAATAGCTAATTATCCCAATGAGAATATAATATATATATATATATATATATATATGTATGTATGTATTTTGTAGAAATTTATACTAATAACATTCAATGGGTTATAACAATTTTGAGCACGTATCTAAATTATTAGACATCAAGCCAAAAAAAATTAACTCAACGATAAAGACCTTCAAAATCTTGTTAATAAATCAAGGTATAGGACAAGCAATTCAGTTTATTACGAAAATTATAACTAAACTGTTAAATAAAAAAATTCAATTAAATTAAACCATTAATTTTTATATATGATTAAATTTGATTTAATGGTTTTATGGGAATTAATTTATTAATAAAAAATTTCATGTCTTGAGAATTTAGGATGCCGATTGGATTGCCATTAAGATTATTTACTTAAAAAGGTAAAAGTCCCCGATTCAATTTAATTTGGCTTTATGATTTCTAACTAGAGAACTAATTTAATTTGGCTTTATGATTTCGCCGATACAGTTATGCACTCTTGGTCCCTGTTCAATTCTAGACATTCCCATTCTCCGCTCCCCATAAATATGTTGTGATTTGTTGTATGTTATGAAAAAATATAGATGCAACATGCCCTCCTGAAAATTAAATATTTTCAACATTTGTTGGAGGATATTAGTAATTAAACTAATCGTGCAAGTTATGCATACACATATTAATAATGTAAATTTGAAATGCATGTTAAAAAAATATTTGTATTGAAAATTCTATGGCATTTATATTGGTTTTTCTAAATCAATTATTATAAAAAAAAAAAAAAAAAAAAGAGAAAGAGCATAGAAAGGGAGGCATTTAAAACTCTAAGAAATCTTTCACATCTCTCCATTATCTAAATCTTAGTGAATTTTCATAGTGATTCTTCAATTAAGAAGTATGGATACAAATATAAAATATAAATACGATATGAATATAGATACTAAGAGAATATGGGTAAAAAATATAATTTTTATATTTTTTATTAATTATATATATAAATATATCCATAATAAAATTAATTGAATATACAAAAAACTAACAAAATATAAGATATAAAATTTTATAATTTTAAAAATTTTGACTACTTAAAATTTAGTTTGTTTTAATTATATAATTGAAGAAAATTTGATAAAATGATAAGACATGTTATGTGATGTGTCTGGCACATATATTTTAAAATGTTCAAAAAATATGCATGTTCGATTTATATTGAATATGAATACAGCATTTATTTTGAAGTATATAGCTCTCCATACATATAAATAATTTCACCTATTGATAATAGTAAATTTAAAGGAGATATTATTTTACTATGATTTTTTTCTAAAATTCTATAATCTGATATCTTTAAAATAAAAATACAGTTTAAATATTTTTTTTGTTAGATTAATCTTAATAAAAAAATTTTATAATTGAGGATATTTACGTTTCTCTATTAATTTTTTCACTCTACATTAATTTTTTTCATTCATTTAGCAAATTAAAACTATTATAAAATGAGGAATGAAGAAGTACAAATATTATTGACCAATTTTTTTTTATTAACAGTGTACCTTATCTTTCAACACTTATGATAAAAATTATTTACTATTCGTTTGATTTTATTTATTTCGAATTAATTAAAAAGGAAGTTCAGTTGTTACATTAAATGGAAAATGGATATTGATATACGCATTATATCAACATCAAGTGTATGGGGGACCCCTAGAGTTTATGCTATGCCGTTTAATTACCATCCATTGCCATTGACTCCGTGGGAGTGTGTGTCTCACCACCCCCTCCACTTCACTCCAACACACAGCAGATTCATTGTTCTCAAATTCGCCCTTTATATAAAGTCATCTTTCTCACCCCTCTCCTCTTCAATCCTCGTTTCTCCATACAATACATACATATATATTTATAGAGACAGAGACGGGGGATTAATAATTAAGGGTGATGATGGATAGCGGTGGCTCTTCTTCTTCTTTCTCTTCCTTCAACTCTTATCTCCGAGCCCTTGCCGACACCCCTGCCCGTTTCGCCCGTCGCGCCGGTTCTGCCTCCACCTCCTTAGACGAGATGAGCCGGGTCCGAGCCCGGTCCGGTTCCCACATGCGGCGGACCCTCCGGTGGTTCGACCTCATCGGCTTCGGCCTCGGCGGGATGGTCGGCGCCGGCGTTTTCGTCACCACCGGCCGCGCCAGCCATGACTACGCCGGCCCCGCCATCGTCATCTCCTACGCCATTGCTGGTCTCTGCGCCCTACTTTCCGCCTTCTGCTACACCGAATTCGCCGTCGATATGCCCGTCGCTGGCGGAGCGTTCAGTTACATCCGCGTCACTTTCGGTCCGGGCTAAACCACTCTCGCTTTTTCACTCTACATCTATATCTTTATATATGCACACTTCACTCACACGATTTTTGCAGGTGAGTTTATGGCATTTATGGCCGGTTCAAACCTAATTGTAGACTACGTGCTATCGAACGCCGCCGTGGCTCGGAGTTTCACGGCCTATTTCGGTACGGCTATAGGCTTATCGACTGCGACGAAATGGCGGTTCACAGTCTCTGCACTACCAGAAGGTTTCAACGAGATCGACATCGTCGCCGTGATCCTCGTCTTAATCATCACTCTCGTTATCTGTTACAGGTTAATTGATTCCGAACCCCCACACAAACCATTACCGTTCATTCGCATCCAATCACAGAGCTAACAAAACTCGCCGTTTGATTTTTACAGTACGAGGCACAGCTCGCTTTTCAACATGGCGTTGACGGCGCTTCACATTCTGTTCATAGTTTTCGTGATTGTAGTCGGGTTCTGGAAGGGAGACCGCAAGAACCTGACCGAACCGGGTGACCCGAATCATCCGGGCGGGTTCTTCCCATTCGGGGCGTCAGGCATGTTGCATGGAGCTGCCATGGTCTATCTGAGCTACATTGGGTACGACGCCGTTTCAACCATGGCCGAAGAGGTCCAAGACCCGGTTAAGGATATCCCGGTTGGGGTCTCGGGGTCCGTTATCCTCGTAACCGTTCTCTACTGCTTAATGGCCGCTTCGATGTCCCTCCTCCAACCTTACGATGCGGTGCGAAATATACGTTTAGTCCAAATTAATTAAATGATTAAATGATATGGTTATTAATTAAAAATGTTGTTTTGATCGGGTGTGGCGGGCATCCACGCAGATTGATGCGGAGGCGCCCTTCTCCAAGGTGTTCGACAAATCGGACGGGTGGAAATGGGTGTCGTACGTGATCGGGACGGGGGCAAGTTTTGGGATACTGACGTCGATCCTGGTGGCGATGCTGGGTCAGGCTCGGTACATGTGCGTGATCGGACGGTCGAGAGTGGTCCCAGAATGGTTTGCTAGGGTCCACCCCAGCACATCCACCCCCGTCAACGCCTCGGCCTTCCTCGGTACGGTCCCTAAAGATTACTACTTTTTGGCTTCTTGTGTGTGTTCAGAGTTGGCTTACTTCTTATATCACAGGAAATCAATTCTGGTGGGTTTCTGTTTAGCTACGCTAAAACTCATTTAAACAAATATAAATTTTCATTATTTTTTGTATTTTTTTAGTCAAAATTTTTTATCTATCATTTTTACGTCACATCTTTTTATTTTTAATGTACTTTTTACTTCACTTTTTATCTACCTACCAAACGGGTTCTTTGGCTGTTGAGTAATGGGTCCCACTTCTAGCCTTTTCAGTTACAGATGGTTGGGCTGTGTCGGTCTATGGTGGTGCTCGTTGTGTTTAACGTGGGCTCGCCGTTGCGATGTGATTAGGAAAAGATGGGAGTCACGCGCATTGGCGTCCAATGGGCGAGATTGTACTATCACCGTGGTACATCTCGTGGGTCACATTGAAATGAATAGATGTGATAAATATTAATTTGTCGATAATATAATATTAATTATGTCATTAGTTTTGACAATCCAATGGTAATGGATCCATTATTTGGTCTTTTGTGGGTCCCGGGTTGTGGGCCAGCCTAATCGGGCATTTAGGTCCTCTGGTTGACTACATTTATGGACTGATTTGGCAAACCATTACTGATTAGATTGATTCCGGATATGATTCGGGCAATAGGGTCATTTTGCCTTTTTTTTTTTTTTTTTTTTTGAAAGGTGAATTTTTTTTTTTTTTAAGGGAAGGGGAAGACTCGAACTCGAGTCATGAGCAGGCAGGAAAGACTCTTAACCACTGAGCTAAAGGTCACGCTCAAGTCATTTTGCCATTAATTACAAAATCAGAATACAAATGGTATAAGATTAGTAACCAAAAATATTAGTAGGTGGGGAGACATTTGATGGGATTGGGTTTTTTGAAGTTAAAATATAATTTTAAGATTTTGAAATTCTATTTCAACTTTGAATTTAGATGAAAGTTCATCTAATAGTTAAGTTTAAAATATTTTTATTCATTAAATGAACTTTTATAAGAATTTGAATATTGAAAATATAAATTCAATTTTTAAAATTAAATTTCAATTTCAAAATTCTCTTGTCCCATTTAATAGTGATTTAATTCCAAAAACGATAACAAGTTACTTGAACTCAATTCATTGCCTACTTAATTAGTAGTTGGTAGGTAAGGTTGTGCGAGTCAATTCATCAGCAGGGTTAATTAACCCCTTTTTTGTGGATTGGACTATTGTGTTATATAAATGGATTAGGTCTATATTGATCTCTTAAGAAAAGAAAATACATAAATTTTTTTGGTGTTTTTAAAATGGGTGTTTGAATTGTTAAGATCACAAAATTTAAAATATAAAATATATTTTAAAATTAAATTATGTTAAAATTTTAAATACTTAAAGGAAACTATAATTTAAATAAAAGAATTAACGAAATAACATTTGACCCACTAACTTATTTTCTAAAAATGGATAAGTGGACGTGTCAAGTGAGTCTTTAAAATTAATAAAATCTTATTCCGACCTGATCCATTAATCTGCACAACCCTTCCACTAATTGTCTCAAAGTAGACATTATTATATAAATTAGTTAGGTGTAATGAGTTATTGACGGGTCTAAGTAACAAAAGTGTTTATAGTTGAGAGAGAATTTTGTCAAAGGCAATTAACAAATCAACTAGCCGTGCTGGTTTTGCAAAATTCAAAGGCAAGATAAGGACTAATCAAACGGAGCAGTTCTACTTCCATTACTAGTAATCAGATAGGATAGGATGAGCGTGTAACTTTTTTCGAAGGTTAAGAAGAAATTAAGGAGCGCTTGCAAAAGTAGTAGTTCTTTGCACCAGATTCGGTGAGAATTACCTATGCAGCAAGGAATTTGAAATTCGTGGTTTGATCTTTCGGAATCCCAGACCGAAAGAGGGAAAATCTTCTAGAATCATTCTTGTTCACGAATGTTCTGCATTGGTAACTTTGCTTGCTCTCTATTTCAGATTACTTTATTCCTTTGGTGCCTTTTGAAGGTTTAAAACTTAGACTTCTAGACCCCTAATTAGGCCTTTAAAATAGTTAGGAATTTTTAATGAGAAGCACAAAATTAGTGGGTGACCAATATTTTGGGGGAGAGGGGGCCAACTTATAAAAATAAATGAAAAAATAGAACATGTGATGAGATCTTTACAATCAAGGGTGTGTGTGTGTGTGTTTATTTTTTGGCACCAACTCTGATCACAGTCCTGTGCCAGTTTGAGAATTCCCTAAACTAATGGATTTGGGTGTTTGCCATCTCCGGGGAGCCTTGGGGTGGTTCTCCCATGTTTACAGGAACAAAATAAATGAATAGAAACGAACAAAAAAATAGTAACTTACCAGCTTAGATTAGTGAATTTTCAGTACCAAGTGGGGGAGTGCTAGTTCTTTCTGGAATTTTTCATTTTTAGCTGCTTTTTGGTTGATCTCTCAATTGACAATATCTGTGATCTGCCCTTTGATTTGCTCTATAGGCACTTTAAGCATTCCTATTGTACTTGATGCTATAATCTTTGTTTATGCAAAGCATAGTATGTAATGTGCTTAACTTTCTAGGCTTGAAATTACTCTAAATATTCTCACACATAATGATCCAAACACACTTTCCTTAATTTTCAGGAATCTGCACAGCTGCAATAGCCCTATTCACTGATCTAAACATCCTCCTCAACCTAGTTTCAATTGGCACATTATTTGTCTTCTACATGGTGGCAAATGCTGTAATCTACAGACGCTATGTCTCATCCGACACACAAAATCCATGGCCCACATTGTCATTCCTCTTGTGCTTCTCCCTCACTTCCGTCATATTCACCCTGGTTTGGCAATTCGTTCCACGAGGCAAGCCCAAAGACTTCATGCTCGGTGCCAGCGCCGTTGTAGCCATTTCCGTTCTACAGCTGTTCCATTGCATGGTCCCCCAATCTCGAAAACCCGAATTCTGGGGGGTCCCTTTGATGCCGTGGATTCCATCAATCTCCATCTTCCTCAATATTTTCTTGTTGGGCTCTCTGGACGGGCCGTCCTATGCGAGGTTCGGATTCTTCACCGTTCTTGCGGTGCTCGTCTATGTTTTTTACAGTGTTCATGCTAGTTTTGATGCTGAAGGAGATGGGACTCCTGGTGTAAAGAATGGTGACGCTGCTACTAAGGAATCAAATGAAAGTAAGGAGCAGAAGCTGAGTGTGTAAAAATCTTGTGTTTGTGTGTTTTTACTTTTTTGAATAGGAGTTGAAAAGGAAAGGAGAAGGAATGAAAGGAATAGATCTGCAATTTTTCAGTATTAGCTAGCAGGATGTGCAGATGCTTGAAGGTAAGGTCTAGTTTTGATGTTGTCTTGTATATATTGATTGTATTGCAGTCCATTAACTTTAGATGATAAAGTTCAGCTTCAAAGTTTGACATGTAAAGAGTAAATTGAATGAAAAGCATTGACAGGAGTTAAAAGAAAGGTATAATGAGCTTGATGCTAATGACTATGTGGGGTATTTACAAGACTAAAAATATTTGTACTCTTCCATTAGTTTTCCTTATTTCACAATAGTTTTAATTTACTAAATGAAAAAAGAGAAATGTAGAGTTGGCTGGAGAAATTAATAGAGGAATGTAAATATCATCGGTCAAACTACAATTGAATGGATTCATTTTGTATGATAAAGGACAATTATTTTTTTGCATGTCATGATTTGAATTCTGAAAATAATTTCTTATTTGCAATGAGAAGATCCGTACATTTAATTTTTTGAAATTTATAAAATCATAATTCTGTGCATTTATTTTATTTTTTTCTTTCTAACTACACTTTACCTTGTATCTAAGAAGTTACAAAGTGTTAAAATGGAATGTGGAAATGCATATGACATAAAATACTTCTATGCAAAAACTTGTTACTTTGAGAGACAATTTAATAAGAATGGTCTATTCTTGTCACCTTTTTATACCAGTGTTACGCATGTACCATGTAGGGGAACTCCATCATCATCATTATTATGAAAGAAATTGTTTTAAGTGAGCTCAAGAATTATAAAAGATTTCAAACCCAAATACTTCATCGAGAATTTGTTAGAACTAGCTCTTTTATCATTGACATGCAGCGCCCTATGTAAGGATATATATATATATATATATAGAGAGAGAGAGAGAGAGAGAGAAGATCTGAAATAGAGCACTTAAAAGGACGAAGATGCAGAGAAAAAAGAAAATCAGAACAAGTTGACCACCATGCCTTATCTTTCTGTAGATTCAAAGATGGGGAATTGTAAGTTGTTGATGATGAGATAAAGATGCATGGCGTTCAAAGAAAAAGGCATGGGCTGTATCTATATATATGCATATATATATATATATATATATATTTATATCCCATTTGCATGCAATTGGGCTCCAGTAGTCCATGCCTTTCTAAACCCCATCTTAAA
Source organism: Vitellaria paradoxa (assembly GCA_019916065.1). NCBI lineage: Eukaryota > Viridiplantae > Streptophyta > Magnoliopsida > Ericales > Sapotaceae > Vitellaria > Vitellaria paradoxa. The sequence goes on from CM034242.1 coordinate 44,382,132, forward strand.
TGAATCTAAATATCAATCTATCCATGTATCGGAATTGAATTCCTTTTTGGCTCTTGCCGAAAGTCAATTTGACTTTCACTCTCTTTATGGATTTGGATTCTGGGGCCCCCATCTATTTTGATTGTTAGGACCCTTACGCTGATAAGTAGCACCAGCATTCAAAAGCTGGCGTTGGTCCCTGCAGTAAACTGGATAGTGTAAGTGTATTAGATTGATGGTTTTCACACAGAATTTTTAAATTAAATGTTGTAGAAAATGTATTTTTCCATTTCTACTAATTTTCTGTTTAAAAATACTCTCCACGGTTAAAATTTTTATCATATTCTCTGAATCCTTAAAATATATATTTTTTTCATTTCACCTTTATTTTATCATTTTTTCAAGTATTTAAGTATAAAAGTACAATATTTATTATTGCGTAGAGCAGCTGCATAGATCACTGTTGGGAGCAGTAATGAAACAATTGCTGTAGGGTCCTTTTTTTTTTTTTTTGGTATTTTTATAGAATTTATCTTCTTTAAAAAAAAAAGGGTCCATTTAGATCACTAAATGTGAGTGCTCCAACTTTTTATATTAATAAAAAATAGTTACAGTATTTATTTGTGTTAATGAACAGATGGAGTCGTAAAAGTGGAGCTTTCATACCTATACCAACATATAAAGTGAGAAACTATTTTGATGTTGACATCGATTTGAGTCATACTCATAGTTTTAAATGTCTTAAAAGCGTTTTAAATTCCCGTATCCTGATTATTTTCTCCATTTGAATATCAAAATTGAATTAATGGCCCTGTTTAGAGTTAAACAAAATAAAATAAAATTTTATAAATCTCTATAAACACAAATTACGAGACAATAAAATTTAAATTCTTTACTCACTACACGAATTACGAAATATTTACTTTTATAATTTTATTTTATTTTATACAATTTTATACAACTCTAAACATACCCAATAAAAGAAGAGAGGAAAAAAGATTAAAAATACAAAACTAGAGAATAGGTCTTGAAAGATAATAAAGCAAAAGGAAAAACAAAAATAAAAAAAAAGAACTAGAAATCGAAAGAAAATCGTACATGGTGTGTGAGTTTCCACTAGTGAGAATTAAAAACTAACGTTATGTCTAATTTTAATTTGATCGAATATTTTAAGCCTTTCTAAAAATCAAACTTATCTCTAAAATATATATTAAATCTTAAATTTATCTAATTGGTCTAATAAAAAAATGAAATAAAATATATAATATGATATATATATTATAAAATATTATAATATAACCTATAATGCAAAAATTCCACTTCAACCATGAAAATAAACATAATACATGAAAACTTCATGTATTATATATGAAATTAAAATACTAAATATGAAGTATAAATTATTTTTATTAATTTTGTGCCAAGCGGAGGTTAGGTAAATATTCACGTATTATTAAATCAATCATCTTTTAAAATTGAGTTGACCTAAGATAATATTCATGAGTAATACCTCTTAAATTTGCACTTGTTTTAGTCTCTTTAAGTTACAAAAAGATTTACTTAACAGTCTTGCGATTAGTCAAGATGTGCAGAAACTAATTTGATTTGATTTTTTATGATTTGATGGTTAGTTTTCTATAGCAAGTAAGTAATAAATTTTGGGTCCAGTTTGATCACTAAGGAGAAGTTGATCGGGTTGCTATTCTTAGATGCAGAATAAAAAGTTTGGATTTTTCTATCTTCAGGGGAATGATTTACCCTCTCATGAGTGCAGACAGTATTTAAGATACCATATAAATTTTAAAACTTGAAAACAAACTCATTCATGAGAAAATTTAGATTCACAAAAAAAAAAGGAGAGAGAGAGAGGAAAAAACACAATGACATGAAAGGGTTTAGGAGATTATATAGAAGACTCTTTCATAGTTCTCTTGATAGTTTGCCTTGCAGAGAATTTTCATATACAGGCAATGCTAGGAATATTGGAAAACCAATCCCTGAGCAATTTATTTGGGTGGGCAGAGGCTCGACCCAGGTGTCAAATTTGCAAGAACGCTTGCAGAGTTGTGCAAGAAACAGGGAAGCCATGGAAGGGAGGGCTTGCCATGGCCAGATTGTTCGTGTTGGGTTACAAGTGGACACTTTAACAGCAAATATGTTGATTAATATGTATTCGAAATGTGGGTTCACTCACTGTGCTCGTAAGGTGTTCGATGAAATGCCTATGCGAAGTCTAGTTTCATGGAACACCCTGATTGGTTCGTACACCCAGAATGGGGATGAACAAGGGGCTCTTGATCTTTTCATAAATGTGCAAAGGGAAGGGACCGAATTGAACGAGTTCACCCTTTCGAGCGTTCTTTGCGCTTGCGCTGCAAAGTGTGCTGTTTTGAAGTGCAAACAGTTGCATGCTTTTGCTCTCAAGAGAGCAATGGATTCGAATGTGTTCGTAGGCACTGCATTGCTTGATGTTTATGCGAAAAGCAGTTTCGTCGAGGATGCATCTCGCGTTTTTGAGGGCATGCCTGAGAGGAATGCTGTCACTTGGAGTTCAATGATTGCAGGGTATGTCCAAAATGAGCTTTATGAGGAGGCTATGGTGTTGTTTCACAGAGCACAAGTGATGGGATTAGAGAACAACCACTTTACGATGTCTTCTGTTCTCTCTGCTTGTGCAGGATTGGCTGCTCTTATTGAAGGGAAACAGATGCATGCTGTAATACAAAAATCTGGTTTTCTTTCGAACGTCTTTGTGGCTTCCACCCTCATAGACTTGTATGCAAAATGTGGAAACATCAAAGAGGCTTATCTTGTGTTTTCGAGCGTAGAAGAGAAGGGTGTTGTTTTATGGAATGTAATGATTTCTGGGTTTTCTAGACATGCTTGCTCTTTGGAGGCTATGATTTCTTTTGAGAAAATGCAGCAAATGGGCATGTGCCCAAATGAAGTAACTTATATTTCTCTGATATCTGCATGTTCTCATGTGGGTTTGGTTGAAAAGGGTCGGAAGTATTTTGACATGATGATAAAAGAACATAATTTCTCACCCAATGTTCTTCACTATTCATGCATGGTCGATGTTCTTGGTCGAGCAGGACTGGTTAATGAAGCCAAGGATTTGATGGATAAAATGCCATTTGATGCTACTGCTTCAATGTGGGGTTCGCTTTTGGCCTCTTGCAGGATCCATGGCAATGTTGAGCTGGCAGAAGTAGCAGCTACACATCTGTTTGAGATTGAACCCAATAATGCAGGAAACCATGTCTTGCTTTCTAACACCTATGCAACAGCAAAAAGGTGGGAGGAAGTTGCTAGAGCAAGAAAGCTTCTCAAAGACAGTGAGGCAAAGAAAGAGAGAGGAAAGAGTTGGATTGAAGTCAAAGACAAGGTTCACACATTTATGGTTGGGGAAAGAAGCCATCCTAGAATTGCAGAGATTTATTCAAGGCTGGAAGATTTGCTAGAAGAGATGAATAAGCTAGATTATAGGGTTGACACTGAACATGATCTGCATGATGTGGAAGAAAGCAGAAAGCAGGAACTCCTGAGGCACCATAGTGAGAAGATAGCTCTTGTTTTTGGGCTAATGAGTTTACCTCCTCGGGCCCCTATCAGAATCATGAAGAATCTCAGGATATGCGGTGACTGCCATTCCTTTATGAAGCTCGCATCTGAGATTACAGGGAGGGAAATCATTGTTAGGGACACGAACCGATTTCACCATTTTACAAGTGGGTTTTGTTCCTGCTGGGATTTTTGGTGATACTATTGTTGTTTCACTTGTTTATGCTGTCTTTTGATGTTTATGCATATTGTTTGTGGATTATGTCCTCAATTTGTTGCCTGGGGGATGGGTTAGTTCAATGACCACAAGATCTGCCAGGGTTGATTATTGACCAGGATTCAGAAGTAGGAGATAGATTCTGTTGGATTGTGCTAGTATCTGATTACTGTTAGATATTTTTTTTTTTTTTTTTTTTTGAAGCTATCTGATTACTGTTAGTAGAAGATTTCACTCTTGCAAAACCAGAGATGAAGCCTTCGACTTGGAAGTGAATGCAGAAACGGCAAGACTTCATATGCTTTGGATGAACAAGGTTTATCAGTTCAAAATCTCTAATAACCCAAGCTATTCAAGATAGTATCTTGGGTGCTTCATATAACTGAAAAATGCCCATCAAGCTGAAAATAAAAATTGTATACGACGATTATATAAAAAAATGTTGAAGTAACCCTAATAGAAAAGAAGTTAAAAGAAAACTACTAAAATGATTTGGCCATATCTAACTAAAACTGATCAAATTTGGGCTCAAGCCGAGTTTTTGAAGGGGTATAACATATGGTCACTCAATTTTGCCAAATTCAACCTGACACCTAAAATATATATTAAATCTAGTTAAAAAAAAAATTGAACTGTTGGGCTAAGTCCAAGCCTATTATCCTAATCTCAAGTCCGAACCAATTTTTTTTGTTCCAAGCCCAAACTACGAGTTTAAAATGTTAGTCCAAGCCCTCTCAACATGCAGACCAAGTTCATCGAATATCTAAACCCATGATCAAGTAGAAGAGGCATAGAGGTCGACTAAAAACTATATGAATTAAAATTACGAACAAGGACCTGAGTTCATAAAACTTCACAACAAACATAACTCACGACATAAATAAATAAAAGAATATAATTTATGTAACCAAGAATGGACCCCAGTGGAAATTCTAGAAAATTATACATACTAATAATTTTGCTCCCATTTACTCAAGAAATTTCAATTTTATTATTTTTACACTCTTGCCTCCACTATGTTTTTAATTTTACAAGTGTTCACCTAAAAATTGTAATTTTTTGCCCCCACTTATTGTAAATTCTAAGCTCACCCATACATATATCTAAACCCAATTAATTTGGAACTAAGAATTTATTAAGATGAATTGTATTTATTTAAATAGTTTGGTTTAATAATAGGGCCCCTCTCTCTTTTAACGGGTGCAAAGCGAATAGGGGAGAGATTTTTTTTTTTTTAAGTGTACTTCTCTTTAGTCTGGAAAGAGTCACATGAGAAACACCAGTTGATTAAATATCATATATCGCACTATTTTGCATCATCTACTTTCGTTAGGGATAGACATTTCAGTCGGCCCGTCCGAATCCGATCTGTTATCCGATCTAAATGGATGTAAATTTTGAATTTTTTTTTAGAGATTGGATCAGATTTGGATTTAGTTTTTTAAAAAAGATTTGGATATTGGATCGAATATGAGGATGGCGTTACCTCTGCCCCAATCTACCCCAAATCTGATATCTAATCCGAATCTGCCCCAATCTACCTTGATTTGTCCCGATCTATCCCGAAAAATATCTGAATAACCTCAAATCATTTAAAACCATGATGACAACATCGTCACTATACTATGACAAACAATATTTACATTCATAATACTCTAGAATGAATATTGATAAATAAATTTAAAACAAAAATTGTCATCGTTTTGTATTAATTAGGGTGTGTTTGGGAAGGAAATTATAAATTTAATTTTTTTCTTACTTTTGTGAAAATTGAGATTTTAAAAGTTCAATTTATTTCTTTCATACGCAAAAATCAAGAAACTTAAAGACGTAAATTTAAAATTTTATAAGGTATATCATTTGGGACTCTACAAAATTATATAAATCCCTTTAAAATTTAAAATTTTACTTATTGCATGAATTATGAAACTATAATTTTTATAAATGTAACTTATAAACTTAATTGTTTTCAGAAAAATATCTAGATACAAATTTTTAAAAATAATTAAAATATTTTATTTGTCATTTTATTTTATTTTTCTTATTTTTAGTACAAAAAATTACTATTTCATTAAGTAATTTTTTTCTTGAACTTTGAATAATTTATTGTTTTCCCCGTATTTTAACATTTTCAGCTAAAATATATTTTTAAACTTTTAAATATTGATATTCAAAAGAATTCTCTAGAAAATAGATTTTTCAAATAGTTTAACTAAAATGTTTCATGAAACATTCAATATTTTTTTATAGTGGAAATTATTTTTTTAAAAATATATAGAGAAGGCAACTTATTAATTTTTTTTTAAATAGTTTGATAAGTGCAGATAATTACATTTTAAATTTTTTTGAAAAAATTTACTTATGCAAATGAGTTATCTTATTATGATAAAAATTTATAGTTCTATGTTATTCTAAAAAATTATTTGTTATTATAAAAAAATTAAAATTTTTTTGTAGTTTTATTTTTTTCTATATGTGAATGATGAAAAAAAAAATCAGTTATTCTATTTTGAAATTAGATTTAAAAAGTTAATAGGGGCAAAAAAGAATTAAAAATTTAAATTTACAACTTTTATTTTTTTGTTTGTAAGTTTTATATAAGAAAAAAATTTAAAAAGCTAAAATAAATTTTATTTTTATTTATATTTTTAGCAGTCATAAAAAAATAAATTAAAATTTTTTTTATTAAGATATAAAATAAATTAAAATTTATTTACAAACTTTTGCCATGTTTTTTAACATTTTGATATTTATTTTTTTTTTTTTTACAATTCTTTTAACTTTTATTTACCAACTCATGTTTTTTCTTATATTTTAATCATTACAATATGTTTAAATATATTACTAAATTATTGAAATGTATTACATTATTTACAAAATATGTTATTATGTATTATTTTAATTTTAGAGATGAATTATTTAGTAGTAATAGATTACATACAATTTAAGGACAGATTCGGAGGTAAACAAATAGTTTGAAGTTTTGAATATCTGTGAATATATCCATTCTCCGTTTAAAGCAGAGATAAAGATTCCAAAAAATATCTGTTTGAAATTCAAGACAAATTTGAAAGCAGGTAAAAGATTTAAAATTTGAATTTAAAAAATGTCATATCCACCTCCGAGCTGCCATGTTATCATCTTAACTTTCATTGCAAAGTTACAAATCATTGTACACCTGAGTATGAAATTATTTACTTTTTTACGTGTGAAATATGAAATTATTTGGTTGGCATTTGTACGGACTTTGGCCATCTCTTGAATCTGCATTTCTCTAATTTTATTTTATTTTATTTTTAGGGTTTCATTTGTCCTCCGTAGAGGGGGAAGGGGGGGGGGCTCAAAGACCAAGACAAAAACAAAAGTGTTTGTCGCACATTTTGATAGTGGCCAAGAGAAATGCTAGCAACAATTATCACTGCATCATTATAGCCCTTCATTTGTGTGGGCGTGACTGCAGAACCCACAGAAATGCAACAATTGCACGGCTTTGCTAGTTATCAAATAAATACGCAAGCCAAGTAACTAAAGAGCGTGCATTAAGATGCACATCCCAATTCTAGATATCAAATTTTCCAAAAGGAGTGCAAATATTATATTCATTGTGTATATGATATTTATATCTATATTCAAACAGAAACCGAAATTAAATTCAAAGGCATCTTCCATCACACAAGTGCCAGCAAATAATAAGATGAATATCTCAAGGAATTCAGTAGGATCAAAGCACAACTGCATAGATTTCGCTCATTCCTCCGAAGCACTAGCAGCACTTAGATCCACACTCAGATCGAGAACCTGCCAAACGAAAAAAAAAAAAGATGCATGTTAACAATTAAAATTTGAGCCATTAAGAATTCACCCCGGAAATGACGGATAGGAAAAGTAACCTAGTTCACACGACAATCAAAAGCATTTGGAACGATGATTCTCACCCCAAAAATAATTTTTCCAAGAACAATTTAGATGCGCCAATGCTGGACAAAAGATGATAAATGACCAACAATTTTGCCTCTATTATGAGCAACATTGACGGTGCATGAACAGATGCATCATCTGTTTGGGAACTTTAGATACCCTTGAGTACCCTCCATGTGGCACCACCTCCCGGCTTCATGAAGCAACACCTGGCAATGATCTTAACCCTCCAAGCTAACACAGAACTGGAGTGTATCGTGCTTCACCGAAGTTAGTCACTCTTTGCAACAACTCCCTCGAAAGAGAGACAAGCGCTCACTCGAGTGAGCGTCTCCCTCAAACAGGCTTATGTCCCCTCTGAGAGATCTTACCTCTCATCCTCCGACTTGAGAGAAACACCTAAGTCTATGAAGGGCCCCCTCTGATATACTCATATGATCACTCACCAATGGAATGGAAGCATAGACCCCCCCCCCTCAAGGGAAATGCACAAATGCACCTTGCCAGCTAAGAGAAAGAAATCAACTTGTGCATTAAATGAACCCAATCACCAAGCATTTAATGTCCACAACCAACGCCTATCCATTAAGAGCATGGATACAAGTACGATACGAGTATCGACATAGATAAAACGATTTTAAAAAAATGAGAATACGGACACGACAAGAATACGACCAAAAATGTAAATTGTATATTTTTAATAGCTATATATACACACACAATATCCACAATAAAATTAATTTAATACATTACTTAATATACAAAACATAACAAAACATAAGATATAAGATATTATAATTTTAGAGGGTTTCAACTACTCAAATCTAGGTTAGTCTTAATCAAATATTTGAAATAAAAATAACAAAATAATAGGATACACGTGACGTGTCCAACATGTATCTTGGAGTGTCCAAAAAGTATGCATCTAATACAAACAGGATATGGATACGGCATATATTTTGAAGTGTCTGTGCTACATAACCTATCAAAGGCACACACGTCCTATTATTGTTGGCCAACTACTCAATCAGCACAAATCTCAAACTTGCAGGCGGCTCATCAAAGTTGCCAACACCTCTGACCTCCCACACAATCTCTCAAGTTGTCTCCCTCTCTTGGTATCTGAGCCATCGACTCACCTTTTTTGATACCCTAACCATCATAAATACCTCTTGATACACCTTATTTACTCAAGGACATTAAACAAGCCTCTCTCTCTCTTGGCTGCCTTGTTCTTCTTCTCACTCGGGTGATTCCTCAAGACCCAAAAGAGCAACTATCTCTTACATTCTAGCACAAGGCGCTCGCACTACATCGGTCCACGAGCCCTTCAACCACGTCCACATAGACATACATTTAAAGATATATACATAGACACTAGTATACCCTGCCTTTGATGGGACTATTGCCCTAAAGCTTGTAACTTGCCCACTAGAACCAAAGCCAATTAATGGCAGAGGTTCTATCTATTGTTCTCTAAGTCTTGGTGTTGAACCACCACCATGTGGGCAATTGTCTGGGGACTTTCATCAAACACTGCCTCTGATTATTCCAATCAATAATAGTTGGTCAACCAATGATACCCAATTAATTACATCCACACAATGCCATCTTGAGAGTAAAAATCAAGGATTGGAGGCGAATTCCAATCCACTAAACCAACTACGTTATTCTCAAATATTCCTTCAACACTACCTCTCCTGGTACATTTAAAAGTTTTGTGCCAACCTGATCAGATCTCCTCCAAAACTTCACCTGGATCTCTACTGACAATTATATCATTTAAGTTTTCAGCATAACCATTATAAACTACCGTTTAATCTGCCCCAACTTTCACCTCCTTTGAGGCAAAATTGTGGACAGTTTTTGATACCAACACAATCAGGAGCACTAGTTGACATCATAATTCAATCTGGTCAAAGCTCAAATCTATTACAAGGGAAACCCCCCCCCCCCAAAAAAAAACAAAAAAAAAGGGACTTTCAACTGCATGCAATGAAACTAATACCACGTGATCAATAGAAAATCTGCACAGTAACAGTTCACGAAAACCAGGGTCAATATGTCAATCATCTAGCTCTCTTCTGTTTATAAAGAGCAAAAACAATATCAATTTTTTTTTCTGGGGAGATAAATAAAGATGAGATTGTATTAAGAAAGTGATGCCCCCAGATAAAAAAGGGCACAAGTTGTGCAACAATGAGCCATACAAGAACTACCCCTCCATGGAATCCAACAAATGCCTTAACTTGAAGTGAGCATTGAACAGTAACCCAAAAAATAAACAGCTTTTTAATATATACACAAGTCTCTCCAACTCTTGAAATGTTCTTCTAATCATGATTTACCAACTTGTAAGTACTAGAAATCAAGATACAATGGCAACATACAACCAAGATGGAGATGGCCAAAACATAAATGAACTGGGACAAACTTCTATGAACAAGGAACTAACTATTATGGCAAAAATTAATTCGTACCTTTCCAGTAATCAGGGTATACATATCGAGAACATCCATCACAGTGGACTCAAAGTGAGTTGTTGCATCATAACTCTGTTGAAGATAGTGAGATAATTAAGCAAAATTACCAATGGTTTCAAGAATGGTGTTTAAGAAACTCACCGTTGATATAAAACAATTGTCCAGAGAAGGTTCATTAACTGGTTCATATCTGTCATAAATATCAAAAAACAACTCATCTACAGGCCCTAGAAGATCAATTCCTGGCTTTAGTTCGACCTCAGGATGATCAGTCTCTGCCTCCGTCGATACAAATGCAATGAATTTACCCTTTGGGGCAACATTGTGAGAATAAGAACAACAGAAAAGATACCTGCAAAAATTTAGAGGGATCAGATAAGACAATGGATTAGTTGACATATAAAACCTCAAATTTTGGTATTTGCATAAAATAAGTGAATTAAAAAAGTAATAAGTAATTGTCAGAGATATATGAGAACAAAAAAAAAAAAAATGAAGGCACATGGAGCCTTCCTGTCCAAGCTGCAGAAGCAATATTCTGCTTCAAATAGGACATCGAATTATCAACATCTCTTTGGGGATTTATTGCGACACCTCCACTATTACACAACAGGCATGCTGGTGACCACCAAAATGCCACAGATGAAGGGAAGGTAATTATAGAAAATCTCCCAATACACTAACCTTGATAAATAGAAATGGTTATCACTCCACATTAATCAATTAATTATACCAACCAGAAACATTCTTTTCGTCACCATGCAGCAATGATTATAAACTCAATTGCCAAGTTCTGATTATTTACATGTAAAGGTAGCAGTTCCGCCCCCCCCCCCCCCCCCCCAAAAAAAAAGGGGGACAAATAATTGGGTTCATTCTCTTGCAAAATCACATGAATGGTCATCCCGTTCTCACTGTCTCCCAACAAGAGAATTCAGATAGATCCTACCCAGGATCAAATACCGCTGCATCTAACATAAAATGAACACAAACCTGCACTGAAAACTAAAGGCAGAAGTTAGGATTTTAAATCTCTTTTTGAAGGACGCATTCAGAGAACTTACATATCTGATCTGCGACCCAACTGCTTCTGTGGCAGAATTACTTGCACTGAGTGAGAATCATTGGTGTTTGGGATTGGGTGGCTCATAATGGCAATTGCCCTAGCAACCCTGCCAACTTTCCTAACCTATCACACAATGATTCGTAAGTCCAAATTACTTGCATGAAAAAAAATAAAATAAAATAAATAAATTTTGAAGTACTGGTTGAGAAAATGTTCAGAATTAAACATTTTCTAATTTCTAATAGATTATAGAAAAGTTGACTTCGGGATATACCATGCCTATCATATATTTCTGCTTAAAAAAATTAAATAAAATATACAGGAGCAGCGGGTGCAAATGGGACCAGTCATGTCTGGTTAATACCTTGCCTATAACCAAAACTACTTTATTCAGAATACAGTCTAGAACTGAATGGAAATATCAAAAGAACAGACCAAACCAAGTGGAACCGAGTAAATGTAATTCAGTTAAAACCCACTGGTTACTCATGTTTATAGATAAGTAATTTTCTATGTAGAAACAACAGAGAGTCTGAGACCTAAGAGACTATCTAGCAGCTCATATACCCTGAGGTGGGGCAAGAGGCAGCTCTCTCTTAAGTGATGTGGATGAAAATCTCTTTTCTGTGTATATCTATGCAAGTGTGATGTGATTTGTGGTGAACCCACATTAATTTTGACGTTTTAGGTCTCTGAGTATAGGTACTCTTCTATGCGCTCCGGTGCGGTTTCATTCTATGGAGCAAAAACCAAAAGATGTTGGGATTGTTTAACATCACCCATAAGTGTATGCAGTTCAAAGGTTAGTTCAGTTTGGCCAAGCAGTTAACACAGAATCAAGCCAACATGTGGTTCCTGAATCTCAAACAAGAACTGAATCTGCCCAGCTTTTGTTTGATCTCAGGTTTGGCCAATTCACCCTTATTCTGTGTGCTCCAAGTATGTGCCTCATTATAGGGAGCAATGCCCTCGTATCTTACGTGCTCTTGCATGAAGCAACAAACCATGGACTTCACCTACAATAATGTCAACCAGCACCTTGAAGGCTTGAATAAACTCAAACAGGCTAGGACAACAGTTACCTTGTTGGGTAAGTAGGAAGGATCGCATACAACTTTCTTGCACTTGGCAGTTTCCCCATCTGAGGTGACACCAATGACCTTTCCTTCTTCATTGAACTCTACCTGGCATTCAAGCAACATCAAAATTTATGCTAGGCCTCAAAATAAATAGGAGTAGCGCAAAATACAAGGAAAACCTTTAAAACTGAGAAACAGGACAAAAAGTACCTTGCACTCAGGCTTATTCAACATGTATGTCCCACCATAAACAGCACTGAGCCGAGCAAATGCCTGAATGAGGAAATCACCACACAAAGTAAATGGCCAAGATTTAGAGATAGTAGGAATAAACAACACAATTGAAATTACAAAAGCAAACAAAAAAAGGATTGAAAAGAAAATACAGAGAGAGATAGTGTTACGTCGACTCTTCTATTTCCTCCAATGTGCCCTTGTTCACCGGATAAGGGTAAAAGTGTGGGAATATGTCCAATACCCATACCCAAATTGAAACTTGGATCCTCCAAATTTTAACAGCTCTTAAAATAAATATAGTCTATATAGATATATATTTGATGATAAAGAAAATGTTATTCAAATTACATTGAATTCCAATTACATTTTTAAGTAATAATCATATTTTACATCAATATATTACACAATATAAGCTATATCTAAACGTTAACAATGTGTCCACATATCCTACCCAAAAATTTGGACCCATATCCTAATATCGTAACATTAAAGTTTTGTAAGGTTTGACACACACACACATACCCGCCGCACCCAAAGACTTACCCGAGTCCACGTAACATGGGAGATAGAGAAAAAAAGAGAGAACCTGAGGGAGCTCTCCTAGTCCATATAATGGGTAAATGTACGGTGATCCTCCTCCAAAACGTGCAAAAGATTCTGCATAAAGCTGTCACAGCAAAAGCACTAAAAATTTTAAATTAAGTGTACCAGAACTCGGACTTACGGTCTAAGCATTAAAACCAACATATACACTGTAGACCGTGGATCGTAGGCATCACTGACCTTCATTCTTTTCACAGTATCTAATGCAGGCGCATCTAAGTAGTGGTCATCTCTGTGAAGTGCCAATGCGTGACCAATAAACTCCATGGTGTTGTCATCAAGACCATATTTACTGGCAGAAAGTTAACTGTACTATAAGCAGAAATTCCTCAACAAAAAATATGAGAACAGAATAAGCAACAAACAAGAGCATACGCAATAAGCTCTCTAGTTGTCACTCTTGTCAGATCCATCCCTTCATGCGTTTTGGGATCACTTTCATTATAATCTTGGACATAAATGAAGAACTTGCGAGCACGGCGCTTTTCAAAAATGCCCATGAGAGGAGACTTGAGGGCCTCCATGTCAGTTGCTGGCACCTTGTGAACCTATAGAATATACAAGCTCAAAAATATCAAGTTTGGGAGCTAAAATAATGAAAACACATTTATACTCACACATGCAAACACAACACGCTCACGTGACAAAAATACAGGGGAAGGGGGGGGGGGAGATGACACGGCTATCAATACAAATATATATGACGCCGCTATCATACCTTTCCTTTATTATAGACATAGCTACCGTCCACAGCTTTGAAGTACAAATATTTGGTAACATCCGTGTGAATGAGGACCCGCACAAGGGTACCATTTGCCATCATAAACTGAAGAGGCAAAATAAATAAATAAATATCACTCGGGATAATCTTGAAAGCTGAAAAACATAAGACCATGTTACAAAGGTTAATAGAGTAGGGAAGATAGAGACCTTTGGGATCATATCCACATTATAATCCCTACTTGACCCCAAATGGGATGGCGGCTTATCACTTCCTCTAAACCTCTTCCATAGCTGTAAATTAACAATTTGTCCAACAAAATTAGATGATTATAGCAAGTTGCAATTGTTATTGAGTATCCCGCAAAAGACGTTAACTAGATAAACCTGAATAAGATTGAGTGAACTTGACTCTCCTCCATAATAGTCATTTCTATCCATGTGCAGAACCTGTTACATGAGATTTAGTGAGTTAATGATCAAAAGAAAAATAGGGAAGTAATATGTTTTTTTTTTTTTTTTGGGATAGAAAATAGGAAAATAACATGTTAATGATGATGTGATTACACCAAGAGAAAAATAATAATAATGACAATGTGATTATACCAAGAAAAAATAATAATGATGATGACGTGAAAATGATAATGTAGTATTTTTAGCAAACCCCATTCATTTTGAAAAGGCAGAGAAACATACACAGCATAAAATAAGTAAACTTAATTCCGTCCATTATACTTACTTCACAAGGAAAAGTCATACACAGTTAATTTACTCCCTTTATCCATGTATCCCCGTGCTACACTACTTCTTTTGGTGAATAACTGCATTTGAAATGCCCTTGACCCAGATTATATTTATTTTTGAGATTCTTGGAATATTGGAGTATACCTATTCTATTGGGCTGAATTTAATTGGCCACCTGGAATTTATTTCGAGTTTTGGGCCTGCGCACTTACAAAAGTGTGCTTGGTGATTTGGGCCACTAATAATTAAAACCCATAAAAGGGGCTTGGCCACTCTTCTTCATGCAAACAACTTTAGAGGCAGAGCCTCTGCTTTGTCTTTCTTCTTGAGGTGCATCTGAGTAGAGAAAGAAAATAGCTGGGCTCATCCCCTTCTTCCTTGTTGGTGAGATATCGGTGATTTGCCCATAGGTGAATCAAGTTGAAGACAAATCTTGGTGGTGTTGGATCAAGGATAAAGGGAGGATCCCCCCCCCCCCACAAAAAAAAAACCGGGAGTTCGCGAGAATGCCACTTGCATGTGTAAATTTTAGGCTTAAAAAAAATTTAAGCTATAGTTCAACCCCCTTCTAAAATTTTAAAAAAGACATACCTCATTTCAAAAAAAAAAATACTAGAAAATGTAAATTTTTGGGTCAAAAACTTTTTATCCCATATACCGCCACTAAAATTAAAATTAAAAAAAACAGTTTAAAAACACAATTAGTACATATAAATTTTTGGATAAAAAAAATTAAACTATCAACCAGCTTCCCTAAAAATTAAATATTTTTTCTTAATTATTATATATATAGTCCAAAATTTGACAAACCAACTAATTTTTTCTCAAAAGAAACTGTCATTTTCCTTAAACTTTCTTTACACATTTAGAACTCCAATCAAGTTAAGACAGACAATTTCCAACAACAAACCCAAAAATTCAGATGCTGGATTAAGACTGATATTTTACAAAATAACAAGAAAGGTAAGATAACATCTTAGAGGTACCAAAAATTGCAAACCAAAAAACATAAGACAAAGTTAGCAAAGAGGGACAAGGAGACCCACAACCTCCGTTGGATCCTATATCAGCCTAATAACCACAAGCTAGTTATAAATACATTTGCTTCACAGCATTCAAATTCTAAATTATGCATTAAGAACTCCATTAAAGCATACAAACTTTCAATGAATAATCTCTGTATCCCATGTAAATTCATTATATTTTCTTCAATGTCAATGTGCTTCATAAGCATAGGATGACAAACAGTATGAATAATTTCTTCCTGGCCAGATAACACAGTTATGTAACTGAGTCGTTAACCTAATAGGCACATACAGCAGTTATATGGCCGACAACGACAACAAAACCAATAAAAAACTCTTGCCAGGTAATGACAAGACAATTTGTAACTCAACAAACATTGCATACGGCAATCCAACCCTAACTATTATGCGGCAACAGAATGAAAATTATGTCCTAAAGTACGTAAAAAAACTAATCAACTCAATGTTAAAATTAACCTGAAACCCCCTCTTAAACCAAAAAATTTATGCTATTTTATTCATTGTCATCCAAAATTAATAGCTCCTTGCCACCCTAACCAAATTCATGGTTCGCTAAGCACATTTTTTTTTTTTGATAAATAAGAAAGATTTCATTGAAGAATGCCACGATTCAGGAACAGATTGAAATGATGTCATATGACCCACTTTGAAAACCATGGAGATCCTCATGAACCCTAGAGTTACCAAGTTTTCCAACAAAATCATAACATGCTCATGCAGTCATTGGATGCAGTTCACGAGTGATGATGGGAATTCACATGCATTCATCTCCAAGAAGCAAGAAAAGATTTCGCATTATAGATTTAAAGTTTAATGTTTCTTTTTGTCATTTTCTTTTTCTACATTTGACAGCTTTACCAACAAATCTATTCACTATTTTGACTTACAACCAAAAACATAAGGAATTCCACTTCAATTTTCCTGGACATATAACAATTACGCAGGGTACAAATGGTGTTTATCTTCTTCGTTGCTCAGAAAATATTCTTTATCAATACATCCATACATACCAAGATAATAAATCCTCATTTTTTGAATTTAGTTAACCAATTCTGATCCGAAATTGAAGTGATAAGAACGCTGCAAAACTGCAGATTGCACACCCAGAAGCAAATTATACAGCAATTTTTTATGAAAAGTAAAATAAAATAATATGAACAGATTTTATTAAATCAAACTAATCTAAAATCCTGATGAGCAAATTTTGAGAATAAATTGCAGAATTGCGGGCTCATAGCTACAAATCTTAAGAACAAATTAAGAACACACGAAAAGGCATGCGATGGATTTTTTTTGGGGGGGGGGAGGAATTGAGCATGTGCGGGAAACTTATTAAAAGCACTGAGCAATCCCGATCGTATGAATCGGAAAACCAGACCATTTCAGATCTCCAAATAACAGCCAACTAAGACCCAATTCAGTTCAGTCGAAAGGATTAGTAGATTTGACCCAGATAAACGAAACAATATACACAAAATGAAACAATATCACAAACTTTAAGCTGAATAACAAGAGAGACAGATAGGGAAAGGACCTTAAGGCCATCGACGGAGAGAAGACCGCTGAGGATGCATTCTTTGAGACCGGTCCCCAGAACAATCACATCGTACTCTTCATCCATGCTTGGATCCGCGAAGACTGAGTTAACAGATGCAGAGATTTATCAGAAACAGCGAAGGATCACGGTTGGATAGAGAAAAAAACTAGGGTTTTATGGTGAGTCAAAACTGTCAATTGCTAGATGGAGGAGTCAGCATTTATAAACGCACCCTCAAGAGTAGAAGATGCTACGATGCCTTGATTAAGGCTTCAGGAAGCTCGACTCAAATATACCAATTTTTTAATTAAGAGGAAAGAATATAAATATGTGCCAAGACGGGGATTAGAGGTTTGCATTTTGAGTAATCATGGACGTATGCCACCTAATAACAAATAAAGGCGTCGTTTGGATCACCAAAAAATATCAAAAAATTTTAAAAAATTTTAAAATCTTCACCTTTTTTAAACTTTAAAAATTATTTTCTTTAAAAAAAATTATCAAAATCCGTTAGAATGAATCAAAATAGTGTGTTCTAATAGATTTTACCATATTTTTTTAACAGTTAAACTAACATTTATACCAAAAAATTAAACAAATTCTAAAAATTTTCAAAATTCTCCACTAAAATTTGTCACGTGTCACTTTATATAATTTTTAACAATTTTATATCAAATTAAATACAAATATCCACATATCATTTCAAAATAACTTTTTACACTCTAAACTCCAAAAAAATTTTATTTTTGTTTTTCTGGTTTTTTTGGAACTCCAAGCGAACTCAAAATTAAGTTTTATTTCATGTACACTTTGTTATTTCGCTTTATACACTTACATTTTGTGGGTTTCATAAATATGCACTTATACCTTTAAGATTTGTATTATATTTACTTAAACTCTTTTTGTTAAATTTTTCATTCAAAAAATAAATTTTCACAAATTCAGTGTTATAAAATTATCTTTATACTCTTAGAGCATGTTTGGTATAAGACAAAAATTTTGAAAGTAAAAGATTATGGAGGTAATTATTACTATAATAATGGTTACTATGGTAATAAGTTTGTGGTACTTACAATTGAAACGAGAGAGTAAATATTACTCGGTAACAATTATATGATGTTTGAAATGTTAAAAATTTTAAAAAGGTAAAAGTTAATTGTGTTTGAAATGAGAATAAATGGACTAAGGGTAAAATTTAATATTTAATTCTAATAAAATATTATAATAAAATAAATCATCATAACCATTGTTATTTTAATAATAATTAATGACAATAAAATATTTTATTAAAACAAATATTTTTAAATTAAAATATTAATTATAAAAAATAATTTTATCATAGAGTAATATTTCAGAGGGCGTTTAAAATGATAAAAGGTGAGATAAAATGAGATTATTTGACATAAATTGTGAATTCATAATTTGTGCAGTGAGATAAAAAGTGAATAATTTTTAGATGTTTATAAAGATTTTTACTGCGTCAAACGCATCAATAGTAATTAATTTTAATAGTGAATTATTATTGTTAAAAACTATTTTTACTTTGATAAAATAATTTAATAAAATAAATAATTTTAGTTTATTTAAATAAATTATTAATTTTATAAATCTATCTAATAAAACAGAACGATTTTTTAAAATGTCCATCTCACATATTAAGATCCAAAAGCTAAGATTGAGTTTTATTTTTCATTGAATGATCGGGATCTTTCATAAAACTTTTGTTTTTAGTCCCACGTCGCTAAAACACTATAACTTTACTTCTTTTTTTTACCTATAAAAGCACTAAAATTGTAGTATATGATTTTAATAAACGTAAAAACTTATGAGTTCTGAAAATTGATCCACTTTTTTGGGTTTTGAAAGGAATTCAATTTCAAAGACTGAAATTGAGTTTTATCTTTCAATAATAGTTGAAATCTTTTACAAATCAAAACTTTCTTTTCTAAGTTTTTGAATCACTTTACATTCTAATAAACCATTGAGTTGAACTAAATAATGATATTTGAAAAGTTGTATTGATAAATAAAGTTTGAAGAGTTGCACTAAAAAAACAAGTTGCATTAAGAAAAATAAAAAATTGTTTCTCGGCATTACAAATGCTTATATATTTAATTTTAATTAAGAAGTACCGTAAGTACAGGTTATTTGCTAGTATTAACATAATACATAATCTAATAAATTATTATTTATGAGACATATGGTGTGTTTGGAGTGATAAAAAGCGAATGAAGTGGAATAAAATGAGATAAGTTGTGAGTTCATCAAATCTTGCAGTGAGATAAAAGTGAATAATTTTTAGAGATTTTCAAAGATTCTTAGCATTTTATCTCATGCCAAAAGCACTCATAATTTTCATTTAATAAAATATTTTAATAAAATAAAATATTTTGATAAGTCGTTATTATTCATTAGACATTAATTAATTTGAGAAAATAAATAATGTCATAAATTAATAAATTAATATTTTAATAATATTAATTAAAAAATAAATTATTTTAACAATAAACTACTATTTATTAAATATTATTTTGATAAAATAAATTTATAATTAGTTAATTTATTTGATTAAATAAATTATAATTTTTGTAACAATTACTATAATTAATTATAAGAGAACGTTACTCAAATGTTTACACGAGAGTAAAAAAATATTTTATGGAAATAATGAGAAAATGATAAAATTTTTCATTACCTTCTATTACCTACCCTTTAAAGTAAAATTTACCATCATATGAGGATAATTATTAATCCAGAGAATAATTGTTATTCCCATCATCCAAACTAATATAGGCACCGTTTAGCATCTCAAAAAAATAAAAAAAAATCTAAAAACTTCTATCACATCAACTTTTTTATTTCACTACACGCATTACGAACTCACAACTGTTCTCACTTATCTCATTTTTTTCTCACTTTTATCACTTCAACACACCACAATGGAAGGTAAAAATTTTCAGTAAAATTTACCCTATATTATCCCTCAAAACAAACATCTCCTTAGCATTAATAAAATGATATTTATATTTTGACATGAAGCATATATTTTTTAATATAAAAAGTACTTATAATTAATTTATTAAAAATTTTTATGAACTTTTTTAATATTAGTACTTTAAATTATTATCCTTTACATTAATATTTTAAATTATTATTATTTTTTAAACTAATATGAAAACAAAAAAATTACATTATAACTATGTATTTAAAATTTTTTGTAAAACTTTTTCTATATTGATACTTTAAATTATTATACTTCATATCAATATTTAAATTTATATTACATAAAATAGTAATTATTATATAAATCATCATTATTTTTTTTTTTGTTAATAATCTAATAAACTTAACATGAAAAAGAAAAAAAAAATTTTCCCTTCCTTTCTATTAGTGTCAATAATAACAATTTTCTTTTTTATGCATTTTTTATATCAATAGTAAAGATATAAAGGTAATTTTATAACATTTAATTGGCTAAAAGTTATTTTAAAGGAAAAATGTAATAGAGGAGATCTGAGTGTACATTTATGAAATCCCAAGGGGTCTAATTGCATATTTACGAAATTTGTTAGGTCTAAGTATACAAAGTCAAAACTATAAGGAAGTGAGTGAAATAAACTCATAAAATTATAGTTAAAATATATTATAGTGAAAATAATTAATATCCAATAAATTAAATATTATCATTTTAAATGAATGGACACTCGACCATGTGAATATAGCACATGTTCGATACCTGCAAAAATGGAAATTTTTTTTTTTTTATGGCTTTGTGGCTAAAATTTAAAAAAAAAAAGTCCAAATACTATCCAAAAAAATTAATTATGAAAAGTTTACATTAAATCAAAAGGGAGTAGGAAAAAAAAAATTATAGAGGTTTTACCCTCACCGAACCTATGTTTAATCTCTATGGACTAGTTTGAGATTTTTCATTGTTAATACATATTAATATGTATAATTTTTATTTAAATTAAGTGATATAAGTATGATTAGGTGCATTTTAATTGTTTTAATATATTAAAACATGTACGTTGTGCTAATTTATTATTAAAATTAATTATATCTTAACTTAATTAAATTTAATTAATCATATGATAAACTTTAGTGTAACTAAGAATCATGAAGAATATACAAGTGCACATATTTGTCCTTCTTAATCTTATAATAACAGAAGGCTTATTAATTAGATTGGCTTTTTTTTTTTTTTTTCTCACAAAAATTCCACACACTAAATTTATCCAAGGTTTAAGATTTAGTAATCAAACCTTTTAGCGATAAAATTTTCAAAGGAATGTTCGAAGTATATTAATTGTATATTTATCTTTTGGATGAAAATATTTACACTTATTAATTAATTTTCCCCTCTCTACATAGCTTTAATAAAAAAAAGTAACGAAGAGTAAAGAAAAATAATGAAAGGATGCATTTCCCTTATCTTTTCTAAAATACAAAATTATTGAGCCCATTAATTGTTAATTTTTTTTTAAATTAATGTTTACAAAATTTTTATTTTAACTTTTTCACATTTTATTTATTAGAAAAATCAGAAAAAAAAATGAAAGATAGAGAATATGGTACTCAAAATGGTGCCACCTGGATTTTATATTTAAATGTTTAAAAAATTAAGAATTCATAATTTTGAGCCTCATGTTACACATTACATTGCTTATGTATATACAGTATAAATGGGGTGACTAGTCAATTACTAAGGTGTCATGTAGTTTGTTTTTCTATTTTTATTTTATATTTTTGTTTTATAGTTTCTGTTTTAAGCACATTTGTCATTTTATACTTTTAAAAATAGAAAAATAGTTAAAACGCATTTGGTCATTTGTATTTTCAAAAATGTATTTTAAAAAATAGAAAAATGAGTTTACATATGAAATGAAAAATGACAAAAAATCGTTTTAAGCGTTTCAACTCAAAATAATGAAAATCTCAAAATAAAGTAAATATAACATGTTCTTTTTTCTTGTTTTGAAATTTTTGAAATATAAAATACATAAAATAAAAAATAAAAAATAAAAAAGTAAACCAAATGTGACCTAATATATTAACTCTTACTAATAAAACAACTTCCCTCCTTTTATTTATTTATTATTATTTTTTTTACCCTTTACTTGGCCAATGACGCTTTTCCTTTTCGTATCTAAAATCTTGCCATTTGGTTATTCCCTTTTCTTGGCCAAATATTCTTATTATCATCCCTTTGACAAAGTTAATTAAATCACAAATTTTTCTTCTAGAGAAAGGAACAATTTTCTACCGCTCCAAGAATAAGAGCCCATCCTCGTTTGTCTTGGAATATTAGGACATCAATTAATGTTGTTCATTTTCTTTATTTTCTATGGTTTGCTGAAATAATAGTATATCAATCGATGCTGTCATTTTTTTCATTTATTATTTTTCTGAAATTTGTTGAAACTTAAACTAACCATTCGGATAAGCATCATGGGTAATGCAATTCATGTCTTCCAATTCAAATGTTGTTTTTCCCAGAAAAAAAAAATTAATTAGAAGTGAAATCTTTAGGTTATATTTGATACGCATGAGTAAAATGGAATGAAAATTAACTGAGAATGAAATAAAATGAAATGTTCTTTATTTGGTTACTTACATAAACTGAAATGTAGAAAAAAATACTAAAATTAATTTTTAAAAATTATAAAAATTAATGTTATTTCTCAATCAATTGGAAAGCCCTTAGTTTGAATTTGCGCCTAGAGCAAAAATTAAGGATAAAATTATAATTTTTTACCCGAATTAGAATTGGTACAAAAGTTGCTATAAAATTTGTTAGGAATATTTATTTATCCTTTGGGAATCCCTACAATGCGAAAATGGATTTAATGATTAAATGATATTTTTTGCTCAATTTTAGAAAAATGATAAAAATTTACTTAACTAGTGAAAAAAATATATTAATGAATATAGTTTAACTTTTGAAAATCTAGAAATGAATCTGAACAAAAAATCAATATAGGATTAAAATAATCATTTTATAGTTCAAGCTTATAAGGCCAAAATTTACTTATTTATTAAGAAGCGTTTCAATGAATATTTTAGCCTTTTAGGCAACCCAAAATGCAAATTAGCAAAAAAAATATGTTCAGAGTTAAATTGTCATTTCGCAATTCGAGTTTGAATCAGTCAAAATTTACTTGACTATTAAAAAATATATCGATAATATTTTCAGCATTTCAAAAAGTTTAAAAATACGAATTTAGGCAAAAAATTGACCCAATGATAACAAAGTGATTTTATACTCAACTCGATTCTAGGTCAAAAATAGGGTGCATGATTATATTGATTTTTAATGATTCGAAAAGAGTATCTAGATAACATATCATCGTAAAGTAGTTGCTGCTTGTTTTTCTTAGCATAGAATATTAATTGCAATATAATCATTTCATCACTTAAATTGAGAATGTATTTTTTTTTTTTACTTATAATATAACTATCCCTAGAAAGTTGCATTTCAATTTTATATTTTTAATACCAAAGTGGGCACGGGCGGAGCTACGTTGGGGCAAGGGAGTAAGTGACCCCCTCAATTTTTAGATAAAATTACTAAAATACCCTTCTTACTTATTTTAATTTTATTTAAAAATTAAATTAATTAAAAATTAAGATATTTTGATTTTATTAAAAATTTAAAGTTAACTTAAATTTTTTTTAACATATAAGAAGTTTAAAAGAATCAAACTTGGTATTTTTTGTGAAATAAAGTGTATCTTTTAATACATTATTGCATATTTTGTTTATACTATCAGTAAGTTTAGCATATAACATAATAAATTCTATAAATAATAAAATTTAATAATAATTATATTTTTTGTAGTAAGGGATATCTCTAATAAATTTCAGGTGCTTGAACCATTAACTGTGAGAAATATATTCACTAGTTAATACTCAAGAATAATTTATTTTCTCTCTAAAAAAACATCATTTTTCTCCTACTCTTAATTGAAAAATAAGTCGATTGTTATTTTTCTTGGGTGTTCGGTGCCCCCCTTGGCGCCCAATGCCCTCTGGCGCCCGGTGCCCCCTGGGCAAAAATTCTGACTCCGCCCCTGAAAGTTGGAAATAAATTAAAATGAGAATATATTTTATTCTATTATCATATACCAAACATATAACTTTATTAAAAACAACCATTTTCGTTAACAACTTTACTTTTTGTATATTCTACAATTCCAAATATAAATTTCAGTTAAAATAATTGTTAGTTTACATTTGCAAAACCAAATGCAATCATGTCGCACAATTCTATCTAGTCAATAGTACTATTTCTAGTAAATATTTATTACATTAGTATTAATCCCTGCAATTTTTACAGGCGTGACTTGCTATTTTATTTCACAAAT
Organism: Vitellaria paradoxa; assembly: GCA_019916065.1. Taxonomy (NCBI): domain Eukaryota; kingdom Viridiplantae; phylum Streptophyta; class Magnoliopsida; order Ericales; family Sapotaceae; genus Vitellaria; species Vitellaria paradoxa. Next base: position 44,406,692 of record CM034242.1, read on the forward strand.
AATTTCAAAAAAATTATAAAAAATACTTATCTTTTTTACAACGCTAAATCATTAATGAGCCAATTGACCATGTTATCCTACTTTAAAGTATTTTTTAAAAACACTTTCACTCGTTTTTAAAATAATCGGAGGCCTTATTGAAAAGATTGAGCAAAGCTTAATTAGCTTGTTTTGCATCTAAAAAAATAATTTATGTATTTGGTTATAAAAATGAAGCATGACAGATGTATAAAATTTATAAGTATAGGACCAAAAAAAAAAAAAAAAACTAAATAATGATGCTGCCTATTTATAAGCTTTGTCACCTCTATAATTATAAGCACATATTAAAGTGCTCTTAATAACACATTACTAGTTTCGTGTCATTATGGTGGATCCTTTATTTTTTTTGTATTTTCAAAATCTACTTTACGTTAAATTAATTATATTTTTTGCCTATCTTGAGTTTTTCATCAAATTCCAGTTCAGGATTGATATGTTAATTATAGTCATTAATTAAAGGCATGAGAATTGACTTCCTTGTAATGGGAGACCGTCATCCTTCATTAAATTCTTACGCATGCATTTACTGTTTTATCTCTCAATTGATGATCTCGCAGATTTAATGATTATATTATTAGCGATGGTAATAGAAACTTCCTATGTTACGAGAAATTAATTTAAGAGTCCGTTTGGGAAGAGTAGTCATTAGGCAAGGTTAATGGCTACTTTAACAGTGGTTGAAATTTTTTACCCTCTTATATTGTAATCTTCTTTTAAACTTTCAAGGATAAAAATGTCAATTTAACAAAACAAGTTAGCCACTTATAAAAAAATTACTTTTTTTTTCCTTCCCAGACACAAAATTAGCTAGTTTTTTTTAACTAGCTACTAGCCATTAGCCATTAGCCACTTTTTTTTTCTTCCCAAACACAAAATTAGCTAATCATTAGCTATTAGCTACTTTTTTTTTCCTTCCAAAACACAAAATTGCTAGCTTTTTTTAGTTAGTTGTTAACCATTAACCAATGCTAATTATTCCCGAACGGGATGCTTTTAATAGTCACAGTTAAAATGTTAGACTTTAAAATGAGATTTGATGAAATGCTTAAGAGTGCAAAATATAATCTAATAACTACTATTTACTTATGCAATTTTAGATATAGATGTATATTTATATATACCTTACAAAACATATATATATTGACACATGCCCACAATCGGAGGTCATGAAGATTAGTTTTATGCGTTTTGTTTGATGGTTATGGTTTTCGTCGTCAGTCGATTTTAATTTTGTAACGACGGTTTTTCTCAACCACGAGCTAGTTTTAGTATACGATTTTTTCATTCTTTAAAAAAGAAAAAAAAAAAAAAAAAAACAAACTCGATATGAATACTAATCAATAAATTATTTTGTTATTTATTAGCAGATCGATTCTTATTAACTTAAAATTATTTAATCTAAAATAAACAATTTCATTCATGCAATATCAATCTAAAATGTGTTTGAAATGATAAAAAGTGAGATAAAGTGTGAGTTCGTAATTCGTACAGTGAAGTAAAAGTGAATAAGTTTTAGAGATTTTTAGAAATTTTCAAAATTTTTTTTATTTTTTAGCTCATCAAACGATTTCAAAAGAAAAATTGATTTAATGTGCGTTTTATGCGTCAAATTTGAGTAAAAATTTTTATTTTTTTTTTAACTTTTTCAACTTTATTAACTTTTTAAATTTCTATCAATTTTCTTAAACTTTTTATTAAAATTTTCATACTAAATTTCCAAAGAACAAACTAAATACTCAATAATCTAAATATATCTACTTTTTATATTTTTATCAAAATTTAACACTTACACAGTTATTGAGAACCAAATTAATGCACACGTACACACATCATATTATAAAGATTGTACGCAGTACATGCAAAATTCTCTCCGACAATGAGTAAAATGTTGGTTTCATCTGTTGCAAGAGGCTATATTGAATCACAATAAATTCTTCAAACCCACAATTAATAATACCCACATGACAGGACCTAACCACCGGCCCTCATTTCCTTAATTTCCATCTTCCCACCTCTTCCCTCGTTCCTTCAAATCACCATTAATAATAGGTATGTGAACTGAGAAGTCAAATCTAAACAATTTTTACAAGGGTACAAAATTTTGGATCAACAATTAAAGAGGGATTTGAATGACAAAAAAGTATAATATAAATATAAAAAAGTTAATACAAAAGTGATATGTGATAAAATTTGATTAAGAGAAATTGATAATTTTTTATAATTTTTATTTACTTTTGGTGCACCACTTCCTTTAATCATTCATTATATGAAACCAACCCAACTCAATTTTATGAGTTTGCTTCTACTCATAAAAGTAAGTACATATGAATTTTTGAAAAATAAAAAAGTAACTAAAAAAATTAAATTAGTTGGTGTTAGTTTGATTTGAAATTTGTAATAAGCAACTCAAAATTAAACTGAAAAAAATTGGATTGATATTTTCAAGACTCAGACTAAATTGAACCTTTAATAGAACCAAATGAAATGACCAAACGCTTCTGTTTTCAGGTTATTTGAGATTTGGGCACCCCACTATAATTAATATATATACCAACCGAAGACAACAGTTCTCAACGAAAGAGTGTTTCATCTTTAACAAAACGGAGGAAATGAAGCACCCTTTACTCTTGCAATGGCCTCTTTGCAAGCAACCAAATACCCTTTCTTTTCGAGCTGGTGACGATCATAAGTTGCGAACCCTTAAATCAGCTCACTTTTATGATGTTGAACAGCTGAGTCTTGTTTACAAAGTCCTCGTCAGGAGGAAAATCTCCAACCTTCTCAACTGATCAGCCCGAGGACTTGGGAGGGAAGTCATTGGAAGTGGAGGAGATTGTGCGTGGAGTGAAATCTGAGGCGAGGCTGTTTTTCGAGCCAGCTGGCGACACTAGATTGGTCTCAGAGGAAGATGATCAAAAGGCATGTGGGTTCCCATTCAAAGAGAGCCTGGTGATCGAAATGGAGTCCCAAAACCCGTATTTGGATTTCAGGAGTTCGATGAAGGAGATGGGTGGCGACTCATTATTGCCTTCAGGATTGGGACTGCTTGGAAGAGCTCTTAGGTTGGTATTTGGAGGCTAATGGGAAGGCGAATCATGGTTTTATAGTAGAAGCCTTTGTTGATTTGCTTGTTGATGCTCAGAATGTGGGTTCCTCTTGTTCTGATCATTATTCCTTTTTTTCTGCTGCTTCTTTTTCTCTGTCTTCTCCTTCCTCTCTTCCATCTGCATTAGCTGAGGATGAGATTGATGAGAAAGATAACTAACTAGCCCGGCCATTACCCCAAGAAGAAAAAAAAAAAAAAAAATGTACTAGGCAGGCCATTCCTTAGTTTCAGAAAGTCCAGTTAATTTATCATGTATATATATATATATATTATATATATAGTGTCGGTAGCTTAAATAAATGTCCTGGTACCCACTAAACTCATCATTTAATACTTAAAAATTAGGAGTTCTGTTGATAGTCATGGTATTCAACCAACTCCATCTTTAATGTAAGATTAAGTGTTTTGCCCCAAAAAAAGGTAGTCGAGTTGGTTCGAAGGGCGGGGTGAAGGGCCTGGGACCAATAGGTTCAAGATCGACTCTTCTTGGAGGCAGTCTTTCCTCTAATTATGGAGGACCACTAACAGCCTTCTCGACTGAGCCGGTCAGCTAGGACTTGATTAAGTCTAGTTTACCTCCTAGTGATTCTTTGTCGGTCAGGGCCACGGGGCGAACTTCACCCAGTGCATACCCATAAGTAACGGCTATGACTTCTCCGTCCCCGATTCCGCGAAAGTTAAGGGGTTTGACTCGAAATTAAAGAGACGTACCTTCTACAAAATGACAATCACAATCTTTTCAAATATGAAAGATAAAAGAATGGGATGCAGTTGACTATCACTTTTTGAGATCACGAAAACCCCTCTCACAGCCGTGATAAAGTTTTCATTGCTCAATATCATATATGTAATATATACAGATTTATAATATATAATATATAGATGTATAAGCAAACCGATCATCACATCACAAGTTTTTATAGTCTCCCACTTGATTAAATTTAAATCATTCTAAACAATCGCTATGTAGTAATCTTGGGGGCATAGATTATCGCTATATAATATCAAGTAATTAATTGCAAGAGGAATAGTCCTATTGCATCTCTAACGCAACAATTGTAGCTAGCAAATAGCTAAGCATTAGTATTTACAAACATTTACAAGAAAGACTTAAATCTTAAAATTGAAATGTGGAATTTCAAGTTTCATCCTCTTATTACATCAAAAAAAAAAAAAAAAGACAGTAAAAAGAAATTTTTTAACTCATAAATTTCCGTTCTTATTCTGATTTCAAATGTGTACCGAATGCAGCATTACCGTTAAAAACAAAGTTTTTAAGGACAATTGTTAAAACTTAAATTATTGTGCGGTAAGTTCAAAGTGTTAGCAACAAAAAAAATATGTTAATTACCAAAAAAATAAAAATAAAAAAATATGCTAATAAAATGAACGTGTACTTGAGATGAAAATAGTTTGGTGAATATGTATAAAGAGAGAAAATAATGATTGGAAGTGATCGAATTCGTGAGATGGTAAAAATATCCATTAAGGATAAATATTTTAAAAGAAAATCGATTAAAATCATGGCTCAGGTATACTACGAGTAATGTGAGAGGTGGGTAGAGTTAAACTAGAGCATATAAAATCAATTAAAAAATATATAACTCAGTGTGATTAATTAACAAAGAAAATTACCCTAATCGAATGGAATGAAAAAAGAGAGAGAGAGATTTATTTTCCCATCTCATTTAGTTAGAAATGGTTTAAGTTGAGTTGAGTTGATTATTTTACACAATTTTAAAATAGTAAATATTTTGGAGATATTAAAAATAAAACTAAATAATTAAAATTAAATATCTCCCTAATATTCATAGGGTCTGTTTGTTGCAAAAGTATAAATATACTAGTAATTTGATTTGGGAGATCTTCCACTTGATGCCCATCAAATACCCAATGTGATGTTACTGTATATAAAAGTGTGCTAACTTGATAAAGATTACTTCACAAATATGTTTCTGAAACAAATATTAAAATTCCTAACATATCCTCCCAATATTAGTTTTAAATATATATTATATTTTTACAATAAAATAATAAAATAAATATACAATTGAAGCAATATAGTGTTGTATGTTTATTTTATCATTATTACTTTTCAATAAGCATTACAAACAATTTCAATTATTTTTCATATATATTTTTTTCCAAAATTTATTAAATGTAACAATTGATAATTAAAGTTTTAAAAAAATTAAAATTCTAAAAATTATATTATTTCAAGAATATGTGTGCTAAAAATGAATTTAATTTTCTAAAAATAATTTTACATTTTTAGATAAATTTATTATTTTTAACCATGTATATACCTTAACAAATAAAATACAATAAAATAAATATTTTAATTAAACCAACATAAGTGTTGTAAACTATTTTATCATATTATTACTTTTCAAATAGCATTACATAAAATTTAAATTGTTTTTAATTATATTTTTTTTGAAATTAATCAATTGTACCCAATTGATAAATTATTATTTTTCAAATATTAAAAAATTCTAATCAATTATATTATTTCAAGAATGGTTGTGCCAAAAAAATGAATTTGACTTTACTAAAACATTATTCTAACAACCATTTTTTTTTTTGGTATAAAACTTATATTTAATTTTTCAAAGATAAAAATTCTACTCATTGACATATAGGATGCGTTTGGAGTATAAAAAAATATAAACTAAGATAAAGCGTGATTTTAAGTTAATTTTGATGCGTTTTTTGGAAATACAATAGTAGCAACCGTAAGAAACGATGTGTCCAAAAATCCATTCCCACGGATTTAAAAAATCAACACTCAGTGTTCTGCTTTATATGCGTACAGTGCTAAAACCGTGGGAACGGTTTTTCCAAATCCGTTCCTCACGGATTCAAAAAAATTCAAATAAAATAGTGACAATGGTACTCGTTTGAAAACTTTCATACTCCGCATATTTAATTGTCAAAAAAATTTACGCATTCAGTAACCTTCCTTCCGGATATTCGTTTTTTTAGCAAAATATTGAAATTTTTTAAAATTACGAAATGGGGAATTTGAGTGATTTATACCATGGTTGTTGGATTTATTTTGTTTTGTTGAGTTTGTTAGAGCACCAAACACACACATATTATCTATATGTTGATAATTTCATGGCACAAAAAGTGGTTTTAAAAAGTTTGAAGCATATTTTAGAAGACCAAGAACTTAGGCCTAGTCGATACCCTGGAATGGGCTTCAGATAACGTTAAGGCCCGTTATTCATTCGATTAGGCCCAATTTTCAGTGGGACCAACACTCCAGTCAGGGCCCGCGGGCCTAGCTCAACTCTAAATAACTGGCTCAATTCGGCCATTTTCCCATGCTTGCTTAGTGATAAATTATTATAGTTCAATATTATTTTTGGATCAATAAATAATATTTTTCTCAGAGAAGATATCTTGTCATTGGCATTTAATTAAATTATGAACAATAATTGGGATTGTTTTGATTGAACAGAAAGTCATAGAGAGAATTGTATCATTATATGATAAAGACTTTGTTTTTAATAGTTAACACTCTTTAAAAAAAAAAAAATACTATGTTTCATGAACGTGTATGCTATTTAAAGCTTAGTTTGGAAGAAAAAAAATACCTTCTAGTAGCTGGGCCCAATTTGATAATACTGTTGTTTTTTCTATTATGTTTAGCTGTTTCTATTTTTCTGTTTTTGTTTCTGCTAGTCATTTTTTTTCCAAAATAAAAACTAAAATTATGTTTGTAAATACAATTTTATGTACAATTATTAAGTTTTTATTTTCATGAAATATTTAATTTTATGTATTTTTAATTTAATTGAATTTAATAAAATATATTCATATTATTGTAATTTAATTTAATTATTTATTAAAATATTAAATTTAATAAATCTAAAATATATTAAATTATAATTAATTATATTAGTTATTAAAAATAATTGAATAAAGTATAATTATTATATCATTAATTCAATAAATATAAGATATTAATTATAATTTAATTATATTTTTTATTAAATAATTGCATAGAATATATTTCATAATAATTTAAAATAATTAATTATGATATTTTAAAAATAATTTCATAAAATATATTATATATTAATTAAATTTAATTAAAATAAATTAATCATTAAATAAATTAAATTAACATGAAATATATTTTATTAAATTATTTCTCATAAATAATATAATTAATTAATTTAGTAAAATATTTATATTTAATTTAGTAATTTAATTGATTTAATTATATTATTTATTAAAAATAATTTTAGTTAATAACCATATTTAAATAAAATAATCTATTTAATATGCATGCATCAAAATAGATATAAAGTATTAAAATTGACAAAATATTTATACCCAAAAAAAATAGATTGAAAACATTTTTTGTTTACATTTTCTATTTAAGTTTTATTTTCTTGGAAATAAAAAAATATAAAAAAGATTTAATAAACATGCTTTTGTTGTCAATTTATAAAATTTTAAAAAATAAACAAAAAGCAAAAATTGAAAACATAACCAAATGGAGGTAAAAAAACTAATTTTTTTTTGACGTTTAGGAGAAAAAAAGTTAATTTTTGGTTACTAATTTTTTAATTTTTTATTAATTTAATATAGTCACTCCTTATAGTTTAAAAGAAGTCAAAAAGGTAATAGAATAATTTTACTCATTTTTAAAAATAAAAAATCGAAGAAAGTAAAAGTTTTAACTACTTAACTACTCTTTTCTAATATGTGATGTAAGTATACAGGATCGCATGTAATAACTGGGTAACCAAATACATATATACTTGTAACATGCGAAGAGAGCATTAATGTTTAATGTGAATATGGAAATTTTTTTACCTTCAAAATTTTTTCGACCGTTATTTTGTGCAATGTGAATATGACAATATCTCGGGAGATAGAGAGAGAATCTGGAGGAGTTAAGTTCCCCATAGATTTCATGCATTGAAACAACCATGGAATGATGTGATGCATTATTCCGTCGTCATCAAAGAAGCACTTTATTCCTTCCTCCGGGAGAGTACAGACGCAAAGCAGTCAGCTAATTAAATAGCTAGCCGGCCAACCCACAAACACAGTTCCGATTCCTTCAAACAGACAGTCCGGTCAGCCTCTCTCTTTCCACCTCCTCGTTATTGATGAATTTCTCTCCTCTTTCTCTTTTTCCACTTTTTTTTTCTTTTCTTTTCTTTTTCTCTCTTAAGAGTTTTGATTAAGAATATACGCGACATGGCAAGCCAAAAATCATTCTTAATCAAACGATTCTTCCATTCCTAGTTGTTGGATTTATTAAATTATCAACACAAAGACACAAGTCCAACTATATTCTTTCGGTTAGTGTGCCTTATTAATATACACGTAATATGTTTATGTATATATATGTGTATCCATACACACTTTTTTAAAGATATTACAAATTGAGATCAAGAGTGATCGGAGGACAGCTTTTGCCTTCACATGCATTCCACTTTTTTGAATAACGAAACCAAATCTTTCCTCCTCACCTGGCGATGAAAAGCAGGCAAACTAACCCATTCCTATATGTAGTTCATTTTTGGTCTCTTCACACTGCGAAAGTCATCCAATTACAGCCTTCACCATTTGTTCTCTATACCACAAATGACAACCCATCAAACCAGACCCTCTACTTCTCTTCCCTGATCTCCTCCTCAACCACCACTACTCCACGTAGAAAAAATCAATATACATATCTATATATATATATAGAGAGAGAGAGCGAGAGAGAGAGAAGATGAGGGCAGGAGGTTACACCTGTCAATCAGACACTAACTACAGAAGCAGCCACCATTGTAAAGCAAGCAGTGAATCTAGCCAGAAGGAGAGGGCATGCCCAAGTCACTCCCCTCCATGTGGCTACCTCAATGCTTGCTTCTTCTACTGGTCCCTCAAGCTGCTTGTCTTCAATCCCTTCCCATCCTCTCCAATGCAAAGCCCTCGAGCTCTGCTTCAACGTCGCCCTCAACCGCTCCCCACCACCGCATCAAACCCAATTCTCACCCACACCACCACCACCACCACCCTTCCCTCTCCAACGCCTTAGTCGCGCCTTCAAACGCGCTCAGGCTCACCCGCGCCGCGGCTCGGTCGAAAACCAGCAACAACCCATTTTGGCTCTGAAAGTGGAGCTAGAGCAGCTGGTGATCTCCATCCTCGACGACACCCTAGTGTTAGTAGGGTCATGAGAGAGGCTGGTTTTCTAGTACCCAAGTGAAAAACCAATGTTGAACAAGCTGTGTCCTTGGCGATATGTTCTCATCAAAGTCCTCCTCCTGTAAGCACCAAAACTATGTTTAGAGTCACCACCTTAATAACGCACCAAATTATGATGAAAAAGTCAGATGTGAGGATGTAATGAGTGTTTTGGACTCACTGATGAGCCAGAAAAGGAGAAACAATACTGTGTGTTGTTGGAGAGTGTCTAGCTAGTGCAGAGGGTGTGGTTAGGGGAGTCATTGACAAGTTTGATAGAGGAGACGTTCCTCTGGATATGAGGCAGGCAATTTATAAGCCTCCCCTCTTTCCACTGTGAGAAGTGTTCCCCTAGTGAGGGCTGAACAGAGGATTGGAGAGCTGAGGAGCCCTTGTCAGAGTTCGGTGGGAATGAGGGGTTGTTTTGTATTTGGGTGACCTCAAATGGGCGTCTGAGTTTTGGTCCAATTATGGAGTGCAAAGTAGGAATTATTACTGCCCTGTAGAGGCCATGATCATGGAGCTTGGTAGAATTCTGAGTGGGATTGAGGAAATTAGTGGGAAGTTGTGGCTCATGGGAATTGCAACTTTCCAGACTTACCTGAGATGTAAGACTGGGCAGCCTTCTCTTGAGACTCTTTGGAGACTTCATCCTCTCACTATTCCAGTTGGCAGCTTGGGACTCAGTCTCACCCTTGAGAGGTAACCTAAAGTAAAACAATAATATATATATATATATGAAAAATGAAATTCTATATGTTTTTTTGTACAATTTTTTTTTTAAATCAGTCGGCCGTTCAAAGATGATTTTTTTCCCTAACTTTTTGAATATGGGTAATTACGTATTAATCCTTTTTTGTTTATTTATTTATTTATTTTTTTTGTTTTTTTTTCAGTGACTTGCAGGGTCAGTCCCAAAGCAAGGTATCAGCTGGAGATGAGTCCAGCTGGTCACAAATTAAGAGTGGACAAAAGAACCTCACTTGTTGCGCAGATTGCTTGACCATTTTCAATAGAGAAGCTCAGAGCATTGCCAGTACAACTACTTGTTATCAGGAGTCCACTGCCATTTCCACTAGTTCAAGCTTGCCTTCATGGCTTCAACAGTGCAAGGAAGAGAACCAAAGAAAAACCATCAATGACCAGGTACCAATTTCAAAATAAATAAATAATAACAAAGTAAAAACCTTTTTGCTTTTATTTATTTAAAAAAATTATTGAAATATAATAAGAGTGTGTTTGGAGTGATAAAAGTGAAATAATACGAGATCAAATGAAGAAATTTTTAAATTTGTAATCTGTAGAGTAGAGTGAAATAAAAATAATTACTTTTAAAGACTTTTGAAAATTTTTAAAAAAATTAGTGCGTCAAACATATTTTAAATATAACAAAAATTGAAAACAAAATTATGTGACAGTAATCAGCATATTTTCATGTTCATTATTTTTAAGTGTGATACGTTCCGCATCATTTTAGTTAAAATTTTTTTCTTTCCTAATTGTGTAATATTCCTTTTTTGCAAACATTAACATTAGTCCAAGAGCCCAAGATGAAATTAATTAAATCTTACATTTTCATTTTAATTGTAGGAATTCAACCAACTTAGAGATCTTTGCAAGAAGTGGAACTCAATTTGCAGTTCAGTTCACAAGCAGCAGCCCCACTTTCTTGAGAAACCCCTTAATTTCTCAACAATATCATCTCCTGCTTCCTCAACTTCCATCTCTTCATATGACCAGCAGCAGCACAGCCCCAAACTGCACCAAACCCTTCTAAATTGGCCAGTGATTTTTGAACCAAAACGGCCTCCCATAGAACACCAGTTCCTAATCCGAAAATGAGCCAAAACCAGACCTTCTATCCAACCCTAACTCGAGTCCGAACTCAGCTTCTTGCAGCGAGGCAGACGATGACGTCGTGGAGTTCTTGGACAGGTTCAAAGATCTCACTTCGGAGAATTTGAAGGTTCTATGCAATGCACTAGGGAGAAAAGTCCCTTGGCAGAAGGACATAATTCCAGATATCGCCACCACAATCCTCCAGTGCAGGTCTGGGATTGTAAGAAGAAAAGATAAGTCGTCCGAACGCAAAGAAGAAACTTGGTTGTTCTTCCTTGGAGTCGATTTAGAGGGAAAAGAGAAAATCGCAAAGGAGCTAGCAAAGCTTGTTTTCGGATCCCAGAGCAACTTCGTTGCCATCGGACTGAGTAACTTCTCGTCGACGAGAGCCGATTCAAGCGAAGAGGTTGTTAGTAACAAGAGGCAAGGGATGAACCGGGTTCGAGTTATCTCGAGAGGTTCGCGGAGGCAGTGGGAGATAATCCTAGTCGAGTGTTCTTCCTGGAAGACGTCGAGCAAGTCGATTACTTCTCTCAAAAGGGGATTAAGAGAGCGATCGACAGCGGGAGAATTACGCTCTCGAATGGTGATTTGGTCCCTCTGAAGGACTCCATTGTCATCTTCAGCTGCGAGAGTTTCAGCTCGATGTCGCGAGCCTGTTCTCCTCCGATGAGGAGTAGTACTAAATCAAAAGACGATGATCAGAATGACTCACTGGATTTGAATGTTGCCACTGATCATCAAGATGGTGATAGTGAAGAAGATGATCATTCAGTTGCTGATATTGGGATCTTGGACTCGGTCGATAAGCAAATTGTTTTCAAAATTCAAGTGTTGTGAAAGGAGGAAACAAAGTTGGGAAATTAATTTCTTTTGGGGGAGTGACTCTTTTTTTTTTTTTTTTCCTTTTTAATTTTTTTCCTTTTTTTTTTTAGTTTGTTTGGTTTTAAATTGGGGGAGGTAAAGAACAAATCTGAGTGTAGAACATGTAAATTAACACTTATCTGATGTTGTTACTTGTAGCAGCTTTCTTTTACTTTTACTTTTTTTGTTTTTTTAAATTTCATTCTTCCCTCACGATCTAGTTTCGAGGCTATAACTTTGATTGGGTCATGATGTCACTTCTGATTTCTTGAAGGCCTTTGGATGGGACATTCTTTTAACTCCAAACAACAGAAAAATATAAAAGTTGAAGTTAGAAGGACAAATTATACTAAAAGTTTCCTGCTTTTGAAATTCATCCCAATTTAGTTCTTTTTTCGTTTTTCAATCCTAATAAATAAGTTTCTTAATTTTATGAAATATATAAATAAGACAACATTATTTTCAAGATAAATTTGAGAAATATTAGAATAATATTTATCATGGTGTATATAGTGTAAAAAGTTTAAGGTGATCATAAGAACTAATACTATACTTACGCCTTTTCTCACACTCTTCTTGCACCCCATTGATTATGACGGGTCATGACTAATGCATTTATTAAAAATCATCACAGCGTTGAATGTCACATACTACGTACAGCTGTGATGATTTTAATTAGACTCTACTGGTATGACCCGTCATAATTAGTAGGGTGTAAGAAGGTGTAAGAGAGAAAGTGTAAGTGTAGCATTACTATATCATAAGAGAGGCAGCATTGCTACTTTTAGTTTGAAAGAAAAGTTAAAAAGGAAAAACGATATGAAGAATTTAGTTGGTTTCACACTGAGTAGCATGTTGATTGAGTACTTGAAATATTTTATTTACCAATGTTTCTTGAGTATTCAAAGGAGGGAGAGAGGAGGGGGATGAAGAATTCTATTAAGAAGTTTATGGCTCCGTTTGGAACTTCAAAAGAAAATAAAATCTTACAAATCTCTACAAATACGAATTATAACACTGTAAAATTTAAATTCTTCACTCACTGTACGAATTACGAGATATTACTTTTATAATTTTATACTATTTTATACAATTTTATATAATTCCAAACACCCCTATATTTGTCCACTGCTTAGATATGTTTGAATAGGGTCCTGAGGACCCTGGCAAACTCTCATCTCTTGGCTTGCATTTTAGATGTAGGGCAGCTTCTTTGTTCACCATTGCATGCATGTGGAGGAAATAAATACATATACATATATATGGAAGTACTATACTTGAGAAAACAAGTTTTTGAACTAAATTAAGGACTGACAATATATATAAATAGTTAATGTTTTGATTTTCAAATAAAAAATTGTGATGGAATATGGAATTGTGGAATATATTTTTAAAGAACAATTAAACCAATATGAATGAATATGCATTAAACAACATTTTAGAGTGTAGTAAGAGAGAGGATTTATGGAGGGGGAAAGGAGAACGAGGGAAATCGAGTTATTAATATAAACTATTTTTTTATAATTAACTAAATAAAAATTAGTTTGTTTTAATAAATATTATTTCATATTCTTATAGTTTTTCTAACCATAAAACGTAATAATTTTTCTTGCTTTCTTATGTTTTATTTCCTTTTTTTGTTCCTACACAAATGAAGTGTCATCGTTCCAAACACAGACAGTTAGTATTTCTAAAAAAAACTTAAGAATGTAAGATAAGATAACATAAAAATAAAAAAATAAATAAATAAATTGATAACAGAAAAATATAAAAAAAAAAAAAAAAAATTGGTACTGCACTAACTGATTTTGGAAGCGTCAATTAAGTCAAATTAATCAGCCTCAAAGGTGTGATTAAGGTGAGGTTTGGCTTGCTAATTCGGTATAGTCAAAAAGGGGTTTAGTCTTCAAGAATCATATCAACGTTAATTATAAACAAATACTATACATACATACATACATACAAATATCAATTGCACTAGCTAGAGCTTGTAATTAGGTGGAAACATCTCTTTAATCAGGAGGAGAGTAATTAAGAAAAGATAATTAAATTGCAGGGAACGCATAAAGTTTAACAAAGAAATGATGCATAACGTGAGAATTGTGCAAAGTAAAAGCTACTTTGGAAGATAAAAAAGACAAAATCTTCCTTAAGAAACATTATAGGTTAAAAAAAAAAAAAGGCATTTCTTTTCATAAATGGTGGGCTGATGATTTTCACTTGCTTTTCGTTATTCTTTGAATTGATCATACGTAACCTGTCACTTCCAACTTTGAATGGTAGCACATTATTATCAGCTAGGGCCTAAGACTGAAGGGAGAAGAGATCAGTGAAAAATGACAAGTCGAATCTAATCTTTAAACCATAAAGACATATATATTCTCACTTTACAATAAAGAACGAACATTAGCTTTTAAACATTTACTCTAGTTATTAGGAGAGAGAATATGTGCTTCTTAGGAGAATGGCAAAGTATAACTCTCTCTCAAGTCCTCTTTCGTATACAGTGGCGGTGATAAAAAAAAAAAAAAGAAAAAAAAAGAGTAGACGGCAGTGCGTAACAAAATATTTGTAAGATCTACCTAAAAATTAATAAGACTTATCTAAAACAAGTGAGATTGGATAAAAAATGAAAAAAAAAAGTCATTTAACATATATTGAAAAAAAATGTATAGATGATAAATGAAAAAAAAAAATTGAAGTTGGATAAAAAAAAATATACAAAAAAAACTTATCTAAAATATGATAAGACCTATCTAAAAATGATATGAAGTTCGATAACAAATTTTCAAGTAAGATTTTAATGATATATAATTGTTGGTTGAAATAAGTATATTGAAATCATGGAAGTGAGTGAGGATAAATTAGAATTAGTGGGATTTAGTGGGATCAAAAGAGAATTTTGATTTCAATTGGATAGATGAAATGAAACTAAAAAAAAAAAAAGTTGAAGTTGGATAAAAAAATATAAAAACAAAAAGCTTATCTAAAATATGATAAGGCTTATCTAAAAATGATATGAAGTTGGATAACAAATTTTCAAGGTTTTAATAATAGTTATCTGTTAAAATCCTCAAAAATATATTAAAATCATGGAAGTGAGTAAGAATAAATTAGAGTTAGTAGGATTTAGAAGGCATATGATCGGGTTCTTAGGGAGATTCTATGGAGAGTATTGGAAAAGAAAGGAGCGTGTGTCGCATATATTGAGGCGATAAAGGACATGTATGATAGAGCCATAACATCTATACGGACGACTGGTGGAGAGACTAATGAGTTCCCTATCACGATTGGTTTACATCGGCTCAGTGTTAAGCCCGTTGTTTGCTTTAGTTATGGATGAGATTACAAGACATATTTAGGATGAGGTACCGTGGTGTATGTTATTTGCAGATGATATTGTTTTAGTAGATGAGACGAGAGAATGAGTGAATGCTAAGCTAGAATTGTGGCGGGATACGTTAGAGACAAAAGGGTTTAGGCTAAGCCGATGCAAGACGGAATATATGGAATGTAAGTTTAGTCAAAGTAGAATAACGGGTAGTATAGAAATAAGTTTAGGCACACAAAAGATTGTAGAGAAAGATAAATTTAGGTACCTTGGATCTATGGTGCAACAAGATGGAGGGATTAATATGATATAAGTCACAGGATTCAAGCTGGGTGGACCAAATGGAGGAGTGCTTCGGGGGTTTTGTGCGATGAAAAATCTCCCTAAGGTGAAATGAAAGTATTATAAGGTAGCGGTTAGACCAGCGCTACTATATGGATCAGAGTGTTGGGCAGTAAAGCATAATCATGGTCAGAAGATGGTAGTTGCGGAGATGAGGATGTTAAGGTGGATGTGCGGGATTACAAAGAAAGATAGGATTAGGAACGAGGAGATTAGGGCAAAGTAGGAATAGCACCGATTGAAGATAAAATGAGAGAAAATCGATTAAGATGGTTTGGTCATGTTAGAAGGCGTCCAGCAGAGGCACCTGTTATAAGGTGTGAAAGTATAGAGATTGCCAGGAGTAGGAGAGGTAGAGGAAGACCCAAGAGAAGCTGAAAAGAAACCATTAAACATGACCTGACCTACCTAGATTTATCGGAGGACATGCCCCTAAACAGATCTAATTGGCGTCGACAAATCCATATAACCGACCCCACCTAGTGGAAAAAGGCTTGGCTTGTTTGGTTTGATTTGGTTAGGATTTAGTGGGATCAAAAGATAATTTTGATTGAAATCATGAGTTTTGAGAGGGGTGATAGCAAGTAAAGATAAATTAGACTCAAGGTCAAAAGAAAATTTTAATTTTAGTGAAGGTAATATTTGAAAATATATATTACTAATTATTTAAAAAAAAATGACTGAAAATAATTATCATACTCTATCATAACTTTATCTTCCCCGTCCATATGTACCCTTTTCTCTGTTTTCTTCATAAATTATTTCAAATTCATTGATGCTATATATATATATATATCGCCATTAATTTTTTTTTCTTTATTTTTATTTTTTTATTTTCACTTCTTCTATCTCACAGTCTAATGTACGGGACACCGCTTATGCGGAGTCTCTAAAAATTTCTATTTAATTTGTTTTTCCCTCACTTTAATTTCTCAAGTGATATATTTTGCTATTTTACACACACACATGCATATATATATATATATATATAGTCAAAGTTAATTAATTCAGAATCCATACTTTGAGGATGAAGCTAGTGGATCAATATTCCTTTGTGCCTTGGGCAATTGTCTGGGTAATCTTGCAGGCCTTGGTTACGGAAAGAAAGAAAAAGGAAAGGAAAAAGAAATACAGGTAAAGAGAGAGAGAGACACACACATAATATATATGTTTGCGTGTTTTCCCTTGCTTTTAATACTTTTGAATTTTCTGCACTTTATCCTGCAAGCTTGAATCCAAGTAGGTTTGGTCAGTTCAAAACTATAAATATACCTTCCTCGACTTGAAAGAAACTAGTCTTTACATTAAGGTAACTATTTGAATGATTTTTTCTATATTCAAAGGACTGGAGTATTAAAGGCTAAGGCAATTATGAAACAGAGAATGTCTGTAAATTCGGACTAAAAATGAAACAAATACATAAAACTAACTTTAAGAAAAGGAAAAAGTAAAAAAAAAAAGACAAAAAAAAAAAAAAAAGTTATCGAGTACCACCGATAATCGACCAATATAGCTTTATCAATGAATAAATGCTACCATATAGCTTTATCAATGAATAAATGCATCCAGTTATTATTTTGCCTATAAAATGCTAGAGTTGGTTGTAATTTACATATATATATATATATATTTTGGCTTTATTAAGACTATATTTTCTCTAAATGTTTATATATTTATTTTATGAATAAAATTTCAAGAGAGTGGTACTAATATTTTATATATACATAAAACGTATCAAATCGAGCTAATTTAATGTATTCTTCACAAGAAGCTAATAATTAAATTGGGTTCCTATACTAGAATAGGCTCATAATGGGTCATATTAAGTTAAGGCGGAGCTGAAATTATGCGAGGCTAATACTAATTATAAGATATATAAATGATTAGTGGAACATAAAAAAAGTTTTGATTATCCTTAGGAAAAGAAGAGAAAGAAGGGTCCAAGTGAGATTAAATTTTTAATTATTTTGGTTAGATTAGATAGAATTGCAATAATACGTATTGAATTGAATTTTTTTTTTCATTAAATGATACAATCAGTATTAGATTAATTTTTTTTCCCTTATGTTAAGTGAGCATAATTAAACACGAAGCCAATTCAATAGAAAAAAATAATATACTTTTTAAAAATGTTCATGTGCCTCGTGACTAATAGTTGCTCCCTTGACATTAATACTCCTAGCAGCTCACTGTTTTATGTTTATCAAAAAATAAATAAAAAATAAAAAATGTCTACTGCCAATAACTACTAGAATTTCCTTTATAAATACATGCATATATATAATATGTATATGTGCGTGTAAAATAAAATATCAAGAACATGGCAGTGGTGGTCTTTGTCACATAAAGAGAGGACCTCGAGCTTTGTTCCCATTATGGAATAAGAATGAAGGAATGATAAAAGGAAGTCACCAAAGGTGATTACAAGATATATCTTGAGTGCAGATGAATGCATGTAAAGAACTTGAATAGTAAGCTACGGCTATGAGAGGCCAGCAAACCTCCCTCAGTTTCAGAAAGCCCACACACACACACACACATATATGCATTACTATAGCTTCACCTGCAATCTTATTTTATCCTTTTTTTTTTTCAAACTTTAGGAAAAGAAAATTGTTAAATATGAAAAAAAAAAAACCCTCAATATGCTTGTATAGTACTTTTAGTTCAAATTTAAATAAATCTTAAAATTCAAATAGCCTTGCTTTTATTGGTATAGTAGCATTTGTTCACTTTGCACTTTTTTTGTTTGATAGTTTGTTCACTTTGCACTTGCTTCTCTGTGGTCGTGCGTTTGAGTATTGCTCGACCTAGTAACAGTGAATACTACTTAATTTGAAAATAAGCTTTAATTAACTCCTAATTTGTTCATTAAAGATGTAGAAATATAAATATATATAAAAACCATTTTTGACGTGATTTTTATATTTATATTTTTTAGATTAGATACACATATACCATTTTATATCAATATAGTATCTTAATTTTTTTTTTTTTTTTGTGTAAGACTAATATATATATTAGAATTATGTATCAGGGATGATAAATAGTAAATTTTTTTAAGAATAAGACCATCTCCTAACCCTCACATAAAAAAATGTCTTTTTACAAAGTTAAGAGTTTATGATGGGTTCTTTTAATTGATACATCTAAGTAAACAAAAAATTTCATGGCAATGGCGTCTTTTCATTCCCATTAAAATGGTTCTAATTGTTAAAAAATAAGTAAATAAAAAAAGTCCACAATGTGAATCAAATTGTCCAAATTAAACAAGAAAAGTAGGTCAAAGATAGTGTACGATTTTTGCATCATGCAACTAATAATGAATGGATTGACTATAGCACGGCATATCAGAGTGATATATATATATATATATATATATTAGGGTAGGCACACTAAATTTGCACACATAATGAAACTTGAAGTCCCTACATAACGTTTTTGTTTATATTTTAAAAATTTTATAAACTAGCAAGAAACATATTTGTTAAACTTATTTATGTTTTTTTGCTTCTAAAAGAATGAAAACGTAAACAAAAAGCTTAAACAAAAAAAATATATTTTCATTCTATTTTTTTATTATAAATATTTTGTCAATTTTAATATTTTATCCATTTTTATTATATCATATTAAAATGAATTATTTTATTCAAATATTTTATTTAACTAATATTATTTTTAATAAATAAATATTAATTTAATATATAAATTAATATGTAATATATTTTTTAATTATTAAATATCATAATTAAATTATTTAAATTATTACAAAATATATGTTATCAAATTATTTCAATAAATAATAATTAAATTATAACTAATATTTTATATTTATTGAATCAAATGATATAATAATTATATTTTATTCAATTATTTTTAATAAATAATATAATTAAATTATAAATTAATAACTAATATATTATTGAATTATATGATTTTAATAATTAAATTAAATTACATTAATATGAAATATCTTTTATTAAATTTAATTAATTTTTAAAAAACTAATAAAATTAAATATTTTATTAAAATAAAAAATTAGTAATTATAAATAAAATTGCATTTCCAAACACAATTTTAGTTTTCATTTCATAAAAAATTGACAACAGAAAACCAAAGAAAGAAAATATAAATAAATAAACATAAACAATAAAACAATAACGTTACCAAAATACCCCGAAATAAGTGAGTTCAAAATTTGTAATCAACAGAGCTAAAAATATAATTTTTTAATAGAATTAAGAAGAAAAAATTAAAAGAGAAAA
This sequence comes from Vitellaria paradoxa, assembly GCA_019916065.1. Classification (NCBI taxonomy): domain Eukaryota; kingdom Viridiplantae; phylum Streptophyta; class Magnoliopsida; order Ericales; family Sapotaceae; genus Vitellaria; species Vitellaria paradoxa. The sequence goes on from CM034242.1 coordinate 44,426,685, forward strand.
GTACAAATTTTAGATAAATAACAATAAAAAATGAAATATAAGTACAAAAGAAATGCTAAATGATTCTATTTTTTTCTTTTTTATGCTATTTTTATCTATGTTTTTTAAAATGTGAAGCAATTAAAATATTTTTAACATCTCTTTAAATATGATTTTTTTTTAGTAAATAAGGATAATTAACCCGACTAGACCTAATGTGAATCCGCAATTGAAACCAAAAATAGAAGGCTCACAATTGACTACCTCACCTTAACCTTAGAGTAAACCTTTCCTTTACATGATATATACATATGCATATATACATATTATATATTATATATATATATATATATATGACAAGTCTGTCATGTGTATCATGCTAGCCAACAAGATAAAACATTCTTTCAGACAACTTATACGGATATATAACATCAGAATAGAGATTCTCTAGCAAGTTTGTCGTGTATCTTTGCACGAAAGAATCGATAGGCTTGTAAGACACTGCTAACACATGTTTCTTTCCCCATGAGATAATTGATATATATCATCAATAAATAATCTCTAATTGTGTGTGTGTATGTATATATTTATGTATTTGTGAATCCAGTATAGTTTAGAAAGAGAGCGCTGGTCGATATTTTTGTCACAGCCATGTGATGAGCTCAATGCATGACTTACTGAACTAATCAACTGATGCAAAAAATTGAAAATACGATTCATTGTTACTCTATTTCTCTATAGATTATATATATGTGTGTATATACATAAAACTCAAACACATACGCACAGATAGGTAGATATATATATATATATATAGCAATAAATTAAGTTCGAAGAAGAGATTTATCCATCACACTTCCGGCGGCGGACTGGATTAATTCACCAGTAATTTGAATTGATTCAAAACAACTCTTCTTCCAAGTCATTTAAAGGTTGGGTTGGTAGAGCTTTTTAGGCTGAGTGATTAAATAAACAACGTTGTTTGTTTGGGTATTGGGACATCAGTGGCTCCCCATAAACTTTTTCTCTCTTTTTAGTCTTTTTCAGTGTGATTAATTTTACTTGTAAACAATCGGGAATTAGCTCTTCTTTCTTTTAACTGCAATCTTGCAATAATCACATAGCAACCCCAATCCTCAAAAAAAAAAAAAAAAACAGAATGCTATTTATATATATATATTCTTGTTAGAATCTGAAAATACCTTCAGCCAGTCATTCACTAGGTTATACATATATACATATATATATATATATATTATTTATTTTTTGTTGTTAAAAATTATTGTTAAAAATTCTTTCCACTCAGAAAATTATTGGGTCAGAAAAAATATACCAAAAAGTGATATAATAGAATCGTAACTAAAATAAATTTCTACAAATTTTTAAGTAATAAGTCAATAAATATTACATTTCATTCTGATTATTTTTTCTAACAAGTTCTTTTGAAGTACGTCATCATTCCATTGATATTTTTATATCTATAATATTCCTACTATATTTACCCTAATGAATGATTGATTGGACTATTAGTTATCTTATTAATAGCTATTATAAGAAGCACAAGGATTAAACAATAACAAGCTAGCTAAACAGCCGTTTTCAAGATATGATAGATATATTAGGAAGATGAGCTAGAAATTAATCATTACAAGTATGAAAAAGTGGAGGAAAAGAAAAAGCGGAGAGGGCACTTAAATGTAGTCTTTCTAGGGGTGTGTTAATGGACTAAAAGCATTTGGGTATTGTACAAACTTTTGAAAGGCAAAGCAACTTTTGCTTTCACTCCAATTAATACTTGTCTCATTCAAAAACTACAAGCATCCACAACTCACAATACTTTTAAGCGTTTATGAGAGATGGTGTTGTTTATATATATATATATATACACACACAAATATATATCGCATATTATATAAAGATCGGCATGAGACCAAGTTTCCACAGCTTGAGCTCCCTTTTACAGTCTTTAGGAAAATAAAGTTAGAAATGGCTCTTTTTAAATATGGTCACTGTCAACTTAAAGCTTTTTTCGTTCTATTAGAAATGGGTGTATTTTTTTTTTTTTTCCTTCTGCATGAAAGTAAGGGAATTCCGGGATCTGTAACTCATCAACATTCTAATCAACAATCTACATGTGCATACTAGAATTCTCTATCTCTCTCTTTCTCTCTCTCTTAAAGAGATGGAAAACAAAAAGAAACAATCATTGAAAGCAGCATCATGACACATCCAGAATCTCCAACACACATTCTCAGATCAAACTTTTGTGTGTGCTTCTCTTTTTTGACTGGGTCATCTGGAATGCTGCCCATCATACACAGCCCCACAAGAATGGCGTTCCTCAGCGTCTGTCCCCTCTCTCTCTCACCAATTTCGAGGAGGCCTTGGATCCCTCAATCATCACTTTCAGATTATATGAATCCACATCTTCTGAGGATATATTCAAATGGCATCACAGAGAAAGAGAGAGATGAAGAACAACTAACAAACATAAACCAAGATTGATCACTACATAGTTCACATGGATGGAACCTTGGAACAGTCCATTTTCACTTTGGAATTTATTAATATATTAATTTGGCTGTAAATAACATTCTGGAATTATGTTCTTCATTGATAAAAGTAAAAGGTGCGCGAAACTTTTATGTATGTGAAGTTTGACAAATAATATAGGCAGTCTTAGCTACTAAACTTCCATTTATGTGAGATTTGGAGACAAATAATAAACAAAGTCTTAAGACTATAAATTTCAGCTTCTCAACTACTTTGCTATAAGTAGCTTAATTAATTTTAATTAAGTTTAAGTAGTTTGTCTTTTGCCATAATAAACTTCTACTATGTTTAGTTTGGTTGAAAAATAGAGAGAGAAAAGAGGAATAATAATTTCCTCTTGCTTATTTTGAAGGGAAAAGTAGAGGAAGGAAATTAGCCCAGTACTATTTATTATTCTTCCAAGTTTGGGAGGAAACAGCAAAGAGAAGGGAGAGGGGAGAAAAAAAATGTTAAAAAGTGGGTTTTACGTATTTTTAAATAACTTTTATATACAAGCAGGCATAATTTTTTAAACACAATTTTTTTTTCATTATTAATGCAAACAAAATTTCAGAAGGAAAAATTTTCATTCTTTTTTAATATTAAAGAAATATTCATCATTTCATTTTATTTTTTTTTTTTCATCTACTCCGTCCGTTATTCCTATCAAAAGGAACATTAGAAATGATTAAATTAATAAATAGAACAATTAATAATTTAATTACTTCATTTTGTATCACTACCACATGGCAGGATATTGTTCTCCTTTATTTTCTTTCCAGGAGAAAAAAAAAAAAAAGAAAGAATTTGACCTACGAAACCAATTGAAACGCACCGGTCAACTCTGAAGGAGGAAATTGCATAAAAGGATGACAAAGTGTTAGATAAATTTTCTCTAGTTAGGTTGTAAAAATGATTAATTAATGTTGAAATTTCAATCCCATAAAAGGACAGCCCAATAGAGATATATACTTCATCTTTGCACTGGAAAGAATTAAATATATTTTTCCCGAAACTGTGAATAAAAATCGTACGTAGCATTATTAAAATAGTAACTCAGAGAAAGTCAATCTGAAATATTTGGTTATTTTGATTTTGGTTATTACTAACTTGAGAAAGTCAATTTGGATTCCAGTAAAACAGAGGTAAGTAAAGCAGGGTTAAAAAAAAAAAAATCAGTTAATGATAATTGCAACATCATTTGAGAGAAGCAAATGTTCATAGTATCAAAACCCACATCAGGTCCACTCTGCTAATGTTAATTAATTGAACCTCGATCTAATAATTGGCCCATCATTTCTGAGAATTCACAAAGGTTAATTAATGCTCCTATATTACCTGTTTGGGAATATGTTCTTGTAAGGGTACAATAGATACTGTTTAAAAAGATTAAAGGTTACAGAAATTAAAATACAATCTTTTCATAATAATACATATATTTAAAAGAATTAGAGATTACAGAAGTTGATATACAATCTTTACATTCTTATAAAAATTCATCTAATTGATGAAAATTTATCAGAAGAATTTTTATAAGAATTCAAAAATTAAAAATGTAGTTCCAATTTCTAAAGTTGAATTTCAACTTTAGAATTCCCTCGAGTTAACTCAAAAACTTTGGGTAGCAGTATGCTGTGTTTTTCTTTTTTTTTTTTTTTTCATATTGGGTTTTATTAGTGGGAATTGTAAATTAATGCAATGGTAAATAAGGGCACTACATGCTGAAGGTCCACTAGTTGAAACAGTCCAAGATCCCTTAAATGAGAAATCAATCTATCATCTGTGTGGCCCTCCCATGTAATGAAAGAATTATATGATTTAAGTAGACATTATTACAAGTATTGAAATGTTTTAATCATAAAAAGTTATTGTTCTTCGATGACACCATCACATGGGATAATTTCTCCCTTCTTAAGCCTCAAAACTTGGCGGCCAATGATTCATCCTGTTCATGAATTTTTTTTTAAATAAAATACCTTTTCTAATAAAATGAAAAAAAAAAAAAACTAGCACGTTACTAAAAATTTACAGAAATTAATTTGTTTTAGAGTATTATTTTGTTATGTATTGTATAGACAAGCACTAAAAAAGATTGGACGGAATTTTTCTCGTATTAGAGATAACGGTGCACTTATTGATAAACTAAAACTCTTTATACGCAGGCCACCTTCAAACTTTTGAAGTCCTTTGGGCCCACTATGAGGCCCATCAAGTAAGTTTGCTAAAAAAATAAAGACAATTTGGTTTGATATAAAATCTTAAAAATTATATAAAGTGACACGTGACAAAATTTTAGTAGAATATTGAAACTTTTAGAGTTCTACAAAATTTTCTAATACAAATATCAGCCCAATTTTTTAAAAAATTTACCAACATCCGTTGGAACACTTGGAAGAAACTATATGCCTTGTTCCAACAATTTTCGTAAATTTTATAAAAAGATTGGAAATTTTTGGAGTTTGAAAAATTATAACTTTTGAAGTTCTTTGAAATGTTTTGAACTTATTTGAAGCTCCAAATGGCCCCTAAGGAACGCAGAATATTCAATACTCTCTCTCTGTCTCTCTACATTATAAGGAACAATCTATTAATAATAATAAGTTTCCGTGTCTACTTCAAGGCTCATTACACTCCAGAAATATACATAGTCGATATCAACCAATTCACAGTACGACAGATACACATACTCCAGCACATATATGTACAGAAAGACTTGAGCAGAATATTAATAGATCTGTCTCTCAACTTTATAAGGTGACTACTAACTACACAGTTGGATCTTTTCCAACCCCATCAATGCATGAGTTGCCAGCATTGATCCTCGACGGGTCATTTCAAACATTCGGCCAACAAGTGGCAGTTTAGTGGTCTCTCTATTCCGTAGGGGCTTCTTGTCCCACCTGTCCACATTATGCAAATTTTCTTCTATCAACTCTCAAATTGATAACACATCATGGTTTTAAGATGAGCATAGTTCACAGTAAACACTGTAGGAGTAAAAGGATCAAATAATCTGCTAATTTGAAAAGTTTCAGAAAAAGGGCAACCTAGGGGGCTTTTGGAGTTCCGAAAAGGTTTTAAAAAACCAAAAGTTGGTATTGAAGTGATGTAAAAGTGACAATTGGCGAAATTTGATTGGAGAAAGTTAAACTTTTAAATTTTTTTGAAAAACTTTGGGATTCTAGATGCCCCCCTAATCCACAAATTTCTCACACTGCGAAGTCTGAGAAGGTCAAATATATGCAGCCTTCGCTCTACAAGCATAGAGTGTCTTTACAGTTCAAGTCATGGGTTGCAATTAAACAACCTTACCAGTGTTTCGAGGCTAACATTTAAAAGTTGGACTACTATGCATTCAAAATAATTGTGTCAAGACAAACATAGTTTTAGACAAGCCATTCTGTCAATTGCATGTACTTGTGACTGACAACGACAATGATAGCGGCTTGAAAGGATACCAGTCTTCATGGCGAATGATTTTCCCATGTTCAACATCTAGCTTGATTAGTGATATCATATCAATGCCTCTCCCTAAAAACTTGTAATGTTGCTTGTTGTCAATTAGTATCTGAATCCATTTGCAGAGGTTAGTAGCCGACGCGTACGAAGGAAACAGAAGAAGAAGAAGAAGAAAAAAAAAAGGAACTTAAAAGATCATTTCAAATAGGATAATAAGGGAGGTTTTAAACCTCTTGTTTGCTTGTTGAAATAACATTTTCCTTGACGCTGTATTCCACAATTTTTGATTCACCAAAGACCTGGCAATTTTAAAAGATTACTTGTAAGTGCTACAACAATCCACAGTTGAAAACTCCCACATCTAACAGACTGTTGATCAGTTTAGCAGAATAGTATTGAGCAACAAGAAGCTGAGAGACTCAGAGACGTGTGGAAGCATTTGTTTGTTGTTGTTGTTATTATTATTATTTTTTGGGTAAGTAATATAGAAGCATTTAAGCGGAAGGTTTGGGAGGTTTCAACAAAAACAAACAAATAGGCTTACTCAGAGCAAGGAAAGCAACTCCCTCATTTCCTATGTTATTATATCCAAGTGCAAATGTTGCAATTTGTGTTTGAGCTATAGGCTGGCTAAACCACTAAATAATAGAAATTTATTCTTTTTGGCAAATGCATAAACAGAGTTTTGTGAAGACTTCCAAAACCTTATTCTAAGACTAAAGAAAGCAACCTTGAGTACTCTAAATATCTACGTATCAAAATAGTGGTCTCAACCCAGTTAAAACAGCTTGAACTTTTCAGTGAAGGTTATAAACTTATGAGAGGAACTTAAAATAATCAACAAGGAATCCAATCATCTAACATGCTTGAAGAGCACTATCATAATCCACAATTCTCATCTTTATTACCTTGCTAACAGGATTAAATTTAGAAGAAAAAAAAGTCAACCATCTTGATATCTTAATACCCATATATTCTTCGCTTTCATATCTCAATTATACTATGTTCTCTAAAATTATGCATGCAATAAAAGATAACTGTGTTTGTCAGGATTCTGAGCATCCATGTCGCACTAAAGTTGAATCGATAGAGATAACTGTGTCTATCAGGTTTCTGAGAATCCATATGTCACAAGTAAGTTGAATGGCTATTCCCTAGTCACTACATTCAGTCAGGATGACTCACTTCAATAAAGAGTGAACCAAAAAGAATAGAGAATCAATAATCAAGACTAAACAACCTTGGGAAGTGAATAGAAGGCTGATTTGATCTGCTTTATCCTGCAGGTTTGTAACCAATAATCAAATTCAGTTAGACAAAAGGAGGAAAAGGTAATTATCCTGCTACCTCATTGACTGAGACTATATTTACCAAAATTTGATTTTCTACAAAAGATTATATCTATGTCAAAATGATTATTCAATGGTAACGGCATTTAATTTTATGTGTCTTTTACATGTAAACATCTCTTCCACCAGGGAACATAAAATAAAAGCAGTCATCAGATTAGAAGGAATCAAATATAACTATCAGATATTCCATGTTTCTATAACTTTTTTTAAGAAAGAAATTAGAAGTCTCACTAGCAATCTGATGTTACTTCGTATTAACGTTCTCCATAAGGAACCAACAAAAAAGAACTGGCGAGATGATGGAATACCATTTTGGCAACTGTGATAACAATTCTTTGCGTAATATTGTCATACATACCCTCTAGCACACATTAGGGGGTCTTCAAAGGTTGCGTCTGGAGCATAGATTTCAAAATCAGTAGGTGTAGCACAGGATCCATATCTGTTAACCATTTAGAATTAGTTAGCTATGTAGAACTGCAAAAATATCATAACAAAAATGCCAAACTTTTGCAGAGTTCAGTAGTCCACAAACTTATCAAACTACAACGAACTTTATCGAAGCATAACACAACTATGTATTAGTCAGTTTAAACAAATAAAAATCAACTGTAACGCATACCCTTTTGAAACTTTTCAGTGTAAGCACATCAACAATATTTTGCTTGGATCAAGTGTTTGGTTTGAATTTGGGAGCGATTTGAATGAGGTTTGATCAAGGTATAACATCATGCAGCAGCGGCCAAAGAATTTGTCATTATAACATGAGTTTCTTGTTGTGTAGACATACTTGAGAGAACTTCCCAATTTTCTTAAGAGGACCTCCAAGTCAGCTTGAGCGGGTGCTAAAGCAGGTTTGAGAGATTTTTAGTAAAGGCTTGCTTGGATGGCAATATTTTGGCTCAATTTTGGACTTCCAAATGGTTTTTGAGACATGCTAGAATGTTTTATGAGTTGAGGACTTATTGGAAGGCTATAGTTGCAAAGTTAACTTAGTCTTAACAAGAGAGAAATACAAGATTATGCTTTGGTAGCTTTATCAATTTGTTCTTCGTCATAATGGTTGACAACAAGGACAAAACCATGATTCTGAGTCTGCTGGGGGAGGGATTATAACTAATATTATAAATTATATTTAGTGAACAAAAATAAATTAATTATATGTATAGATGATACAATTAGTTAATCTTTTAATTTTTGGATTATATATAACAATTAAGAAAAAATAATTAAATTTTAGGAATACTGGTCCATAACCTAAATTTTTTTAACTTAAAAATTTATATATTATTGGTAGTGTTTTTCTGACTAAGATCAACTATTTTTTAAAAATTTTAAGGGGGGCCAAACTATACTGTATTTTTTTTTAGTCAAAAATTCATATATACAGTTGGCATTTTCCAAAACTTAGGGGGAGCCATGGCTACCCCTAAACCCCCTAGCTCTGTCCCTGGTTGAGAAGGTGTATCGGTGGTCACCAGGCAATTTCCTGCTATGAATTCAATGTAAAGGCACTGCAAATTAGTGTCATAGCAGTGCCATGAATTTAATGTCATGGCAATCAATTACGGGAGAATAGTAAATGATTCTTGAACGAACACTTGATTCAAAGGTCGTGGAGTCAATTGATACTTGAAATGCGAAGTGCGACTAGTAACTGTTCATTAGTTACAATAGTTGATCATGTCATAATTCTTCCCCATGATTTTGGTTCCATGTTAAAATAGTGTCCCTCCTACTTGTGCTATTGCATGACTATTTTTACAGGCAATAATTAAGCTACTAGGTTTGTAACTAACATATAATCATTCAAATGGTTTTTTTTTTCTCTCTCTAAAAACCATCTAGGAAATTCCATGGAAAATGAATTGATTTCTCCATAATAAATGACAGCGTGAAAGTGAAAGAAAAAATAGTTAGCAGCTTCAAACAACATAGTTGTACGAACATTTTGAACGGTAAAGAGACAGAGAGCTATGCAAACACATAATTTAGATATTTTCAATGAGATGTAATGTTCTCATATATATATTATATATATACTGGATCAGTAAAAGGCATAATATATGTATGAAATGAATTATACGAGACAAAAAATTAAAAATTAAAAATTTAATAAGAACTCACAGGTTGAGGAGATGAGGGAGTAAGCGATCTGAGATGCGTTTCGATGGATTAATATCACCCTTCCCTGCAAAGCCCTTCTCTTTCTTCATCCTTTCTGGTATTCTTGCAATCTTCAATAAAACCCCAGAACAAATACGCATGAAAGGGAGCAATTGCAAGAAAAAAAATTAAAATTAAGAATGAAATAAAAAGAAAAACTAAGAATTAAGCTTGATTACAAAGAAGAACGGCGAAAAAAAGAAAGTCACAATCATCTAACTAAAGACGCGGCATTCGATCCCCACGTACCTTGTGGGTGCTTTTCCATTGTGGATTCGGAAATTTTCTCGCGAAACAAACGGCCAGGAAGAGTCTTTCCAGTGCCCAGAAAAAATAGAAAAGCCATGAGGTTTGAACAAGCGCCACGTGGCAATTGCGCGTCCATTCGCGCAACGGTCAAGTCGATTAGTTACGTCCACAGCGATGTTTTACAAAACTTTCCGTTCTTAATCTTTGCGTTGAATTTTTTTCGTTCGATTTTTAATTTTTGTTTTCCATTTTTAATTATTATTTTCATAGTTAAAAAAACATAATAAAAATTTTAAAATACATTTACTAATAATTATTGATTAATAATTATGAACTTTTACCGGTTAGAGTATCAAAAAATTTTAACAGTAAAAAATATTGAAAAATTCTAAAAATTATTTACCTTTTATCTAACTGCACAAATTACGAACTCATAACTTATCTCATTTTATTTCACTTTTTGACACCTTAAACGCACCCAGAAAAATTATTTAAAAGGTAATTAACGGATACGGTAAACAGTAAGAAATAAGTAGTGATCGGTATAATTGTGAATGATAATAATAATGTAAGAAATTGTAAACTTAAAAAAATATATCTATCCTAGATTTTCATAATTTTCAAAATTTTTGAATACAGTTTTTATTTTTTATCTTTTAAATTGAAAACTATAAATACATTTATCAAAGAATTTTCATATTCAATTTTTAAAAGAAATAAAAATTAAAATTGAAAATTGAAAGATTTGGCAAACTCGCGGAGTTATTTTGAGAGTCCGCTGAACCAAAACATAGTAGTGCTGCTCCAAACGTAGACATTTCCTCAACCAAAACATGTAATGCTGCTTCATTGATCTTTATTGATCATACAAATTTATAGGCAAATTTCACTTTTTGTTCCATTTGATTTTATTTAAAATTTCAGTTTAAGGCTTAAATTATTTTTTTTTGTAAATTAAGAAACTAAAACTTTTAATTAGTCCCAATTTCACCCTTCAGTCACCATTTTGTCTATAAAAATTGAATAGTTATAAATGAAAGTACAAAGACAAAATAATTAATAAAGAAAATTGCAAGTAATTAAAAAAAAAAAAGAAACCTCCCCAAGCCCTGAAGTAAAATTTCGAATAAAACTCAAGCGAAGTGAAATTCACCCTGAAGTTATTGACCAATTCTGCTATGTGGGTAGCTAATTTCAATATCAAGAGATGACTCCAAACAGGCGATAACCGAAGAAAGTAACAAAATTTGATACTAAAGAAAATGGCACCCTCATGCACAAGTACAAATTAAAAAAGAAAAATCATATAATTACAAGGGCTTAGAATGTATCCTTCATCACTTCAAACAAGAATTAGGAAAAAAAAACAGCCCAACTGTTTTTATTCACTATTTCACAGAGAAAATTTTAAAAGTCTGAAACCCATCTTTTCTTTTTCTATTTTTCCTCTTCTCTACAGCAGCAAAAGGCAGATCTAATTTCCCTTCTTGCTGACACAGGGGTAGAAATCTACCTCCTAGATTCATTTAAGGTCTTCCCCTCAAAAAAATTCACCAAGCATTCGGTAGCAAGATCCTCGGGTGAGTATCTGATGTATTTCTGCGCATTCTTGACATTCTCAACCAAGGACCTGTCACACACGGGATACCAATTTCAAAATCACGAAATTTTTTTTTTTTTTTAAATAGAGGGCTCAGGATATATAATGCAGACAAAGACCATATCTCCTATCTTTACGTAACAACTATTTAGAGGCCGTTTCGATGGCCCGAAAAAAAGTTCAAAAGTGGAAAAAGTGAGTTGTGTCGGTCACTTTTAACGTTTAGAAAACCAACCAAAATCCAACAAAGAATCCGCTGGAATGGTAAAAAAAAGACCGTTCTAATGGTTCTAGTCAAAAACTGTGTTAGAAGCTCACAAATGTTGAAGATTTTGTAAAATTTAAATTTGAAAGTAAACGCATGGAAAATAAAAAGACAAAATTGGTAAAAGTAGGTAATTTAAGTAGGTAACTTTTTGTAAGTTTGGGTAACTTTGGTCAACCGAACGGGGCCTTTGTTTATTTTTAGTCCGTACAAGATATGTAGAAGTATCTTTACATTATTCATCAACTTTTTACATTGCTAGGAGTTCACTGAGAGCATAAAAGAGTTTGAAATCCCATAAAACATCGTGAAGGTTACAAGTTAAGAGAATACAAACCCAAAACGTTTAATGAATGATCTGTATGCTGGCAACAAGATTCAGCTACTGCAAGCTCAGGATTCTCGCAACTCGGTGTCAGGAACCGTCCACTGAGACTGTTCTTTGATGAAGCTCCCTCAAATTGCATATTGAACATCTTCAATCTAGTAGCACAATTTAGTACTCTCTCTCAGCTAAGATTTCTATACAATATGAGCTAGAAAGAAGAAGAAAACAATATTTTTAAGAAAGATAGAAACCTAAAATTGACCTGTCTTTGATTATTGTTCTTGAAACTCCACTACTATTCCTCCATCAACACCGGCAGAAGTACCACCGCCAGATGAGCTTAGGCCTTGTACAGAGAGGGACTGCAGAATCTACAATAAGAGGAACCCAAATCATGGTTAGTATGATACTATGAGCTAATGATTTATGAAACATCAATTATGCTCACAAAGTTTCATGGGCAACTATAGGGCTCATAATTACATGATAGTGAATTAGTTTGCAATGCCAGAGTGAAGAATATATTTTCTCAGTAGAAAGAATATAACACAAATTAACAATTCAGAGTCATACAGTGGGCCAAATCCAAATAGATGATGATAATATGCAACCAAATTCCAAGCACAGGTATACCGAAAATGGGGCACAAGATGAATGGCGAAACAACTTGAGCATGCTCATATGGGCATTCTCTAGTGCAAGAATGCTTAAACCAAAGAAAAATTTCCAAGTAATATGTCAAAGGAGCAACCAGGCACACAGCATAAACTAGAAGCATGGATTTCTTTTTTCACAAATTCACAAAAAATGACATGAGATTATACCACCATATGGATAGCCATGAGCCTCTAAAGAAAATAAGGTATGTTGTCAAGCTGCAACAATAAAAATTAATGTCCAAAATCAACTATATTTTGGCGTATGCATAGGGTTGACAGAACAAACCTTTGCCCAAGCAATCCTCTTGTACTGGTTTGCATGTTGCTGCACAATCCTCCTGTGTCTTTGGACCCAATCATCCCCTAACAAATCCTTCGCTTCAGACCTAAAATCAACATGATATAAGCATCAATACTGTCATGCATACGAGACCAGCTTGGAATGCTCTTAACAAGCCATCTGAATCACAACTGTAAAACAAACCTGCGTACAGATCTGACCATATAGTGAATATTGTTCATTAGAAACAATTGAGTCAGAGCAGGATCCTTATACTGATTCGATTTTCCATCCAAATTAGTTTGAAGAGCCTGCATTATTTGCATTGTTACAGAGGCCAACTGAGAATTTGTTTCCTCTCCATTCTCAAATTCTTGAAAAAGTTGCTTCAAGGTTGATTGATAGCTGAACATATTTAGGAATATATTGTCAGGTTGATTTTACTCAGATAATCTATGAGAATCAGGCAAAAATAAGCTGTAAAACATGCTGCAACAACAACAAATAACAACAAAAAGCATAACTGCATATTCAGGGATACGATATCAGTCAAGATATAGATTCAACATAAAACCCGATCCACAGAAACTGCAACTGTGATTGGTAAATATTGTATGATTATGTTCCACAGTCAAATCTTGTCAAATTTGGGTTAGTATTCGTGCCGGATAATGTTCATGTTTTCTCTCGATAATTTCATGTTCAATATTGTGTTGTGTTTAATATTGTCATCCCTACAAAAAGCAATATGAATGTAACTTTAATTTGCCCAAGCCTAAAAGTATGGAATAGTATATGGAAAACATAGTTAATTAGACCTTTCAAAAAAAAAAAAAAACATAGTTAATTAGACTTACTCAAACAAAAACTTCACATAGTTAATGACATAGCTTGTCAAAGGATGGACAGTTCCATCCAACACAGCCGTTTTTGTTGCATCCTTTTCAACTGCTTCTTGAAAATCACCAAAGGTCTCTTGGGCTGTCTGGGCAAGCCGCTTCATCAAACTAAATGCAGATTCTCTGATGCCACTACAGGCTTTACCTTTGAAAAGTGTTTCGATCTGCCAACAATACATTTTAAATTTAAGTAAAATCTGTTTAGACATGCCAAGCTGTATAATAGAACAAGTTTGCATTCTCACACCTACTTGAACTAGATCAACAAATCAAATCGATCAATTCTCTAATTAAGATTTCCTTTGTGGAGTACTTCATGATTCAAAAATAGATTAACAAATTAAATCCACAAACTAACCACCATAAGTTGAATCAGTAATTACAGTAGTCAAAATCAACATAAGAGAAAAATAGTTCTTTTTTAGACCCAAGTACAGAAAGATTAAGGAAGTTTCTAAACTTCATCCTCAAAGGTATCGTACCCTAGATTTTGGATGTGAACCTTTTATAAACATCAAGTGTGTATTAATATCTATGTTACATGGACTCTTCTAAATGTATGGTGTACCTGTGTTAGATACCCAACACCTGGACAAGGATACTTGAATTAATGTATGGTACGTGTGTCCCAATATAATTAGATACATATTTAAAAATTCTATTATAGCACATAACTATGCATAAAACTTATATTTGATGCAAGAGATACTCTAATAGAACCTTGTTATTTGTTAATACCATATTGTTCTATAAAATAAAATAATTATATTAAGTATATGAATATTTTTCCGCGTCCCCATGTCCTTGAATAAGAGAACAAATGGATCTGATTCCTAGACATGCATTCGCACCCAACACGGTGTATTTGGTCATAAGTTAATAACCTTTGCAAAACATAAATTATAGTAATACCGACTACAAAAGCCAAAATCAATACATCGCACTCATTAAAAACTAAATTAGTAATCTAATAACTTAAGTTGTAGGTGTTACATTTAGATCACCAAAATTAAATACATTTTACCCTACAATGTTCTCGATTGGCTCTAATCGTATTCCAATTATTTTATGGAAACGACATATAAACCATTATCCCAGTCAAGAAAAAGAAAAATAGCTTAAAATTCTACCACATGTTATTGCTACAGTTTCTAGTTACTTTTTAACATTTCTATGAATAAGAAAATAAATTAATTTCAGGAAAAATATTTAGTCATTCGATCTTCCCATTTACCATTGCGACAGTAGATAGTGAATGAGTACTTCCTTTGATGTGTAACAACTATACCTCAAAGTGGAGTTCTCGCATTATTTCATACATGTCTAAAAGCACAAATAACTTTTCTGGTGATCTCTTGCTTTTAGCAATCGCCTCTCCAAAACTAAGTAGCACAGCAACACTACTTGCAGTAACTTCAGCAAAACATTGATCCATGAGAGAACCAATTCCTTCAAATATTTGGTCACAGACATTTCGTTCCCCAGCAAACAGCAGTTTGACCTGTTCAGTGTGATCAGTAGTTGGAAGAACAGACATCATTATTGATGAATTCTAATCACAACTTACAGCAATCCGCATGAAATGAATCCAGTTCCCAATCTTGGCCTCCAAAACCTCCCACTGCATCTTCTGAACATCATCTTTGCTTAGTTTTTCAACTCCCAATTTGCTGAGGCTTTCTTCCAAAACAGAAGAACGAGTATCCCTAAATGAAAAGTACTATCATAATGTTAGTGGATTAGACGAGGGCATTCACAAGGCAGACCAATCTATCTTCAATTTTTCTATATGTTTGCTTTGATGCTTTGTTTCTCTAGTACCTGTGAATTTTAAGGTCCATTGAGAAACAGATGAGGAGACAGACTAGATAAGTTTAAAGTCAATGTTGAGTTAAAAATAAGTCAAGGAAAAGGAGATGGGTACAAATAGTAGCAGTGTGCACTCAGTAATCAAACTACTAGCACATTTTCATGACTCCACATTTCAGGACATAGTCCCACTCTTGATAAACAGGTTAACGTTCTCCAATACCATTCACACAGTCCAATGCACTCTCAACAACAAAGGGACAGTAATACAGCACGTGATGATAGCAAGCGCGGATCTAACACCTTCCGCACAAACAATGAAATTCTGGACCAGACAGAACTCACAATAGGCAGACAAACTACTGCCAGGGTTACAAAAACTACTTAGAACAGTAGAGAAAAAGTGTATAACACTCAATTTAATTAATCATAAAGCTCCCAGAATCCATAGGTTTATAATGCTTAAATAAAAATCCTAACTAGAAAATAAGTAACTGAATAATATAAAATATAGAAACTAAATTATTTCTATCATTGGAATATTCTTAACTTGATAACTAAGTTAAATAAACTATTCTAGAAACGTATTTACAAATATAAATAAATATTCTAAAACTAATTCTAAGTAAAATAAAATTGATGGCTAAATATAATTTTTAACGAGTATCCAAAATAAAGTAGAAAACTTCCATAATTGAGTCTTCTTACCATCTTCACCCTCGCATCAGATTGATTCCTAGACAGTAAACACCCAGTGTTTACTTGTTCTATATTTAGTTCTTAGCAGCAAAAGCAGCTTAGATAAGCTGCCAGCTGATTTCAATTAATGCAACCTAATTACTGTTTAGTTATAAAAACATTCACTATTTTGTTAAATGAGTGTTAAGATCTAGCAGAACGTTGATTTCAAATATCAGGCCACATAGGACACTAATGGAGGTATTTACGTGTATATTTTCAGCAATTGTTGTCGGTGGCTAGCTTGAACCATTTGTTGGGCTAAATTATGCAGCAATGGTAAAACCCGTGGTGGTATGAGAGTAGGAGGAGTATAAACAGCAGGTTCCATGTTATTGTTACGGTGTTCAGAGTGACTATTAGATGAAGGATGTTTGCCAGGTGATTCGGACGACGGCCGCATTGCACTGGGGAGGCACTCAAAAAGACGTTCAGGTTCCACAGGTTTGCTGAAAACAAAGAGTAAAACAATAATAAATTTCCAAACGCATAATTAGTGAGCAAAGTATCAAACAAACATTAGCATATTTGAATTTAAAACACACGATAATTGGATAAATTAATGACTATAAAAAGGAATCATTTCTACATAAATCACAAAATTCAACAAACAATAACACAACACTCCTTGTTTGTTCAGAATTATGCATGATACATTCATAAGATTAGAAGCGGTTTCAAACTAAGAATGGAAGCGCAGAGAAACCATATCTTTTGGTCGATGACCATCGTGTGAGGGATATTGAGTGTTAAACAGACATCACAAAGCACTACATTTTTACAACATTAAACCTGACAAGAAAGAACATGAGAAAACCAGTGAATTAAGGAGTTCAGAATTCTTCATTTAAAAAAGATGAGAATCGATTGATAAATGTAAGTTAGAGAAATTTAAAAAAAAAAATGATGTTGCTCAGATGGAAAAGAATCATAAAAAAAATTGATGGCTATGAAGCAAAAGAATTTTACAACTAGCTGTTCTCTTGGGGAGCTGAGAACAATGCTAGAAAGCTGGCAGATTGAGATGCTATCTAACTAATATGGTTTGGCACGCACAAGAATCCAGTGAAGTGCACCATAAGGAAGGTGAACTCATCCATCTGAGCAAAATGTTAGAGCAAGAACTAGACCATAGTAACGTCGCTTGAGGAAGTAAGCAAGAATGAAAAAGAGAAGAGAGAGAAGGGGGGCACTGAATTTGTGAGGGAAAAACATCAATATATATTTGTGATTTATATGGATAGGCATGAGATTTTTGACTAATATAATCTTGTCTTTAAATTTTATTATTCATAAAATTTATTTGCCATTACTTGTTTTCCACCACAAATCACTCCCGCTCCCCCCCAAACCAAAATTTTGCCCCCGTCCCAGGTGATAAAAGAAACAAAAGCATATAGAGTAATCAAAGTAATTACCCTCAACAAAGCAAAGTAAAAAGCAGGATTCAAGTTAATTCCAAATAGTTTGGGATAAAACTTTGTTGAGTATAATCCAAAGCAAACGGAACAACAGATATAAGGTAAAAATACTTACTACCAAAGACAAAATAGTATCACCATTAAGACACAAACAGGAACAAAATTAGGGGGGGGGGGGAGAAGAAAGCATCAATAACAATGTAATAATAAACCTGTAAGATGATAACAGTCGCTTGAACTCCTCCTCCAACTTTGAAATAGCCCTAGAAAGTAAATTATTTGCATGGTTCAGCGCCCCATCACTACTTTTAAAACTTTTGTTGTCGTTGAAAAAATGAATGTTGCTTCTTAATTGCTCGATTGCTCCAAGATAACTTTCCAGGTCTTCACGAGGACCTTTCAGTATTTTAGCCTCCGCCTACATGTTGGAAGAGCATGTGTATCAGCAGCAATAAACATATCTTATAAGAATGAGTGTTATGCCATAAAAATGCAACACCTCGAAGCATGAAAACATACCACCCTCACTTTGAGATTTTAATTTTGCGCATGCACATTTGTCATGTGCATGGGGAAGACACTTTTTTTTTTCTCTGGTTAAATTGGGCAAGAGTCCTATTTAAAATGGAAATATACTTTTCCTTGCTTAATAAGTTGTCAGGTCAAGGGCACAAGCGCATTCTTTTTTTTTTTTTTTCATAACTACGGTTCTAATATAAAGGGTGGCTAAGATAATATGGAGGCTTAGTACTTATTAGAGTTGTGTTTTTTGCTTGCCATTTTCTTAATGCCTTTTCAATAAAATTTATTTATTTACAAATATATATGTGTTAAAAGGTGACTAAATCTATCCAATATGTAAGGTGGATCCAATTGGTACAGAAAAATTACGCACTCACCGGCCTAACCATGTGGTAGGCCAGTTTGGAATTTCAAACAAAAGAGTTTTAGGTAAACCCAAATCCATTTTGATTGGGTATAGGCCCTCTAGTCAGCCTAACTAAAATGTTAACAATTTTTCAAGAAATCAAACAAAATAGTTGGATTACAGCAATTCTTTGAGTAATTGGTTAGGAAAGATAAGAATTTAACAAAATAGCAAGATTACATAACAACTTTGGTAATATGAGAAAGCTATAAAGAGCAAGAATGGCAATGAAGTGGGTGCGGAGAGAAAGGCCTCTTCCCTGACCCCGCCATGTAATTTCTGCCTCCAGCCCAGCCCTGACATAAATTGCCCCTACACCTACCCCAACCTGGCAAAAGGTACCTGTTCTACCCTACCTAGTGAAGACTCCTTCCATTTTTTTTTCCTAATTTTGTTGACTGTATAGTGGGGTGTGAATTTGTTTTCGCTGTAGCCGATAGTAAAAACACCAAATTTTAAACAAGAATCTAAGAACCAAGTTCCAAAACAATAATCCCAATACACCCATTTCACCCATATGGCATTTCTATAAATCCCAGTAATGCATGGTCCATAAGAACAGCTAAATCTTTTGACCCACAAGAAGTTTGATCAAATGACCTAGATAACCCCTCAAGAAAAGAGCATAGATTTACAAAACCCATTTACAGTATTCCAAATATTCCAAGAGAAGCTAAAAGACTCACTCAACAAAGAGACCGCATAAAACTATAAGAACTAATGATAGTACCAAGACAAAGAAGAAAAAATACATGTTTTGGCTGTCAGATGATGCACAAAGTTGTGTTGTGGGTTTGAAGTTTTCTGAGTTAAAATATTTCTAGGTTTTACAAATGAAAATCTTCGTCAAGACTCTGACTGAAAAAAGTAAAAAACCATCATCCTTGAGGACAGTCGCACCCTCGCCGACTAAAACATCCAGAAGGAGTCAACCCTCCACCTGATCCTCTGCCTCCATAGTGCGATGTAGATCTCCGTGAAGACCCTCACTTAAAAATAAATAAATAAATAAACAAAACATCACTCTTGATGTTGAAACCCCCAACACCATCAAAAAGCATCACCCTTGAGGAGAGATGTTGAAGGTCTGAGTGGAAAGGGGAAAAATAAGGAGGTAGAGGAAAGGGAAAAAAGAAAGATATGCAATATGTCAAAAGTGATTAGGGTTTGTAAAATTTTACTATTTATTATAAGGGTATTATTATACATTGACACCTAATCAAGTCGGAGTCGAGTACTAATACATTAACCCTGACAGGGGTTCAATTTTCTTCTCCCCACCCCCTTTAGCAGTACCCCATACCGCCCTGTTAGGATACAGTCAGATCAAGTAACCCGTTTAACCCACCCCCATTGACATCCCTAAAAGAAAGAGAGAACAACAGATTGTCTCAATAAAAGTATTTTGAAATATAACTCCGACTACTACATTCAGTGCTTTACTTGCCCTTTCAAGCATATATTTTTCTAATCCTGACACTTAGGCACACATAATGGTTATAGGTCAACACGAGGTACAAAAAAATGTCATCAAAACAATAGAAACTTCGATCATGTTAACCACATCAAAAGTGAGGATGTATTATTTGAAGGTGATAAGATTAAATAAAAAGTTTGAGTTATTTGATAAATCTTTCGATGCATTCAGTAATTGTTGTGAGATGTTGTAATTTTAAAGCATCACCAGATGCATAAGAAACATGAACACGGTATACAAACATGATACAAGTATGCAATCTTGAAAAAGCACGGATATGGACGTGGTGGGATATGGCAAAAAAATATAAATAGATTTTTATGCATTTTTATCATCTATATACATACATGAAATCAATAACATTAATTCAACATTATAATCCATAACTCAAATATTATTCAACATGCAAAACCAACAAAATATAAGACAAAATATGAGGAAAAGATTATGAGATGATATAGTAAAAAGAATTACACTTCAATCCTTCTATGTCCAACAAAATATATGCATGTATATAAAAAACAAAAATTTGGAAACGTCACCTAGCTTTTGCTTACTATGTATTGGACACGATAACAACCATTTTGGAGTACTCATGCTTCATATTCAATGGTGAAGTCCATAAATATTGTGGTCATCAAGTATGACAAACATAATAAAATTTATATAATATAATTTGGTTGAATACGTCCCTCCAAAGGCCGAAGTGTATGAATCTTCATATTGCGAGTTTACCCGGTTAACAGTTTGACAACAAAGTGAATAAAAGAACAGCAAACACCTAAATCCAACTAATCTCAACTAGCTAATATGGTAAATCCAAACAAATCAACTTCTATCAATATATATCCAAAGAACAAAACAAATTTAAACAATATCAAGCAACGTATTAAATAACCCTGGCTCTAAATAAATGACAAATGCAAGCATGCGTAATAGGTTAATCCACAAAACTGACCTGACGAGAAAGATCAAATTGAGCCAATATAACCTCTGCCGCCTTCAGAGTCTTATCAATGTTCTCGTGAGCTCTCCGAATAGCATGTGTTCTAATCTAAAAACACCAAGTTAAGTAACACTATAAGAACGGTAAGAACAGGCCAGTGCAGGAAGGAAAATAAATCTGACAATGGGACAATAATTTAATATATATATATATACATATATAACAACAACAACAACAACAACAACAACAACAAAAAATTAAATCTGCTTGCTAGACCAAAAAAATGTAAAAATTTAATAAATTAGACTCCTACACCTTAAGCATTTAAACTTACCAAAAAATCACAGCATTAAGGATTGTGACGCCAAAATAGACTACTTTACTAAGCCTATTCGACCTAGTAGGGAAGAATTTTACATATACAGGAAACAGAAACAACAATAGCCCAGAAATTTTGTTTTCTTTTTTCCCATTTTATCAAATCGAACCCGTATGTGTTTACTGGTAACAGACCCACAAATCGTTTAGCTGCTAACGAATTACAGATGAACTAAATGACGTTCGAAATACTGCATTGCCCTTGGGATTTTTCTTTTTCGTTTTCTCAGGAACCAAACAGGGGGCTAGACTGATAGAATCAAACCCAGAAAGAAGAAAGACCACCTGAGTAGGACGCATGGCTGTCTCAAGCGCAGAGAGGCGGTGATCAAAGGAGCCAAGGGTTGAGACCATGGTGTCTGTGATTGACTGACTCTTCTGCAGCGACTCTCTCATCACGGCGGCTCTTTCACTCAGCCCATCCACACCCACTGCCGGAGCTACCGTCGGAATCCCCATTCTGCTCTGTTTCTTCTTCGGACTCCTCTATTCCGAGGGAATTACAAAGACGAGAGAGAGAGAGAGAGAGAGATTTGCAGAGTGGGGATGACCGCTTTGGTTGACGTTTCTTCGCAGAGACGTCTTCCTTTGACAGGGTGGGAAGATATTGATCCTCTCTCGGGTCCGGGTCCCAAATTTTGCAACATGGGTCGTCGGTGAGTCAAAGGTCAATGGGGGGTTTAAATCTAACAAAATAAATAAATAAATAATTATTTCATAAAATAAAAATTTTAAATATATGAACATTTATTGTTAATTTTTTATTAAATCCCAAAATGCTTTAACCGGAATTATTTATGTACCACGTGCAATTGATTAATTCTGCGGTTATATGTGAAATTTCGTATTTACATTTCATTAAAATTGAATAATTTTTCTAGAATTTTATTTTTAATTTTTCTTTTCTCAATATATGTACTTATAAAAAAAATAACGAAAACCAATGCCAACAATTTGTCTAAAATTTATTTTTTTCAAAAAAAAAGATAGCTTTAGAAAACAAATTTGAATTATTGATAACGGCAATAGAAATGAAGAAAAAAAATACAAGAATTGTTTGAAGTTTCATTATTTGGCTATTTAATCTCTATTTGGCGAGACAAAAAACTCTGAAAAATAGTAAAAAATATTAAAAAATATTAAAAATTATTCACTTTTTATCTCATTACACAAATTACGAATTCACAACTTATCTCACTTTATTTCATCTTATGATACTTTTATCACTCCAAACGCATCCTTAATATTAATGTAAATAAAATGAAATGAAAATTTAAAATTAACATCATTTTCTCTTTTTACAATCATCTAACCAGTATTAGTTTTTTAAATCCCCTACAGTTTTGTATGGTCTTATAGATAATAATTATGATATAAAAATAATTATGAGAAAGTTAAAAATTTTTTAAATTTTTTCAAAGAATCTAAGGCACTAAACAGGGTTAAAATAAAAAAGTTGAAGGTAGTATCAAAATTGCATCGAAGTTCAAGGAATGAAAAAAGAAAACAATACAGTTATGGGAAGGGGGTAATATACTGGACCATTTGGTGCACCGTAGACCGTCGGATCATCTGTACGGTATACCGTATAATACATTATTGGATGATCCGATGATCCGCGGTGTATCGAACTTACCCCCAACCTACAGTTTATTGCTTCCGGTAACTTGTGCCTTAAAATATAAATTTATGTAAAAGGTGGGGTCAATTTAAAAATACAAAACTATCCTACCCAGAGGAAGATTGAAAAAAAATAAAAATAAAAAAGAGGTTTTGGAGAAGGTGGTATTCTACGTTGTTGATGGGGGCTTTATGTCGATTCGTCCTCTTTAATTCCCAGTTCTCTCGTCACCCACTGCAGGTGCTCACCAATCCTACGCTATCTTCCTCAACCCAAATCTACCCTCTCAAATCCAACAAATTTCCTAACCTGCCCCTCCTCCGCCTGCGCACAAACTCGATTGCTTCTCTTTCGTCGTCCATGGAAACCGCTCCCGAAGGTTACAGAAGAAACGTGGGCATTTGCCTCATCAATCCTTCCAAAAAGGTCTCTCTCTCTCTCTCACACACACATGTACATATAAACGGTTACTGTTCTTTCTCTTTGTTAGTCTACAAGTTTTTTTTTTGGGTTCTTTTTTTGAAAGGTTAGTCTACAAGTTAGTGTTTGTAAAATTGGGATTCTGCAGATTTTAACCGCTTCGAGGCTCGATATTCCCGACTCCTGGCAAATGCCCCAGGTGATCCTAAAATTTTCAATCCAGCGCTTATATATATATATATATATATTGCTTTGAAGGGTCGCTACTGGAAATTACAACAAAGTTGTTTTCTTTTTTCGATTTCCTTTTTGTTGAATGGGTTTGATTCACCAGGACAATAATTAGGCTTTGAATTTCCAGCTTTGTTGATTTTTTTCCCCCAATACCTAGTAGGTTTGCATAGTGCATTTTGCACTTCAGGAGCTATAGGTTGCATATCAACGGTCATAATTTCATTAATATTTATTAATTCAGTCAAATTTATTTTAGTCAAATTATAACTCTTGATATGCAAACTTCAGCCCTGCAGTCCATTTTGCACTGTAGCCCCCTGGATCCCACATAATCTGGGCCATGTGGATATCTGTGCTAATATGTATACTAACACGATCTGTAAAATCTTTTATAACGCGAGTTTTTCTTATTCAGAAGATTTAGTTTACTTGTATATGAGATGGAAAAATATTGTCTTTTGGTGAACAGGGTGGTATTGATGAGAGTGAGGATCCAAAAGATGCAGCTATCAGGGAATTGAAAGAGGAAACAGGAATTACTTCAGCTGAAGTTCTTGCAGAGGTTTGAACTTTAGATTTGACTCTTCATGCATTGTAACGACTTGGGTTAACTTGTAATTCTTTTGGTTAATTCTTCTTTCAATGTTTGGTTCCTAAGAAGAGTAATAGAAGTTAAAAGAAAATCCTTAGTTAAAGCCTTTTCTTTTAGTTTATTTTTAAGTAATTACATTCTGTCTCTCTTAATCATACTAGAAGAGAAACATGGATTATTATTCCTTTCCAATTATTTATTTTTCCATGTTATATAAATGTGCTCGATTAGACTGAACAAATTTAAGTAGGGCCTATGTCCAAATTAATTATGCAAATGGATGGTCATGTTATTTGCATTACAGTTTGAGGGGCTTAGGGGATGTATGAATAGAAAGTGTTGTCCATATTTGTCGTGTCATATATTTGGAATGACTCATCTTTTTTGTTCTATTATTATTGGAATTTAGTAGGGAATGTTTTATGACCTTTCTCTTGATCATGTTGAGCCACCATCTTTTGGTTCAAGTTCCTGCTGCATTTTCTTACAGGAGTAACTCTTGGGGTATTTCTATCATTATCAACCTAGTTAGCTTCGCATTTGCTAGATGTTGAGTAACTAAACCTGCCAAACTCACTTACCCAAAATAAATAAATAAATAAATAAAAATTAAATAAAACACTTAACCTGCTAAACTCACATATGTGAGCATTTTGGATGCGTAAAGAGTTCAAGTTGAGCATTTCCATTTTTTGACTTCAAAACACTCTCATCCTAGTGTTTAGTTAGCTATTTTTCCCAGTGTAACCAAAACATCCTAACATGATTAAAGATATGTTTTTGATGGCTAAGGTCTTTCTCTCTCTCTCTCTCTCTCTCTGATGTAACATGAATGAGATGATTGA
The DNA here is from genome assembly GCA_019916065.1 of Vitellaria paradoxa. Lineage (NCBI taxonomy): Eukaryota > Viridiplantae > Streptophyta > Magnoliopsida > Ericales > Sapotaceae > Vitellaria > Vitellaria paradoxa. The sequence continues at coordinate 44,451,862 of CM034242.1, forward strand.
GATAAGGCTTTTCAAGACATTGCATTCATCGGTTTTGTTGTATCAATGTCTGATTTGGATTTTTGTATATATGGTATTAGGTTAAAGGATTTGTTTTATTGATTTTTTCTAGGGCTGGCCATGAGCTGAACTTTTTTCGAGTTGCTCGAGATGGACTCATGGCCTTAATGAGCTTAATTTGTGACTTGATTTAAATTGAGCTTGAGTTCGAGCCTAGAAGTACTCAGCTCCAAAACTCACAAGTCGGCTTGATAATATTAATTAATTATATTGTAGACCAATATGACGTAGATTTGGTTTAGTCGAATTACTTGCAAACCAGTCCCAAGCCCAAACTCTTCTTTGTTGAGCCGAGCTTGAGCTTCTCAAGCCTATACAAAAGCTTGAGCTTCATATTAATAACTCATCGAGCTGACTCGAGTAAGCCAAAGCTCAGTTCAAATCTGCCCCAAATTTTTTCTCTTAAGATTGCTAGTGCATGCATCATGAGATGATTTTTTGACTAAAGATTCTACATGCAGGTTCCATATTGGTTAACATATGATTTCCCACCAAAGGTCAGGGAGAAACTAAAGCACCAATGGGGATCGGATTGGAAGGGTCAAGCACAAAAGTGGTGAGCAACTATATATATTTGAAATAACTGTGCAAAGTTGTATAAGTTTGAGTTGGCAGCTGAAATGGACCGAATTTAAGATTATCAAGTCAATATCAAGTTAATCACTTAATCCTGGTTTATCAGCATGCATAATCAACCCAAGGCTTTACTTCATCAGTTAGGGCCATGCTATAATTGAAACAATTATAGATCAACTAAATGGTTCTTTTAACTGAACCGGGGCATAAACTATCTAGCTACAGTTTAATTTCATAATAGTTCTCACGCTGTCCACATAGAAACTGACGAAGTTGTGATTCAAGGCTCTAATTTGTGCTCAAGTTGAATTGAACTACAACAGAAACTATTTTTGGCTCTTTTAAGTACGTTATGCCTGGCATACCTATTTTAAAGCCTGGTATTGATTTTATTTTTGCTTTTTCTTTTTTCATCCCTGTGTTGTTAAGTATGCTTAGTTTGAGGGTTTTGCCCAAAAAGCATGTATCAAAGAGCATGCGTTCCCTGACACAAGCGTAGGACTCACACCTAGGTTCTTAGGCATCAAACCTAATAAAAAGATGTCTCACACATCACAATTGAAATAGATGAAGTTTCGTTTCATTCACTCTCTCTTGTCCTCATAATTTATGCACATAGCCTCTAAAATATCTAAAATTTCTCTAGAAGTCCACTTTGTGAAAGTCTGTCTAGGTGCTAAAGCAAAGATCCTGCATCAGATTTGGTATTCAGTAAAAAATTATTTTCTATGATTATGCACCACCAGAAGACGTCATTTTAAATAAAGTTTGTTAACCATGTCGAACCCAAAAGTTATCGTTTGTAACATCTTTTGGCTTTGGGCTGAAAAATAATTGAGTTTAAAAATGTAGGTTGAAATGATGTTTTTAATTACATTAAAAAAAAAAATCGAATTTGGGTTCAGCATGGTTGAAAAACCTCTTCTGGAACGACTTCTAGTAGCGCATGCATTAAGAAATAGATTTTTCAACTGAACGTGTAAGGGAATAAATACCGATGGATGCATACTTGGGGCGAAAGCCTCGGTTAGTTACTAGTTGACAAGATATGGGTAGTAATTTTGATTCATAAACTTGATTTCTTTTGAAGATTTCTAAAAAGAACCTGCATTTCGATAGAAGAAAATTGTAATAAATGCCTGACAGTGTTAGAAGATGTGATATCTGTCAAGCTCCAATCATTTGTACAACTCTCTGGAAGTAAGAATGCGACTTTTATTTTTCAGTACACTGTGCATGCCTTCTTCATTTGTTGACATCTTGGAGCTCTACAAATCTCTCACTGCATAAACTACGAGACTGCAACTTTTACAAATTTATACTAACTTTTACAACTCCAAACACCCCTTGTATTTTTGCATTGGAGAACAACCCCATGCATGGTGGACCAAAAATGAAAAAACATCGAGTGTGTGGAATGTGGGTCTGGTGCCATGAACATCAACCCACAGTTGTTCTCTAATTAATTGTGCCATCTATTATCTGTTTATTTCATTTAGATACTTGAAAAATGTAGGTTCCTCCTTAAATTCACTGGAAAGGAGGATGAAATCAATCTTCAGGGAGATGGGACAGAAAAGGCGGAGTTTGGAGAATGGTCGTGGATGTCACCAGAACAAGTGGTTGACCACGTGGGTGCTGCTGCTGCTGCTTGTCTCTACCATGCTATTCTGGTTTCCAAGACCAGTTGTCTTCTGGTTTTTTTATGTTTGACCTGTTTTCTGCATTTTCTGTGCAGGCTGTGGACTTCAAGAAGCCAGTTTACAAGGAGGTCATGGCTGCATTTTCCCCCCATCTTCAATAGAATTAACTGGTCCTGTTCATCAGGAATGCACTTTGTGTCTTTTCTAGTTAGTGGAAGTCGGGCAAGCATTTTTAATCAACACCAATGTACTCAACTCCTTGTTCTCCCCAATTTGGCTATTTAGCTTGGAATAATTCTCTCTTCCATGGGCTATGGTGGTAATTTTTGGTGGCCAAAATTGAATTTGGTTTGTTCCCCTTAAGCTCCGTTTGGTTTGCAAACAAACAACAAAAAACTCTATAAATCTCTATTAACTTTATGTCATATCAATTTTTTTTTTCACTGCATGTATTACGAATTCTTAATTTATCTCACTTTTTATCACTCTAAACACACTCTTATTATACCTACACTCACCTACACTCGCTTCATTTTTACACCCCTTGTTTTTCTTAAAATCTCACTTTAATGATTGATTTTTTTATTTTCTATTTTTTATTTTACCAATTAAGAGCGAGTTTTTGATTAATTGTAATATAGGATCTTAATGATCAAATTTGCATGGACAATCACGGTGGAAGCTTAAGAATAAAATAGTCACTAAGGTTCCACTTTGCAACAAATTCAAAGTTTAAGTCATTGATAGTTGGAAAAAAATAAATAAAAACTCATAAATTTCAAGTAATGTAAAGGTACAAAGTGAAATTTACTTGAACAAATTGCATTGGATCATGCTTGGAAGTATTACTGAATGATATCAGATACAATTTGCTGGTTATGCGGGGGCATCATTTATTCCATGATTCACATGGTTGTTCTTTCTTTCTTTATTTATTATTTATTATTTTTTTTTTTGCCCATATCTATCAGTTATACCTTTACTAACAGCAGCACACAAGGTAAAAGTAATTTTGTTCAATTCAACCCATAAAAGAAAAAAAAAATGTATTTATTACATATTTCTTTGAGAGTGGCTATTTGTATGCATTTAGATGAGAAATCTAAAATTAAAGGCCTAAACTATAAACACTTCCCTTCACGTCTCAGTCTTATAGGCTAAAAATGAAGAAGTGCCAAAGTATCTGCATGCCAAAGCCCTTCCAGTGGAGGTTGGATTCGAGAATGCCAACTGGGATGATTTCAGCCTATAACCTTCAAAGAAGCTCATCCTGTGCAAAACAAGAAAAAATGGAAATGTAACACAATCCATTCATAATATATATTTATATATGTTACAAACAAGTTGAAGGTTCACCAAGAAATAGCATAGCAGTAACTAACACAAAAGATCCAAACATTAACCTGACTTGACACTATGTTACATGATTCCAGAATAGATGTCAACGTGGAGAGTCAAATAATTGAGTTCCCACAAGTCTAAAAAAGATTGAATAGCAACTGATTTTTTATTTTTAAAGACTAAATATTGTTTACAGGCTGATATACAGATAATCTCTCCTCTTATCCCCTATTGAGTGCAAGCAAGATCTTATGTGAAGTGGAAACTTCTGGAGAAACCAAACTATTGAAACATTTGAAAACAAAACAAGCTCAATATAGAAGAGTGGTAATACTAGTTTCATTAGCAATTGTGAGGGCTCAAAAATCAGTTTAGATTAGTAGCATGTGCAATCATACTTGCTTCAATCTTTGCGACAAAGCATTTACCATATATCCCATAATAAATATACTTATTGATCAATTTGATATCAGCATACAAAGCAACTACCAGCTGTTATTTTGATCGAAAGCATGGGAACAACTTATGTTACATGGATTCTTTTAAATGTATGATATATCCATGTCGGATACTTGACACTTGGATAATGATATGTGAGTAAAGATACAATATATATGTCCGATGTATAATTTGATATCTATACAGACATGTTTAACAATTTAACACATAATTATGCACAAACCTTATATCCCATTAAGGACAGGGAAGTTGAATTGATTAGCACGGCCAAAATTCTATGAAGCATGGACTTACCTTACAGCGTCCAATAATTGAGTAGCGATATGCTTTCTTCTCATGGAGGGTGCTACCCAAATGGCTCTAATCCCACAAATAGCAGGAACAGCTTCCTTCTCCAGGATTATTGCTCCCATGAGGTCTTCCTCCTGTAGTGCCTTAGGATTAATTGTTGAAGGAGCTCTTTTCACAACCTCCCTTTGAAAATTAAAGCCGCCAAATCGCAGAATAGATGAATTTGATCTGTTTTCATTAGCATTGGTACCATTGGCGCCTTTTGGAGACCCCGAGTTTGAAAGAACTCTGTAAGCAGTTTTGATTGGCTCTGAAACTAAACAACCAGCAATCCTCTGATGGAAAATATAGAAATAAACCTGCAAACAGAAGGTGAGAAATAAAAATAAAGTGCTAATATAAAAATGCTATCTAAACTTGATTGACACAACAGGTGGTTTTCACACCTTGCAGAGCTTATGAATCAACCATCCACTTCCAAGATCCATCTCCATCATCTCAGCAACCTTCTCAACCTGTCAATGAAATTGGTATCCCCATTAAGCTTGTGCTGCAACAGTGTGGTAATATGCCATCGAACATGCTTTTCAAGAGTAAAAATTATAAAACAATCAAGCAAAACATCAAGAAAGAAAAGACGTTTCTATATTACTATTGTGAAAAGTATATACATTTTACCATATTTTAAACAAAATGTGCATGCCCTAGGAGTAGATAGTTTACATATCTCATCGATAAAGCGTGGTCATGTGCAATGAAGAGTCACAGTTACAACAAGATTTGTTTTGGGTTCGATTAAAAATAATACAATCCATGAGCACTAACCCCAAAAATAAAAAAAAAATGACCAGTGAGATAAATGCAGAAAAAGGGGAAAATTATGCATGCAGCCAACAAGTGTTTATAAGGTGAACAGAGTTACCCAAAAATCATCCAATCTTTTTTCTTATATGGTACGTTGGGTTCATTTGTATTCCTTGATATATATATATATATTAGCTTCAAGATAATCCATTTGTATCAAAAGAATCCTTGTATTTCATTTGGCTAATTACAAGTCTGCATGGTATTTTTCTTTGCACAAGGTTACGTCAATATTGCATTTTCAAGAGCTAGCCAGAAATCAATATGATACATAATAGGCGAAAAAGGTTCTCCCTTTGGCCACGAGTGTGAGCAAAGTCTCCTGTCTACCTCCCTTGACTTTGAATAATTTCAACCAGGTCATAGTGGAAGGTGATGAGGCAAGTTTACAGCGCTTCATTCTCATTCTCAACGTTCCAACCTTATGGTGCTTCTTTCTTAATCTCAAGAGTCCGATTGTGCAATCTACTATTTGGTTCATATAAGTTGGGATCAGGCAATTTCAAACTTCATGGGGAAATTGAGGTATGTATTAATAAGCAGAATATAAAACAAATCCCCTAACATAAGTGGAACCTTTTTCTTATGAGCAGGCGGATCACCATCCAACACCAAAATTATGCGGCCAACATTAATTGAAGGCAACTGAACAACTCTTTCATTGTGCCATCCCTGTAAATGGAATTAGGATAAAGAAGTCAGGCACTTTGAGCAAAATAAACAAAAAAATATGGCTGAAAAACGTTAAGATGAAGTACCTTGAATTGGATGCCGCAAGTGTAATCCTTGTGAAAGTTTCTGTGAACCTTCTCATCTCCTTCATCCCCACAAGCATACCTGAACCCACATATGGAACAAGTGTGCAGAAGAAAATCAGATTGTCCCAAATCCAAATGAAGCTGAGCATAATTTCTCTTCTTGTTCAGGTTTTTGGTTGAGATTGAGCCGTGGTTCAAAGAACTCAGGGAATCACATGCCTTCGGTTCTTCTTCCATAGGTTGACTGGCAGCTCCATTGCTACTGCACAAGAAAACCAAAGAAATCTAATACGGGATAGACACTGTTCCCCAGAAATGAAAACAACAGGTTCATTTTAGCCATTCTGAGCAGAGACTTATTGTTGGTTGACAAAATTACTACTTTCTAAGGGGGTGTTTGAAGACAAAAAGTTAGAAAAAGTAGTGTGTTTCAGTCACTTGTTGGCACTTGGAAAGCAAACTAAATCTTGCTGTCAAAATTTGTTGGAAAAGAATTAAATAACCTGTTCTAACAATTTTCATATGATGTGTAACATTTTGAAGAAAAAATTGATAAAAGTTAAAAAGTACGCACGGAAAACGAAAATATGTGAAATTTTGTAAAATTTTAAAACTTTTTGTAACGTTTTGGGAGGTTTTGTCCCCCAAACACCGCCTACTAAAGGACCATGGAATGACAAATTTGGATTTAATATGAATGTTCACCAGGTATTAAAGCCATAGGCCCGTCATCTATAGTTCTTCCAAAGTTTTAATCAGATTCTTCACCTCAACAAACACTCACACACACAAACTGAACAAGGAAATAAACCTACCAAAAAGACAGGCTCAAACCTAGTTTATTCTGTATTCTAAACAGTTAGAATGGGCACTGAAAGAACTGAATTGACATTGAGACAATTATACAAACACATTACAGCCTTAAATTGACGGTCAATCTCGAAGCTACGATCTGGGTTTGAAAGTACAATAACTAGAGAGTAAATGGAAAACCCGAAGCTGCAACCACTGAAGAGCATTTGTTTCATGAAACAGAATGAGCAGAAATACGAAGACATACAAAAAGTGAGGCTCGTGGGTGGTGGCGCTATTTTTGTCGGAAGCAGAAACCAGCGATTGACGGTGGATTTGATGGAGAAACTGGGGCTGGTCTGCGGTTGTGGGTGGTTGAGGATTGAAGAAAGCGCTGATCTTGGATTGCATCGCTTGGTGTTTTTGTGCGCAGTGGTTCTTTTTGGTTTGGCTCACATGTCCGATTTCAAACAAGAGGAGATTCCCGCCAATTTGTATGAATGTCGAAAGGACTGGGATCGGCCCGACCCGACGCAGAATGAACACAGTGGACGAATATGGACAATTTAATGTGTACCCTACTTGGCCCGACCCAAAAAACGCATAATTTCCAACACCTCCACTCAAATTTGCCCCGATTACATAGAATAAATTTGGAGTGATGTATAAATTAAAAAAATTACAATTCCGTAATTTATCATGTGTGAAAAATTAAAATTTTTTAAAGATTTTGGGTGAAATGTTGTATTTCAAATGGATAATTAAATATTTTATTTACATTATATATTTAGATATAAAAATTATGCGTTATATGCTTATTATTCATTTATAATTACACAATTCTTTATTAAAAAGCAAGAATATTGGGAGAATAAAAAAATTAAAGTAAAATTATTTAAATAGATCATCATTTTTTATTAACTACATCACTTCTCAACACATTCAGTATGTGTTAGAAATTACTTGTGTATACAAAACATGTTGAGAAATTGTTTAAAAAAAATGTTGATTTTGACACAAACACAACAAATATTATTATTTATAAAAATTTTTATATAATTATTTATTCTACATTCCAAACAACAACAACAACATAAGCCTTATCCCACTAGGTGGGGTTAGTTACATGGATCACACGGGCGCCACTGTATTCTATCAAAACATTCCAAACATTAAAAAAAAAAAAAACTTAATTATTTTGCCTTTTCATTTTTTTTCAAGCAAACACCAATCACCATGATAGAGAGGATGAATCTAAACATACAGTTTTTGGCAACAATCTTATTATTTGAAGAACAACATTCCCATACACATTGCATCCTCCAAAATACAGAATATAATTCTGCACTGATTATTTTTTGACAATGGAGGAGCTAGAAAAAGAAAAGAAAAGAAAAAGAACAGAGAATTATTATTTATTTAACAACTACAACACGTAGCCATTTATTTTTTTGACGAGTATGTAAAACACCATTTGACTTCAATTTGTGGAACTCAAGAATTTGACATGACAAGCATTTCCCCATGGTAAAAAACTTTTACATCTTGGACCACATGCGGCTCAAGCTTGCTTCAATTGATCCATGTGGCTCATCTGTTGGTAAATACACATCATCTTCAAACTGCAAAAAATCATAAAAAAGGACATCAAGCATATCACAGTAAACACTACCCATTACCCACAAAAATAAATAAAAATACAAGGTAATCCTACCTTTACAATGATATTATCTTTGTTTGATAGATTAACTGGTAGGAAATGGATATTTGGCATTTTCAATTGGATTGATGTAACATCAGCAAACCTGAAAACTTGAAAATGAAGAATCAATATACCATGAAGGCCACAAATAAAAAACCAAAATAAGTGAACGCCTCTTGTCAAGGTGCAGGTCTATGAGAGAGAGAGAGAGAGAGAGAGAGAGAGAGAGACCTGCCAAGTACAGCCCCCGCCATTTCATAAAGAGTTCTTTGAACAGATGGGCTGTATACTCCCTCCTTTGGAGGACCAAAGAAGGTACCAACCAAAACTTTTTTCACATCCAAGTATCTCTCACTGAAGTAATGTGGATTTGCAGGAATGCTAGAGAGAGATTCAAAGGAGTACCTGCTTCAGCAATACTTATCTCAAACAATGCCTTTGGATTCCTCAAAATACAAATAAAAATCCCAAAACGAGAACATGAAAACGAAATGAGGGTGCCCCGGTTCCTCGGGATAAAATACCTCCATGATGCGGTCACCTCGGTTGCCAGCATCCTCTCACGTGTATCAGGTAACATTGTGTATTTGTCCCTTATGAATCCTTCAAAACCGGACTGTTAAATAATAAACTCTAAGTAAGGCAACTGACAAGAAGAACAAATTGCATCTATGCATGTGCTACCTCTGTTGGCAGCACTTCGTATTTTTTCATTAGCTCTTGTTGCTTTGCCACAAGAATATTAAAACCAAAAATGTGATTTTTGACCTTTGACTTCCATAACTACTCTTAATAAGTTTGTACCCTTGTCTCCAGAAAGAATAAAAAAACTTGTTTTTTTTTTTATTTTGTTTTTTTCTCAATGGCATCTATGAATACAAATTAGACATTAATTACCCACTGTTCAAAATGATAGCATGTCATGTCATTCTCGTCCACAAATTTATAACCATATCACTTTGTCACATCATCCTGTATAAAAATTGATTGCTTAGATATTGTGCTCTTGATTCATTTTATTTATCGGCATAGCATGACTAAAACTGGTCCCCAGCATTAACTCATCCTGTGCTCACAGTGAGATATCTCAATATCAAAAGAGAACGTCACAGGGATCCAAGTTTTCTAGCATATAAACACTTTTCTTCTAACCTCTTCTTGATCCTAGGGTAGTTTAATTTTACACTTTTACTATAGATGGAGTAAGAGATGGGTGAAACAAGAGAAAGTGACAGTGAGAAATGGGTGTACGATTGAACAGTGGATTATACAGGGAGCACTCCTCTCAGAGCCTCAACTGGCATGTGGAAAGCTGCTCTCTTCGCCATCAGTGAGGATTTAATATAGCTCATATTACCTTTTTTTAAACTTTTTACATGTTTATGGAACGGTAAAAGATACATATATGTAAATATTCTGATGATATCCCTACTTACTTCAACTAACGGTTAGAGTTTAGTGTTAATAATATTTGCAAAATAAGAGGTGTCAACAAAATATTCAAATGTTATGGGGTCCCTTTGCATTTATTCAAATGTCTAGTGGATTTCCCTGTAATTTAGCCTTTTCATTTTTAAGCGGGAATATCTGCCCTGGATAGACAAAAATCCAACCCGTTTAAATTTGGTAGAGAGCAGGGATGGGAAACCCAGGCTGGGATGGGGATGGGGTTAAGGATTTCATTCCCAAACAGGAATGAGTCGGGAAGGGTATCTTTAAACGGGAAAAGGGGGAAATGGGTACCCTCCCAAAATCCGCCCTGTCAAAGTTAGGCATAAGTGCAATCGAGACAAAGCAAACTTACTCCAATGTTGGGGCAGGCAAATCCATCCAATCTAATATGCCTTTAGTTGGAAAGGAAACAGTAGCGAAGGCACAGGAAAATGAAATCCCTTTATCGAAGGCTAAATTGGCTAAATGATTTGATAACTTCCCTTCAAAACTATCATCAGCTCTAAGGAACAGGCTTACCTTGAATAGTCTAATATGAATACCAGAGACTCCAAGAAGACCTACTTGCCACTAAGAACATCAACCAAAAATATGGAGCCAAAATCAACAAATTGCTGGAGAACAAGGCCAAGAATCAATTTGGCGTTGGCTAGTATATACCTAGCTGATCATAGACTCATTGCCCATAATGTAGACACAGATGCAGACGCAGCTGAATAGAAAGGTGGTCGACTTATATTAACCCTTTTTCTAAAAGATTTGGCAAACCAAAGATGACTGATCCCACTACTTGTTAGGCCTACATGAATTCACCTTTAGCATTTTGCTCTATGAAAATTGGGCACCACAAGCCATACTCAAAAACCAAGATTAGGCAAGGTTAAACATTTCAAGTGTTTGCAACATCTTCGGTATGATGAATACAGTACCTTTGATATGACGCATACAGTACCAGACTGTGTGTGAAATAAGCTTTTGAAACAGGTAATACTCTACACTATAAAAGCTTCATAATTAATGTTATTACTTCAAAAACAGTCCACATACCAAATATTTGTAGAAGCTATTCCCAACAGAAAAATATTGTATTTCAACTATGCACATCACTATCCCAAACTTGAGGGAAAGAAGAAAAATGTTTTCCCTTGAATGACGGAGATTACATAGCATATACAAAAAGTTTCAAACTTTCAATAGCTCACAGGGAGTTTTCCCTATCAAGCCAAAAATAAATAAAAAAATAACAACGGGTGCAGTCAGATGACATTATTTACAGAAACATTAAGAAGAATCTGAAAATTAATTTTAGCTAACCTTGGTAGTCTTCAGCAACGCCAACCCTTCGATGCCAGAAATCACCCGCAAAGGACCAGATTTATTTACTGTAACTTCTGTTGTATGCTTCTCAGATCCAAGTTTAAAACCTTAAATATAAATGACACAAAGAAAGCATAGTTAAGCTTTGCGGAAGTGCCCCAAGGTTCAGAAAACATAAAAATTTCGGATTGTCACCGTACGACTGAAAACATTAAGATTCCTACTAACCCACCAACAGTCCTAGAATCTAAAATCACTGCAGGTGGCCTTGGGAAATCAATAGGATGATGGGGGCCTAAATGATATTAACCAAAAACCACATAAAAGTGAAAATTTGCAAACAAGTTTTATGAAGCGTTGCATTTGAGAAGCAAAAAAGTGGTTGTCAGAAAATGTAGTGATTTATTCCCCATAGGAATGCCTAATCACTAGAATAGTGAACACTATGAACGAGGACATATATTATATTTTGCCACTAAACTAATCTTTACCATGTAGCATGCCGAGTGCTTATAACAATTGTAACATAAAAATTATATCTTCGCAGGAGACAAATTCTAGACAAGTCAAAGGTCATCTGGTGGGTAATGTTGCTGAAAAAACCTGGGTTGTTATACCCTAGATGAATATGGCGCTTTCAAAGTAGAAACAAATGGGAAGCAACTGCAGAAGCTTCCTTTAACCAGATCCTACACCAGACACAAATGCAGTAGGCTTTAAAGTAAAATGACAACCACTCATATATTTCAATAAGTCTTCCTAATATATACCCATAAATGATATAAAAATAGTGAAAATAAAAATACACAAATAGATTATTAAATAAACAAAGCATTTTAAATATATTATATTCAACTGTTTGGTCAACATGGCAAATAATATGCACATGCATGATTAAATGGGAAATATTTGGTAAAACCAGCCAATTTCAAAATAGTAGGGACAAGGCAAGCATCAGGAACACATTTTTTTAGAAACTCAGAACTCACAGAGCACCCAATCAGAGTCAAAACTGCAGGTTGGATTCCAGCCAGGGATCGTATTAAAGCCTCGTAGGATAAGAGCATGATAGGTTCATTTATTGCATCTCAACATAATGAGTTCATTTAAATAGCGTGAATATTATCTGAAAAGTCTGATAAAAGTTAATTTCCTTTACCTTAAAAAAAAAAATGAAGTCTGACAAAAGCTAATTTATATGCACAATGCTTGTCATTTCAAGTGCCTTTAGATCATTACATGCAGCAACATCACTTTCAGAAGAAGTAATAAAGAAATTATAATAAATAAAGAAACAACAAGATATGAGGAAAGCTGAGTAGACCAGAAAAAGTAGATTTCTTTTTTAGCACACTTTCCAGGATGAGAGAAAAAGAAAACCTGCCTATATATGAATGATTAATTTCTTTTTGTCGCTTACAAATATCATGTATGCAGGAATTATTCTTCACTCATGCCTTTCAATAGTGAAAATACTAACCATGCTCATGTGGTTGGCCATCTATATACATACGCTCCCATGGCTTTTCCACAATCTTGACAATGGCAGCAGTAACCTACAGAAATGGAGTGAACATAAAACATATCCACAAATGATAAATCCACAAATGATAAAATACTATGGCAATAAATTATAGGTTCAGCCTCAATATTATGAATATATTGCGAACACTCATGTTTGTAAGTAGACTTTTTTTTTGATACAAAAAAATTTTATTAAAAAGGCATTGAGAATATCCTAAAAAGTACACCAAGAGCTTCTAAATCTCAAAATGCATCCATATGCTCAATAAAATGCAGAAAAACATCAAGGATCTCTTCCCATGGAAAACCAACTACACAATCTATCCAAAGAGAATTCAATATCGTGAAAAGATCTTCAATTTCTCTCTTACCAAATTAGACACCCAAGACAAAAAGCAAGTAATCACCAAGTACACTGAACATGAGTTCACACGATATCTGAATCAATTTAGATATCCTCATCTTCTGTAGAATTTCAACAAAGCCTAAATGTCAAAGTTTCAATTGGAGCCCAAATCAAGCTTCACATCAAGACCCCACAGCAGAACACCTAGAGAGCATATTAAGTTAGCTAGTCTAGCAGTCAATTCCAGCTCTTTACAACCTTTATCATCCAAGAATGATTCCTTGCTCCAAACCCAGATGCTCAGCAAATAGATACAGCTCTAACATGCACTGGAAGGACAGGATAGGAAGCAACAAGAGCTACAAGATGTCAAAGTAGCTCAACATATGCTGGCAATTAGCTATTTTTAAGTAGGTTTTCTCATCTTTTCTGATTTTTTCAATAAAATTTGATTCCTTGTTCTTTTGAGAGCTTTTAGCTATTGAACCATTTACCAAAAATTGAAGGAAAAATAATTGAAGCATTTAAAAATTACAAAAGAATTGTTCTTTTTTTTCTTTTTTAACATCTAAGTAACTTTTTTGTAGTTTTTTTATTTTTTATTTTTTTGCATATTTAAAATTTTTTGTTTGAATTTTGGTAACAAGTCCAAAAGTATACATAAAACCCTCAAAAGAAAAAGGGGGGGGGGGAGCTACCTGAAAGAGCCAAAAAGAAAAAAAGAAAAAAAAAACCATTTGCCAATGATAATTTCAATCACTTTATTGCACAGCCATGCTCAGGGCAAAACTATATTCAATAAATCGAGACACTGTGTGTTTTGCCCTGGCCAAAAATATATGAGGGTCATTATTTGACATATTTGGCCAGTGCAATTTGACATATTTGGCCAACGCACCACCAGTGAGGCTGTGACACATAGCAGCACTTAAAACTTATCAGAACATCAAATGTTTTTAAAAGATAGAAGAAGGTTACTAGGCATTCTTGGTGGAAAAAGGGCTCAAATAGGTTTGGGTTTGAAGGCATGCTACGGTTGCTACCTACCAGCTTCTTATGTTACATGAGCTCGGATATGGATCCATTAATTATCTTATTAAGATACAGGGGCACGTAAAATATTCATATATTTAATATAATTATGTTATTTTGCAGAATAATATGATATTTACAAGGTGCCATTAGATTATTTTATAAGTAAATATAATTTTTATGCATAATCAAGTGATAAAATTGAGTTACTAAATATGTTTATATGGATAATCAATTATATGTGAGGCACGTACACCATGACCTTACTCAAGTATCAAATATCTCACACGTGTGCATCATACATTTAAAAGAGTTCATATAACATTGTTCTGCTCCCAAGGCAAATAACTTCCAACAAGTTTACAATTTCAGAAACTATTTAGCACCAAAACCATAAAATTAGGTAGTCAATCAAGAAAATAATTTCTATGAAAATGACATAGAATTTTTCATGAGTTATGCATCAGAAAGAAAGAAAGAAAGAAGGAAAGAAAGAAAGAAAGAAAATCCAAAAATAGTATATGCGAATAGGAAAAGATTTAGACTAAAGAAAACTGAAATTACTCAAAATGAAACACCTACAATGGTCACATCAACCACTCGAGCTGTATATAGACTGGGAACCGAAAATGGGTCCCTTTGGCTCTAACACATTTTGGAGAAATCAAGTCACAAAATAGTACCACCAACTAACTACCACATTCTTCTGACTTTATTATTATTATTATAACTGTGGTGTAATAATTCAGTAAAATAGAACCCAATTTTATGATACCTGTCGATAAAACGATGTAAAGTGCTTGCCAAGTTCAATTGCGAAGCACTCCATTGAAACCTGATCAGAGCATTCCTTCGCTTTAGCAAATACCTGCACGATCCATTAACGGCCCGTTTGGATTGAGCGAAACGGGAATAAAAAATGAGAAATAAATAAATAAATATTTTTATTCTGTAGAACTTGTGTATGGAACTCTGACGCAGTAATATAGATTGAAAAAAGTGAAATTTGAGTACTTAAAGTGAAATATACACTGACACAAACGCTCTAGCCACCGAATAGACGATTCCCAAATAGATATATATAGAAAGAGAGAGAGACAGAGACAGAGAGAGAAAGAGAGAGAGAGATTACGGTGTTCTTCATGGTATCAGTGGCGACTATGTCGGAGTTGTCGCCGTGGGTATAAGCAGGAAGGCAATCGGAGAGGAGCGTGATGTTGACGCTCCACTCGATGAAGGAGTGACGGCCATCTTTTTGGGTCTTCCAAACCCGGGCGACCCTCACCCTGGCCTTCCCGTGTCTCTGCTCGAACTTCAACCCGCGTCCTATGGAATCGTCAGCCATGTCTTCTCCCAAGTCGTTATCTGATGAGATCCGATCAATTGTAGAAAAGGAAGAAACTAATGCTACATATATAGCAAAATATGATCCATCCGGCCAAAAAGAATATATATATATATATATACACTTCGTATGGAAGCGCGTGTGAAACACTCTCTTACTTTTTTTTCACTTTAGCAAACCGCCCGAGCAATCCTACCGACTAGGGTTTCAGGGGCTGCAATGGGAAAAATTACTGTAAAGACTGTAATGGATCAATCAACGATTAAGATGTAAATGTAGTAAATTTAATAGTTTAATATAATAAAATTTAATTTAAAATAAAAATAAAAGTTAAATAAAAATTGATTAAAAGATCATTTATAAAAAATATAAAAATATATATTATATTAAAATATAATTACATCTTACCTATAGATTGACCTATTGCAACATTTATCGTGAATTCTTTTATTGCAGCCTCCGAAACTGACCAAGTACCAACCAACGCAACCAAACCTGGGAGCCCCATTCGTTTTGTTGAAAGTAAATAATTATCTAATTATTACGTGTAGGGAAGGTTAGGTACGAAAATGGATAACCTTAGCCTCCTCCCTAGAATGCCATTGGTGGGCCTGTGGGCTAAAGTCAAAAGTTAAATTTTAAGAGTATAAATTTTATAATTTTTAAAAAAAAGGTCAAAACTTAAGTAACTAACTTTTTAGCTACTTTTCTTAAACACACATATTTATGGTACGTTTAAAACGATGAAAAATAATGAAAAATATAATTTAGATAATTTTTTAATATTTGGCATGCAACCATCAAATTACATTTTTTATAAATGAATAATAAAACTTTTTTTATTTTTACATCAATTGTTTAGAGAGAATAACTGTTCGAATGGTTTTGTTAGGTCCGTTGGAGTGATTTTATATCATAATTTATTGAAAGCTATTAAAAAAATTTTGTAATTTATAAAAAAGTTATCAAGGTTTTGTGGAATGTTATTGAGATTTGTAAACAATTTACTGAAGTTTATAAAAAGTTATTAGGATATGTAGGTATATATAAATTTATAAAAATTTTACAAAACACGAGAAGTGTAAAATGTGTTAAAGAAGTTTAGAAGTTTTTAAGATTTTTCAATTATTTTTATCGCACCAAACATCCTCTTAGTGTGCATTTAGCAATGACTAACTTAGAAGCTACTCTTCCCAGGCCCACATTTAGGGCGTACTTGGTGCAATGAGAATCGCTGAAAACTTCTGAAAACTTTTAAAATTTTTTAACACGTTTTGTTTTTTTCGTACTTTGTGTAAATAACTATAAATTTATATAAATCTATATATCCCAACAATTTTTGACAAACTCTAATAACTTTTCTACAAATTCTAAAAACTTTTCACATCTTTCAATAAATTATAACACAAAACTATCCTGACGAACCAAAAAAAGTTGACGTAAAAAGTTGATGCAAAAGTCAAAAAGTTTCACTATTCATTTTTTAAAAATGTGATTTAGTGACCACTTGCGAAACACCAAAAAAATTACTTAAGTCACATTTTTTATTATTTTTCGTTATTTTTCGACGGACCAAGCGTCGCCTTAGTGTGCGTTTGGTAATGAATAGCTAAAAGTTAAATGATCAAATTTATCTTTTTATAATTTAAATTCACAAAAATATCAAATTTACCTTTTTAGCAACTTAGTTTTTGACTTTTTCTTTTTTTTTTTAAATGATCAAATTTGTCTTTTGTAATTAAATTTCACAAAAATATCAAATTAATAGAAAATTAAAATGCTAACTACTAAAAATTTAACTTTTTTTAAAATATATATATATATATAAATTAACCTTTTTTGTGATTATCTTGTAGTAGTTAACTACTAAAAAATTAATTTCTTTTACTTTTGAAACTAAGTCTTAGTTTCCCCACAAATATCTCATAGTTGAAAAAACTGAGTAGAAAGTTAAAATAAAATAAAATAAAATAGATTAACTAATTACACTCTAATTTTTTTAGGGTATATATTCTTATAAATGATCCTTTTTAAAAATTAATACATAATTCATTCACCATTTGAATTAAAATATAAAATTAATAAAAAGTTGTTAAATGTAATTGAATTACACCTCAGGAGTTAAAATTAGTTAAAAAAAATTAACAATAACTTGATAAATAAAAGTATATTTTTATATTAAAATTTTTTAATTTTTCAAAATTAAATATAAAATTTATAGATAAATTCATTTTTATTTTTTAATAATATTTTTATAAAATCACATATAAATTTTTATGGCATATGAGATAAACTTGCGCCTACGACACTGCTCAACTAAAATTAAACATGCACGCATTTGAAATTGAAATATATGTTAGCACATTTTTCCTTTCCAAAAATCCAAAATAAATTTCCTTTTCACTGTATTTTTTATTTCAAAATAACTAAACACACAATTTGAAAGTTATCTACTAAACACCTAATACAAACTCGAAATCAAATATTACTATCACATTTATAATTCAATCAACAGATCAAAGAATCATCATTAATATCGAAAAGTAAAATTTTTATCTTTTTAATGTAACTCTTCAGATGTCATCACTAATTTTAACTCAATAGTCTATTAATATGTGAAATGACCCAAATATTGGGTAGAAGTTTGAGGGAAAATAAAAAAATAAAATTTTATTTAACTCAAAGATTTGTAAAAATAAAAATAAAATAATGAATATGAAGAGTGTCACATAAAATTTAGTAATAATTTATTTTATAAAAATAACTTAAATTAAAAATATTATTACTAATCATTTTTAGAATCCAAAAAAGTGGGTCTATTTTAAGAATTCGTGAGTTTTTTACATTTATCGTTTATTAAAATCATACGCCACAAATCTAGTGCCAGGTAAAAGAAAATGTGATATTGTTGTGTTTTAACGATGCGAGCTAAAAAAAAAAAGTTTTTTGTGAATGTAAAAAATCTCAACCATTAACTGAAAAATAAAACTCAATCTTAGCCTTTGAATTTTAATTTAGGAGAAGGACATCTTTGAACTACGTTGTGTTTTATTATATAGGTATAGTCAACCTTATCGATTTAAATTTAAAATTAGAATTCAAAAAACAAAAAAAATTACTTACCAAAGACTAATTTTATTCAAATATTGTGCAAAAAAAAAAAAACGTAGAATGATAAATAAAGTGAGTGCTACATAAGACTTGATAATAAATTTTTAATTAATTTTATAAAATAATTCAAATAAAAAATATTATTATTAATCATGTATGCTTTATAAAATAAAGCAAATACAGTAAATTTAACTAATTCAAATTTAAAATTATAATTTAAAAAAAAAACTACTCCTGAATCTAATTAATATTTGATTTTTTTGTACTTTTAAATTTTAAAAATACTAAGAGTTGTTGTCATAAGAAAAATAATCTAATTATTAGTTAAGGTTTTTTAGTTTAACTTCGTTTTTTATCGACACTTTTTGTCACACCCCAATTTTAGAGCACAAGTTTAATTCTTTAAATAGTGGAAACCCACTTATAATACCCTATCTACAATAAGTTAATAATCACATCCCGTAGAAAATCTTATTTTAAAATGAAATATCTCTTATTAGATTAATATTCATACCCAGGCCAAATAAACAAAATTCTCACAAACACTTAAATAAGTGCAAACTCATAGTTTCTAACACGTTAGTCTAATACTATTAAAATTCTAAGTTTATTTACACAAAATTTCAAATACTAACTCATGATTAAACTAGGAATATAGACCCTTTAAGCTCCTCCGAGCACTTGCAGCCATTTCTAAACTCAGCCTGAAATAAGTAAATTTTATGTGTAAGTGTCACACACACAGTGGAAGTATCATACTTAAATTAAAAGATGATAAATATAAACAAAAAATAACTCACAGTGATTACATAGACAATCATCCAACAATCCAATAATAATTAATTCAAAATACCATAACTGACAGTAATACAAATATTGCAACATATCGCTTATCACTGTTTTTCATTCAACAACGGTTATCATTATTACTAGACCCCAACTGGCCATCTCATAGTGTACTTGCTTGATAAATGATTTAAATGATAATGCAACACACATTTGGCCCCATCTAACATATGAGTTGAGCGTTCAACTATGGACAGTGGCTTTAATTTAGCTTATCCCATTAGCCCCACTGGCTTTATTATTTGTCCCATTTGACCTGGCCCCATTTTGCCTCATTATTGTCCCATCTGGCCTATTTTTTTCTTTATTTTTTTGCCCCATCTGGCCTGGTCCCATCTGACCATAATACAAGTGTAATGCACATAATTCATGTTGGTATGCAATAATGTTTTTTTTCTATTAAAATATTACTTCCCAAACTTACCATTTCACAAAATAATCACACCTCATATCTAACACAATAAATCCATAATTATTCAGCATTTCACATCAAAATAATCAATTAATAATAACAACATCAAATAAATAGATAAAATTTGTTAGTTTATATTTAATACCTTTTATTTTTAAGTTTGATACATCCACCAGAACTGTAGATATTCTGAGAAAATCAAACTATTTGGGTGGTTGCTACTGATTTTCCTCGGGTCCTAATTTTAACCCACAGAAATTATACAAATCAGGAATTCAACGGTTAAAATATAAATCCAAACAGTTGATAATATAAATTTAATAAATAAAACATAACCACAACTTTCTACAGGATTTATAGGTTGATACAATGAAATAACTTACCTTAACAATTAAACCAAATTTCTTAACTTTCTTCTTCCTCACTCGCTTACCACTTCCTTAATTACCTTCCTTTCTGTTTTTTTTTTTTTTCCCTCTCCATTCCTCTCAACTTTCTATAACTTTGCATCCGCAAAGTATATATATACATACTATTGTGAGACATTAAAGCCTCTCACCGTCCCCTCAACTATTGCCTTAACTCTTCCTCCTTATTATTTTTTTCCCAACCTGTAAATTGCACTCACACACACACACACACACAAAAGACACACACACACACACACACATATATATAAGTCAACCCTCCAGCCCCTTTTGTTGACTTTTCAATTTCATTTTTTTTTTTGGTGGAACCTTTAAGCCACCCTCATACACACTCACATATATATATATATATATATATATATCCACATATAATTGCCACATTAACTTTGTAGCAACCATCGCGGAACCCTTTTTTTTAACTAATATTTATTAGTAACTGAATTCAATTAATTAATTATTAACTTGAATAATCCACTCATTAATTTAAATTAGATTAGCTAGACTCTAAGATAATACCAAATTAACACGATTAAAATACTAAATATCAAATAGAAATTTAAATTAATAATGCAATTGAAAATAATAAAAATTTAGAATGTCACATTTTTTATTTAATTATTAATGTAATTAAATATATAATTTTAAAATCATATTAAATCTTTAAGCAAGTGGGTCCTATCTTAAAATCTATGAGCAAGTGTTTCAGAACCAAAAAAATGGGTTTTTTTTTTTTTTTTTTTTCAGAATCCATGAGTTTTATACATTTATTATTTATTAAAATCACATGTCATAAATCTAGTGCTGTTATATGGAAAAGAAAAGGTAAAATTGTGTTTTAGCGATGTGAGACTACAAAAAAACAGAGGTTCTGTGAATGTAAGGATTTCTATAATTATTTGGAGAATAAAACTCAATCTTAACTTTTGAATTATAGTTTGTGAAATGGACGTTTTTACAATGTGTTGTGTTTTATTTTGCAAATCAGCAATAAACTGTGCCTATAGCACTCTGAACAAAATTAATATTAAATTTCTTATATAGTTGAAAATTTGGATAAAAAGTTCAAATCGAAAAAATTATGATAATACATGAGTTTTAATTTTCTTAAAAAATTTTAGATCTTAATAGTTACTGTATGCGTTTTAGTCTCTCTTTCTCTCTAATCAATTTTTAATAAGTATCTTAAAAGAAAACACAAATTATAATATTTTAATTTTGATGATTCAATCTATTAGAAATGATAATTGGGCGAAATTCAAGTTGGCAGTTCTAATTTACATATGATCTCCGTTCTTGAAATATAGTAAAATTTAAAATATTCAAACTCTTTTAAGAAATAGATGGTAGTGAGGTTAACTAAAATAAGGATTGAACGGGAAGTTAAAAATAAAAAAATGATCTCACTCATTGAATGAAATAAAAAATTATTCTTAACCGTTGAATCTTAATTTGAGAGAAATATTTTAAAAAATAATCTTATATTATATAGATATATTTAATTAATTTTAATAAATTTTGTCAAAATTATATTTTAATTCAAATTACGAGTGAGTTATATCGATTATAATTTTGAAGGGTAAAGTGTAATTAGCACGCGCGGGCGCAAAAAAAAAAAAAAAAAAAAGAAAGGACAAAAATAGGATCGCCCACTTGAATTTATCTTCTCCGTCTGCGATGAACTCCGGCGCCGGCCCTCTCTATTTTATCTGCTTTTTTCGCCGCGTAGAAACGCCGGCGAGGGGCATCTCCACTTTATCTCTCCTTCCTCTCTCTATAATTTTCTGGTTCCCCAATTCACCCATATTCCATAGTTTGCCTTCTCTTCTTTCAACTAGCCGGTGGCACCTACAATGCTTGCATTATGCAATGCAGATCGATGCTATTAGGTTCAACCCGGAGGGCCTTCCGGATTTGAATTCGATTTCTGGATTGAATGGATTCGACGAGAGCGACGGAAAGTTTAAGAGGAGCTGAGGGGAAGAGGGTGGTGATAGTTGGAGGGGGTATGGCGGGGTCCCTTTTGGCCAGAACCCTTCAAGACCACGCCAAAGTCGTCCTCGTCGATTCGTAAGCTTCTTATTTCGCCTCCACCTTGTTTGATTCTAGCCCTGAATATATATATATATATATATATATATATAAGGAACCAAACAAAGCTTAATCCGCAACAATTGTTGGTTTTCCTTGATATTGGAATTTTCTTTGTTGTTTTGTATTAATAACTTCATATCTCTATCGGCCCAACTCTTCTGTTTTTCAAGTTAAACCTAATTAATTAATTGGTACAACTCTCCGCAGTCATACAGCAAAAATTTCTAAGTCGTCTAAATGAATAAAAATCACCCCATAACACAAACAATCCCCACAAACATTAACCTGTATCTCTTTCTACTATCCTGAAAACTTAGTAAAATCTCAATTTAACAGTTTGCATATGTTCCTTAAATCCAATCATGGCTACCAAACAGGTTCCAATCTTGGGCAATTTAACTGCAACGAAGTTATGTGTCTCCTAATTTTATTATCCGGTAAAGAGAGAAGGGGGAGCAAGAGAGAGAAAAAATGGGCACAAGGACACATCTCAAAGGGAAGTAATCCAATCCCATTCCATGATAATTCAACAAACAAGGCAATCAAATGCCCTTAAAAAAATAGGCACTTATTGTCATTCAACATACCTGTTTTTATCCCTTTTTTTATCGTATAATTTTTAAAATAGAAACAATTCAAAACACATTTGATTATTTATATTTTTAAAATATATTTTACAAAACAAAAAAAAAAATAAGTTTACAAATGAAATACAAAATTATAAAAAGTCGTTTCCAACATTTTCAGTCTAAAATAAGAAAAATCTCAACACATGGAGGATAAAAAAATCAAATTAAATACGTTTTTTGTTTTTCCTTTTTTTTTTTAAACATAAAATAAAAAATAAAACAGAAAATAAAAAATAAAAACACAAACCAAATCAAATGACAAATTATTAATACAAAACAACAAAGAAAATTCCAAAGCATTGCTAAGTAGAATGATTTAATTTGTCCCCTTTACAATGAATAAGCTGGCCTTTTATTTCATTCATTTTTTCATCTTCTCTCTCCTTCTATCTGTTGCTTTCTTTTTCTTATTAAGAAAATATAATCTTTGACATAGATGAATAGAAGAATGGAATTCATGTAGCTGACCCTAACTAATTTGGGTCCAAGGCTTGATTGAGTTGGGTTGAGGTTACTGGTGTATTAAACATATATTTTATAGCCAGTTCTTATTATCATTATTTCTTGTTTTATTTATTCATTTTTTGTCCCATGCATCCATGGGGAAGGGGCCAGGGGTGGATAAGCAACTTTTGGTTTATTTTTATGTTGCTCGCTATACATGCACAGGTTCCTATTTTTAATGAGACTTGCCTATAAAGTTTTACAATATTGTATGGTTTTCTAAAATGCAATGGTCAGGCTGTACTAAAATCCACTTTTCATCTCAGTTTGGATATTTTTTTAAAGTCATGTCCACTTTCTTTTGACTGTTCAAAGTATGATGACAACAGGAAGGAGTATTTTGAGCTCCCCTGGGCAAGCTTGAGATCATTGGTGGAACCATCCTTTGCAAAAAGATCAGTTATCAGCCACACTGAGTACCTTCCAAATGCAAGTATTGTTGTGTCTGCTGCAGTTGATATCAGTGAAAGTGAAATATTGACTGCAGGGGGCGATGTGATTGCATATGATTATCTTGTAATTGCCACAGGTCATGTTGAAACTAGCGCCCTAACTAAAAGTGAACAGCTTGGTCACTACGAAGCAGGTAAATACATAGCATGCGTTTTCCAAAAATCCAAATTTACTTTGTACTCAAGGTGAACCTGCTCTATATTTTGTTAGCCTTACATGAATCAATACCCTAAATTAAAATTTTTATTTCTCACTTGGAAAGTGATCACTTTCTAATCTGAATGTTCTAGTCATGCACCACACATGGAGAAAGCCCCCAAACTTAGAAGCTCGGATATAAGCTGGAGATCAAACTTATCTGTTATCGATTAAATATTACGGTTCCATTATTATGACTAAAGAGAAGCCTTGCTCACGTTTAGATAACCTTCAAAACATAAATAGGACAGGCATGCATATTTCTCAAAGCAATGAACTTCTTATACAAAGTGTATTATATGCTTTTGCCAAAAAGTCACATAACCACCTTTGATTCATAGATGATTGCTTACTTTCCCTGCCATCACCTTGGCCTGACATCTGGGAGAGGGTTAATGTAGTAATTTCAATGATTAATGGAATATTGACATATGAAAATGTAAGTAGGTGGAACCAGAACAACTGCCACCACGTCTTTGGGAAAAAGAAGGGGAAAGAAAAAAGAAAAAGAAAAGCTAATGCTACTGTTAATGCCACCACATTTTGCTGCCAAACTGTTGCTTCTGCTGCTGAGTTAATTTCATAACAAGAATCACTGAAGCCGCCATTTCTGATACACTACCTGTCTAGCATCCCTTTCCTTCCTTGACGGCCATTTGTATGCTATTCCCCTGTTACATAGAGACGCACATTTGTAAATAACCTATAAACATAAATTGATATGCATATGCTACCAAGAACTGTTCTAAGAAACTAGGACATGAAATTGAGGATTATCACAAATATGAATCTACGACATTAGTGCAAGAGAAGTGCATTTATTGCAGCAAAGTATGTGTTGAATATCTCACAGATTTTTAACATGAAATACATCTTGTAAGAAAGACCAAATTACACGATAGTCGACTAACGTAAAATGATTTCCAAATATACTGCACATAATGCATTCCTGTGCTTGTGCCAATCTCGATCTATATTTACAAATAGATATTTCTACCATCAATTAATTTCCACACAGAGCTCCATCAGCAGATGTCTGTGCCACCTTTTTCCAAGTGGCATGCCTAAAAATGTTTACAACAGCACTTTATTTATCAATAGATATATTTTTCACGGAATCAAATGAAATTAAGGAACTTATCCATGCAAAATCCACAAAAAATTTGTGGCAGTTACACTTCATAGACAAGATTTAATCACCCATAACCTACTAACCAAACCAAACCAAACCTTTTTCCACTAGGTGGGGTCGGCTATATGGATTTGTCGACGCCAATTAGATCTGTTTAGGGGCACGTCCTCCGATAAATTTAGGTAGGTCAGGTCATGTTTAATGGTTTTTTTCCAGCTTCTCTTGGGTCTTCCTCTACCTCTCCTACTCTTGACAATCTCCATACTTTCACACCTTCTAACAGATGCCTCTGCTGGACGCCTTCTAACATGGCCAAATCATCTTAATCGATTTTTTCTCATTTTATCTTCAATTGGTGCTATTACTACTTTGCCCCTAATCTCCTCGTTCCTAATCCTATCTTTCCTTGTAATCCCGCACATCCACCTTAGCATTATCATCTCCGCAACTGCCATCTTCTGACCATGATTATGTTTTACTGCTCAACACTCCGATCCATATAGCAGCGCTGGTCTAACCGCTACCTTATAATACTTTCTTTTCACCTTGAGGGGGACTTTTCGTTCGCACAAAATCCCCGAAGCACTCCTCTATTTGGTTCACCAAGCTTGAATCCTGTGACTTACATCAGTATCAATCCCTCCGTCTTGTTGCACCATAGATCCAAGGTACCTAAATTTATCTTTCTCTACAATCTTTTGTGTGCCTAAACTTACTTCTATACTACCCGTTATCCTACTTTGACTAAACTTACATTCCATATATTCCATCTTGCATTGGCTTAGTCTAAACCCTTTTGTTTCTAACGTATCCCGCTACAACTCTAGTTTAGCATTCACTCTTTCTCTCGTCTCATCTACTAAAACAATATCGTCTGCAAATAGCATACACCACGGCACCTCATCCTGAATATGTCTTATAATCTCATCCATAACTAAAACAAACAAGTACGGGCTTAACGCTGAGCCTTGATGTAAACCAATCATGATAGGGAACTCATTAGTCTCTCCACCAGTCGTCCGTATAGATGTCAATGCTCTATCATACATGTCCTTTATCGCCTCAATATATGTGACACACGCTTCTTTCTTTTCCAATACTTTCCATAGAATCTCCCTAGGAACCCGGTCATATGCCTTTTCTAAATCGATGAACACTATATGTAAATCTTTTTGACCTTCTTTATACTGTTCCATTAACCTCCTCAAGAGAAAGATAGTCTCCATGGTTGATCTTCTAGGCATGAAACCAAATTGGTTCTCTGAAACGTTTGTTGTCATTCTTAGTCTTCTCTCAATAACTCTCTCCCATAATTTCATTGTATGGCTCATCAATTTAATCCCGTGGTAGTTCGCACAGTTCTGAATATCTCCTTTGTTCTTGTATATGGGTATAAGGATACTTTTCTTCCATGCATCAGGCACCTTCTTGCTCTTTAGCACTACATTAAAAAGTTTTGTCAACCAACTTATGTCATCCTCTCCTAAGCACCTCTAAACCTCAATAGGGATGCCATCTAACCTAACCGCTTTCCCATTTTTCATCATTTTTAATACTTCTTTTACTTCTTCCCTACTGATTCTCCTATAGAATATAAAATTTAATTCTTCCCTAAAAGTGGTAAACTGCCCCAAATATATGTCACTACTACTGCTTTCGTTAAATAACTTGTAGAAGTAGCTCTTCCATCATTCCTTTATCTCCTCTTCCTTTACTAATACCTTTTCATCCTCATCCTTAATGCATTTAACTTGGTCCGTCTATCTCTAGATTTAGCAAGCTTGAATATCTCTCTTTCGCCCTCCTTAGTGTCAAGTCGCCTATATAAATCCTCAAACGTCTTTGCCTTAGCCTCATTAACTGCCTTTTTGGTTTCTCTTCTAGCTTCTCTATACCTCTCCATATTCGTTTCATTTCGATCGTTTTGCCAAGATTTAAAACACTCTCTTTTAACTCTTATCTTCTCTTGGACGGCCTTGTTCCACTACCATGCCTCTTTCTGTGCCAGAGCACTCCCTTTGGATTCTCCTAAAACTTCTTTCCCTACCCTCCTAATACACTTTGCTACATTGTCTCACATAATATTTGCACTCTCATTTATCATCCAAATGTTTTCCTCTAGTACTCTTTCCCTGATTGCTGCTTGCTTATCACCTTTTAAGTTCCACCATTTAGTCTTTGAGCATCTATATGACTTCTTTTTTCTAGCTCACCTTTGAAGCTGCATATCTATGACCAACAACCTATGTTGGGCAGTCAAGCTCTCCCCTAGTATAACTTTACAATCTTTACAAGCTACACGGTCTCTTTTCCTAGTTAAGAAGAAGTCAATATGTGTCTTTGAGGAGCCACTCTTATAAGTCACCAAATGTTCCTCTCTCTTCCTAAAAAAGGTGTTCGTCACCATGAGATCATAAGCCACTGCAAACTCCAAAATATCCTTCCCTTCTTCATTTCTATCACCGTAACCATATCCCCCATGTACTCTTATGTATCCATCTGTGTCGCGTCCTATATGACCGTTCAAATCTCCTCCTATGAAGACTATCTCTCCTTGAGGTATTTCTAATAGCATTCCTTCAAAGTCTTCCCAAAACATCTCCTTATACACATCTCCTAAGCCCACCTGGGAGGCATAAGCACTAATTACGTTTACTATCTCTTCTCCTAACACTAACTTAATTGTAATAATTCTATCTCCACAGCATTTCACATTAACTATATCTTCTTTTAGGTCCTTGCTTACTACTATGCCGACCCCATTTCTCGATCTATTAAGTCTCGTATACCATAACTTATATCCAGTCCTCTCAATCTCTTTAGCTTTCTGTCCCACCCATTTCGTCTCTTGCAAGTAAGCAATTGCGATTCTTCTCATTTCCATTGTATCCACCACTTCCATAAGTTTCCCAGTTAAGCTCCTAATATTCAAAGTACCTAATCTTAGCCTTCTATTTTGGACTAGCTTCCTTGCCCCCCCACTCGTCCAGGAAAGTGCAAGGCCCTTGCCTATTTAACACTGCACCCGGGCGCCGATGCAGCAGTCCTTGCTTATTTAACACTGTACTCGGACCATACAGCGTGTCGCTAAATAGGGAACGCCCCTACGAAATCTCATTAGGTGTCAGAAAATCCACTATTGTTTGGCAATAGTGGTGGCATGTTAGAGTAGGGTGTAGACAAAAGAAGAATACAACCAATGTGGTGAGGGCTGTTAATGATATGATGTTGGTGATCCCAGTAAAGGATGATGCTTTATAGGTTTGAGGGACAAAATAGGCACACACATTGATAGATTGAGGGAGAAGGGGGGGGGGACAGGTGACTTGTTTAAAATATTAGATATTGAACATAGAAAAGAAGGTTTATTTGAAGAGAATTAGTGCAAAACTGGGGTGGAGGTTATAGTGAAGGATGGAATCATGGGTTTGAGGAAAAAAACAAGAGAGAAAAAGCAAGGAGAATAGAGATACAAAGAGAGAGGTCATGGCGGGCATGGCAAGTGGTGGAGTGTGTGGTCATTAAGGTGATGAGAATGAGATCCCACGCTTGTGGCGGAGGATGTGGTATGGATAAGAGAGATTTGAGAGACAGGGTTATATTATGTGGGATTTTTGTGAAGGAAGATGGGGGTATGGACTACAGAGACCTAAGAGAGATTGTTATATGCGCTTGCCAATGCGTATGCTGATGACCAATGTGTCTTATAATTAGTTATTACCAATTTAGATATAAATATTATCAATTATTATTTTTTTATTTTAACTTCATATGGATATTTACTTATGGTTCAACGAAGTCCATTCTTGATGCTTACCAAAAAAAAAAAAAAAATCCATTCTTGATTGAATGAGTTTTCTGTTTGAGCGGATTAATGACAGGGATGGTTAGTGGTCATTTGTAAAGTCATAATTTTTGAAGTGTCAAATATACGTAGATATGGGATGTAGAAAATCAGATAGTTAGGACAGTTGTTCACTAATTGCATGGTTTTGCTAATTTCTAAATATTCAATCCACACACCTCAATAAGGATTCTGATTCTCATGTGTACATAAGTTTTTTTATCTGGAAGCATCAATGGATATTCTCTTCAATCTGATACTTGCCTTATCTGGTAACTTTTATAGATATGATCATCCAGAAAAGATAAAAAATCTTACAGATCTAATTACTTAAACTTGAATGAGGAGTCAAAGAATTAACAACTAATTGTGCTAGCAATTCCAAACCTAGTTAACCATTGAAGAGGAAATTTATATTTGTATGCTGAGAATTTGATTTCAATTAGCTTAGCCACACATTCTCAGAAAATTTTCTTCATATAGTTGTGCCTTTCCAATCCTTATTACATTTTCTATTTTGATTGCTTGCACAATACAATGTATTATTTTCTGAATAAACTCGTGGCCGTGTAATCCTATTGTGTCTCAAAGTTTAGTATTATTTTTCCGTGCTGCAGAGCACAAAAAGGTCAGATCTTCTGATTCAATATTGATAATTGGAGGGGGGCCTACCGGCGTAGAGCTTGCTGGTGAAATTGCTGTCGATTTTCCTGACAAGAAGGTGACATTAGTGCATAAGGGATCAAGGTTGTTGGAGTTCATTGGACATAGGGCTAGCAGAAAAGCACTGGACTGGTTGACATCAAAGAGAGTTGAAGTCATCCTTGGGCAAACGGTCGACTTGGATTCTACATCAGATGGCGTTTATCGTACGTCTGGTGGAGAAACTATCACAGCAAATTGCCATTTTAATTGCACGGGTAAGCCAATGGGCTCATTGTGGCTTAAGAAGACCATTTTGAAAAATAGCTTGGACATCCATGGAAGATTAATGGTTGATGAAAACTTGAGGGTCAAGGGTCACAAGAATGTCTTTGGTGTTGGAGATATTACTGATGTTCCTGTAAGTCCATCCAATCTCCCCCCCCCCCTCCTCTCTTTTATTTTATATTATTGATACCACCACAGTACAAAAAAGATAGAAGCCCAAGGCTCAATGATCAACATATAAACCTACATAGTTTAGACTGTGGAGAGGGAGGGGGTGGTTTTGGGATCAGGAGGCTAAGGTTGCATTTGGAAAAAAATAGCTAGTAGCTCTGCTAGCTTTTAAGCTTTTTCTAAAATGACCAAATTTATCCTTTTACATTTTTAATTTTTTTTAAACATTAAAAAATAAAAATATCAAATTAACAAAAAGTTAAAAAGTTAATTATAAAAAAGTTAACTTTTTTTCCGTCCTAAATACACAAAAAAAAAAAATTATAAATAAAAGCTAACTTTTTATTAGAGATTGCTAGTAGCCAGTTACAAAAAAGTTTAAATTTTTTTTTTCCCAAACTCAGGCTAAAGTGAATAATATTTCGACGGGTTTGATTTCAAATTTTTTGTGCCTAACTGAAAAATAAAAAAATAAAATAAAATGAATAATTTCAAATTAGAACTAACTGAATTAACTGAATCTTTTCATAATAAAATTTAAATGATTTGGTTGGGAAATTCAGTTTTTAATAGAATGGTGGTAATTAATCAGGAAATCAAACAAGGTTATTTGGCGCAAAGGCATGCGCTGGTGGTTGCCGAGAACGTGAAGCTGTTGATTGGAGGAGGGAGAGAGAAAGCGATGTCGACTTACAAGCCTTTCTGGGAAATAGCTTTTGTTTCGCTGGGGAGAAACGACGCGCTGGCTGAAATTTTCTTCATAACAGTGATCGGAGCCATCCCTGGTATGATTAAATCCAGGGACTTGTTTGTGGGAAGGACCAGGAAGCTACTTGGTCTCAAACCTCTATGATCTCAAGTGGAATGTATGTATGTATAATGTATGTATGCAGTTAATGTGATGAAAATGAAAGAATTCATGTTGATGCTCTCTCTCTCTCTCTCTGTGTTTGCTCTTCTTTTTACCCCATTTCTTTTCTTCCCTTCTTAAAAATTTTGCTTCTACGACTTTGTTATTAGATTTATCCTGCATCAATAAAATCAATTCAATTTTTTAAATACGGTATAAGATTTTAATAAGATCTTTTTACTCATTCTAAGTGATTTTTAATTGAATATTTTAATATGATATTTAGAATTGAGTTTGGTGAGAATTTATTTTTCTTTTCATCTCAATTTTTTCATTGCACGCTTTTTGTAAAAAATAAATTCATTCAAAGTTATAATTTTGATGGTAATATAGCTTAATCAAATTGAACAATTAAAAGACACTTTCCCTCCTTGATTCTCTATGAGGGGAATATTGATTTTTAACTTTTTTTTTTTAATGATACAACAAACAAAGGCTTCGTTTGGAGTAAGAAAAAATGAGGTAAATTGAGATAAATTGAGAGTTCGTAATGCGTGCAGTAAAAGAAAAAAGTTGATGTGATATAAAGTTAACAGAGATTTATAGAGTTTTTCAGAGAAAAATTACAAACCAAACGAAGCCAAAATTTCTAATTAAAACAAAGTTACAAAGCTCAACTCATTTTGTTTTTAGCTATACAGTAAAAATATTAAAAATGTAATGTCAGACTAATTTTTATGAATACACTCATTTATTATAACCGAGTTAAGTTTAAGTGTATTTATGAACTAATGGGCCAAGTTCAAATACAATATTTTAAACTCAATAAAAACCCGATTTAAGTTCGCGAAGGTCGATCTTTCTATAAGGTAAGTGAGTCCTTCATCTTAGGCCCACTTTTTTTTAACAAAGTTCATTTTTTAGATGTAAATGGGGCTTATTATAACCAATAATTCATCATAATTTTCTTCAATTAAAAATTTATGACTTTTGCACTTTTAATATTTTAAAGTGTTATTATCTCATAAATTTAATTTAGTATTAAATTTATCTACTAACACTATACTTCTCAAAAAATTCTCCCTCTCAATTATTGTGTTATCCCATTAGTTCTATATTTTTTAATTTTTATTTATAATATATTTTATTTATCATAAAAGAAAATAAATTTATTTTAATATTTGGTTCTAAGCCTCAAGAAAAGGTTAAGCATGTGCTAGCATTCACCAAAAATCTTAGTAAATAAATTTAAACATAAAATTTTGAGCTTAAAAAAAAAAAAAAAAAACTCACCTTAGCATCACTTAAGAAGTAAACAATCTTCAGCACCTCAGCACTCACCTCACAATTTTTTTTTTTTTTTTTTAAATGTCCCTATTACCCAATTATCTCCCTAAAATCACGGTCCACACGCCCTTAATTTTTTCATTTTCTACAAACTTTCAATGATAAAAAAAAAATAATAATAATAATAAAATAAAATACAAACAAGTGGGGGCCACGGGATGAATCATTGCCCTCTTCTCAACGTTACCTTTTATTGCCAAGCGAAACCTCGGGGATTACTCGGAAACTTCTTTGACAACCGGCTTCTGTGCGATCAATTCACAAAACTCTTACCGATATACGACTTTGGAAGACAATCGACAACTCCTAATCCATTGGCTTGGTTCTGATAAACCGAAAAAAAACCCTAATTCCCAAGCAACAAGGAAGAGGGAGAAGGAGGATGCAGAGAATCTTCGGCGTTAAGAAAGACAAGGAACCCCCTCCTTCGATTTCAGACGCCACCGATCGGGTCTCTCTCTCTCTCTCTCTCATTCTCTGTATTTTGTTATCTTGCTTTAATTTATTCGCTTCACAATCATGGATTTGTAAGTTTTCGCTTGGTTCTTTTGTTCTTAGCATTGGATTAATTTTCCCCTTCGTTTTAGGAAAAGTTTCATTTTCTGGGTATTTCGAAATTGGTTTTGTATGTGAATCGCTTGACAGTTATCGATGCGTCCATTAAACAAATTCGGGCAGTAAAGGAATCATTTATTTATTTGTTTTATGCGTGGTGACTTAAATTTGGCTGATGCAATTTAAGCTTTATGGTTCTATGTAATTGGTGACAATGGAATTGAAAGAGCTGCGAATGGATATGGTTCTAGGCTAGTTTGATTCCTGAATTGCATATATTGTGGCTGCCAATTTACTTCGTATGGACTTGCTTGCCCCATGCTACATGTTAAAAAATCTTAATGCGACATCTGATCATTATCCATTTATAACGAGGAAAGTAGGACTTGGTTGGGGTGATAAGCTGCATCAGGTGTAGTGGCAAGGCACTGGCATCCGTGTGTCCTGCACTTTTCCCTCGTGCCCTAGGATAATCATCGCTGATCCAAAAGTTTTCAAGCTAATCTTAAGGGTGTTTTGCCCTTTGCTTGAGGAAATTACTAGTAGAGTATATATTTTGTATAATTTGTTTTTTTTTTTTTTTAATCTTAGACCTATTTTTTTCTCCATGAATACCCATATTAATAGTTTGGAGTAGAAATGCATTTATACGGATGTTTATAGTTGATGTTCCTAAATATTGTTAGATAAAGCGAGGGTGTTGGTCTTATTTTAAAAACCACGGTTGGTTTTATATATACAAATATATATATTTTTTCCATCTGTTATTGATGAAAATTTTGTGCTCTCTATTGCTTATTTATTTGCTTTTTTGACACATTGTCTGTTTATTTGTTTCCAAAGAGATGTAAAATATGTATTTATTTGGATATTCCAGATCAACAAAAGAGGTGAAACAGTCGATGAGAAGATCAAAAAGCTTGATGCTGAACTTGCAAGATATAAAGAGCAGATCAAGAAAACCCGACCTGGTCCTGCTCAAGAAGCTGTCAAAGCACGAGCCATGAGGGTTCTCAAGCAAAAGAGAATGTAAGCTATCTTCACACGATCGCTTCCTTCCCCTTGATATCATGTTCCTTCATCTAGATGCTTTAGGCTTATATAAATTAGCACGTCTAGATACTATTTATTAGTACAGTACTATTGTACTAGTTATTTTTGGATCAAGTTGCACCTTAGTTTGCTGGGTAAGTTTGAGGCTCGTCCTTAAAACTGGTTGGTTAGGACACAACCTGCTCTTAAATACAATACAACTCAACTCAGCTTAGCCTTTTCCCAACTAAATGGGGTGACTTGCACTTAAAAGTAATATCTTCCGATAAATTTAAATTGCGAAGCACTTAATTCATTTTGAAGCACACTTGCACTTCTTTATGAAAATTTGTATCATAAGCAATGATTGCACCTGCCTTTTTAATTGAAAAATGAATATTTTATTACTTGGACCTGGATAAGAAAACCCCCTGGTTGCTGAAAATTGGGCCCATTTGAACCTGCACTGAGTTGATGAAACTGCATATTTCCTGAAATGAAATTTTATAATTTCTCAGGTTGTTTTACACTTGAATGCTATCTTGTTGCTAGATTTTTGATAATGTTGTAGTATTTCTACATAAATGTATCTTTTCCCATGATATGTATACATCCAGTTATGCTAATGGACAGGTATGAAGGACAACGTGATATGCTTTACAATCAGACATTCAATCTAGACCAAGTTGCATTTGCTTCTGAGGGTATTAAAGATGCTCAGCAAACGGTATGTAATGTGGAGCTTCTTGATGAGTTCTATTTTTATTAATAATTAGTTTTTTAAATAGTTGCTATTGGTGTCTCTTTCCATCCATGAGGTCTCAATTAGATGAACATTCTGCATTATGGTGGGAAGGCTTTAGCCTGGGATAAGCTAAAGTTTACAGGCACATCAGTGTAGCCTGATTTATTGCAGTTCAAGTTCAGGGCCACGAGTAGGACACCATGTAAAGGGAAAATATTGTAAAACCAGGGCTTAGGGGCTCTTGTAACATTGTTTC
Organism: Vitellaria paradoxa; assembly: GCA_019916065.1. NCBI lineage: Eukaryota > Viridiplantae > Streptophyta > Magnoliopsida > Ericales > Sapotaceae > Vitellaria > Vitellaria paradoxa. The sequence continues at coordinate 44,486,898 of CM034242.1, forward strand.
ATGATTTTTACAAATGTGAAATTTCTAGGTTCTGCCCTTATTGATATAAAATGGGCCTGTGCTAAATTATCTTAATCATAAGTTGTATTTTATTCTTAGTCCCCACAATTCCAACTGGTCAGCTGTTACAAGATTTATTTTGGGCTTTTTTTTTCCCCCAGCATGGCTTAGATGATTCAGCTGTTTTAATTAATGAAAAATAAACTGTCTCACCTTTTATGTAAGCTTCACTGTGCTAGATCTAGTGTGGTTATTGTGGGCCTATGCTATATTCATTGTAAAATTGTTGGTAGTGTCCCTAAGGGCATGTTTCAAGGCATTTCAGCTGGAGCCTATTCTGTACCCTGATTCGAACCTGCTTGCCTACCTCATGAGATGTAGGGGAATGCCCATTTGTCACCAGGGAGAGATTTTTTTTTCCCTTCATAAAATGTGTTGTTGATCTGTGTCCTAGTTTACCTTAAGCTCCACGCAACTATCCATTTGGGCTTTTAAAGAGATGGATATCCTGGGGGCACTTTTTAGTGAATCAAATTAAATTGTTTATGACTTGTTTTGCACAACTAATCTTCTTGTATTCTTTCCAGATGACAGCTTTGAAATCAGCAAACAAAGAGTTGAAAGGAATGATGAAGACCGTGAAGATTCAAGATATAGATGTTCGTATATATAATTTTATTACTTTTCCTCTTCCATTGTGCCTTTAATTGGAAATTTGTAACGTCGGATGGTGATTGTGCTTTGTAGAACTTGCAAGATGAGATGATGGACCTGATGGATGTGAGTACTGAAATTCAAGAATCTCTTGGTAGAAGCTACAGTGTACCTGATGACATTGATGAGGAAGAACTCATGGGTGGTAAGCTCATTTGTTGCCCAACTTCTATGTCAAAGAAGAGATGTGTACATGGAATTGATACACCAATTTTGGTTGTCCTTTATGCTTCATGTGATTCATAGGGAGCAAAAGATATCCTTGACGTTGTACACATTCCTTGGATATGTTTGTCTCATTTAATCCTCTTTGACGTCATGATGCAGAGCTTGATGCTCTGGAAGCTGACATGGGCATGGAGACTGAAGGTGATGGAGTTCCTGCATATCTTCAGCCTGATAAGGAACCCGATTTGGAAGGAGAACTCAACTTGCCTTCAGCACCAACAGGGCATGCAGCGGTACCAGCTGGCAGAGCTAACACCCAGGTATGTTCTGAAGTTGTTGCTCATGGATCTCTTTTCCTGTAATGCTATGAGTTCATGGAAATGGAAATTATCTATGCTATCATATAAAGGGAGAACCACTTTTGGTGTCTCCCTTTTTGTTTGGCCTGACACACAAAATTCAATTCCACAAATACCCTTTTAACTTGTCTTCTTTAACCACCGTCAACTGCCCTCGTTAACCTCAATTAACTTCAATCTCTATCAATAGAAAAAATAATATGGAGAGAATATGCAGAAAAGAGAGTGGAGATATAGAAGAAAGGCACGAGGGAGAAAACTTAAGAAGAATATTACACAAAATTCTTCACACGTATGTGTGCGCCCCTAGTATTTTATGAAGAGAATAACCTGCCTGAAACTTGACATTACTTTCTGTTAACCTAACTTCGATGTCTCTCTGTTAAATTGTTTTCCTTCTTGCATTTGTGTGTCCATCCCCCTGTCAAAAGACTAGTGTGCGCGCGCGCGCACACACACACACATATATTCTCCAAATGTGTTTACATATCTGCGAACTTTGATGCTTGACAGGCTGAAGATGAATTGGGTTTACCTGCTGTTCCTCAGGCATCTATTCGTGGTTAGACGGGGAGATGGTTGGCTGGAGTATAATATTTCTGTGTCGTGCAAGTCTGTTCATAGTTTGAAGGGATCAGCTTGGAGGCGAGCCGTTGTGAACATATTGTGTAGAACCTGATTTCGTAGCGTTCCAACATATGGAAATTCTTTTGAAATAATTTGGGCTATATGTTTCGTGATAACTATAGATCATGTATTTGTGAAAAAGACCATAACAAAATGGTTTTTTCTTTTTTTTTTTTGGGGGGGGGGGGGAGAGAAGGGAAATGATTACACTTTGTTAATAGATCCATGTTGAAATATGCAATGGGACACCAACACTGCTAATAACATCTATTGTATTATTCAATTTCATATATATATATTTCTGTGAAAATTGTGCATCAATTGTGAGGCATTGCATCTTGCATTGAGCATTAGTTATCAGAGATTTTTGCATTTTTTTTTAAATATTTATTCTTTCTCCGAGAAAAGGGTAAACAGGGGCAACTGGTGTAACTAAAACATTTGAGGATGATTGTTTTTTTTTTTTTTTTTTTTATTTTGAAAAAAATAAAAAATTGAAAATGTTTATTGGAGGATGATCCTAACAGCTTTTAACCCTGCTAGGCTCCAACGAGTGGATGAGCTATCTTCTAGGCGAGTTGGTTTTGAGTTTTTCACGCATAGGAAGCGTATTTGGACTTGCATTATTATATTGGCTTGATGAATGGTATAATAAAAAATAATAACAAAAAACTGAATACAGCACAAGGTGTATCCCATCTGTCTTTCTGTGTGTCCAAAAAAATATGTATTTGACAATTGTCAAATATAAACACAAATACAACACCCATTTTAAATAAAGTATGATCCGTGGAATATGTGGTCATTGAAAGGGAAAGAGGGAAAGACCAAAGTCATTTCCACTGTATATCTTCAATACCAAAGAACAAAGAACATTCAAGACATTTACAAGAAGTACACAAGGTTAAAGCACTGATGACCAGAACTATAGGAACAATGCCCTCAGGAAACAAAAGACCAGCATCTTTGAAAAGTAAAATAATTTTTTTTTTCAGTTAAGATCAAGCTTTCCCATGTCCAACATATGCCAAGAAGCATCTAAACTCAGTCCCTCTGTGGCAGAGCTTGATCCGAAATCTTGCCTGATGCCATTGGATGAATAAGCTAAACAAATTTTCAACCTCTCCACCTCTTCTCTCAGAGATTGATACTGACCTGTAGAAATAATTGGCAATAATTACGAGAAACAATCAGATTTACTTACTCTTTCGCGACAGGTAACATAAAGATAGAAGGAAGTGTTTAAAAATCTAGTGAATTGGGGAAAATAACAGCAAAATCTTGCCGAGCAAATTTATAGAATTTATAAGATGGAAATAAAAAGCAACAACATAACGAGGCAATGATCAAACTTTTACTATCAATGTTGTTAAAATCCCAATTTAAATTTTAAAATTTTACGATTTTACAATGTTAAAGTGAGAAAACTTGTTCGATTTTATACAAAATCTTAACAGAGGCAAAATATATAAAACCTCGATTTTAAGATATAAAATCAGTAAAATCTCGATTTTGTAGGCAATTTTACTGATTTTAAAAATTAAGTAATTTTTGTGTAATTTTGTCAAACAAAATAGATTTTTATGATTTTTTTTAAATAATATATCATAACTATTTCACTTGTTACTTTTTTTTTTTAAGATTTTTTTACTCCATAATACTATTATTTACTATACTACACTAATTAAGGACCATGTGCGTTGTTACACCAAATTGATTACCATAAATTAAATGTAGTAGTTAGGTTAGAAACTATGAAACCTATGATAAAATATTACAAATACATTTCAACTCAAACAAGAAATTAGGATAAAATAAAGTCAGTATTTTAAGATCAATTGCATAGATCACACCAATCATTTTAATAGTCTCAATTGTGTAGTTGAGTAGAAAATATAGAACCAAACATAGAATCTTTTGTAAACTTTGTTGAGGATTCACTTTATTAATATGAGTAAGTTTTAGTGTATAGCATTTTTCTTGATTCATGTACTTTCTCTCTTCTCTTATTAATAAAATTATTAACTTAACAAAAAAAATAAAAACTCTAAATGAAAAATTGTAACATAATAGACTATATTTTCATTTTATAGGCATTTGATAAAATATTATGATTTTACGATTCGATTTTACGATTTGATTTTTAGACCCTCTACCGATTTTAAGTAAAATCTCGATTTTAATAACCTTATTTACGATCCTTTGTCATATTTTCATATGATTCCAGATTTATAAGCTCTGGACATAATCCTAAGCCGTCTTGTGCCAAGAGGCTTATAACTTATTATACCTCCTACTTGTGTGATAGTTTGATTGGTTGCTAACTAATATACAGCAATGGACATGTTGGGACAAATCAATATGTTTGAAAAAGTTCCTTTTCAACCTTTTTTTTTTTTTTTTTTTTTGGGGAAATTGGGAAAGAAAGTTCCTTTTCAACTCAAATCTAAGAAATCATGCAAGAAAATGGAGTTGATTCTTTGTAGGTGCCGTTTCTTCTAATTTTTTCTGAAAATGATCAACAGGAGATTTAAACAACTCACCATCTAAAATCATTTTTTCCCGCTTGAGTTCGGCAACACGCCGCCTTAGTTTGCTGTTCTCCATTGATAAAGCAACACGCTGCTGAAGCAAAGAAGCAACTTTTATAGCCAACTCCGACTCCAAAGTCTGCATGATGAGATCACATTTGTTTTGGAAGAAAAACAAAATTAGAAGCAGTAGGAGCAGGAAAATGGCAAAACAAAGCAGCACCAGGGGAGGAAATTACAAATCGCAAAATGATTCACACATTGTGTGGCCAAAATGAGATTTTAGCACACAAACTGGCCACCAGATCCAAAGATATTGGGGAAAAGGTTAACAAAATAAAGATTTTAAGTGAATACAAATTCAAAATTATGAGCCAAAAAAAAAATTATAATAACAAGCAGAGACTTCATTCTTTTCTGTAAATATGTTAATGCTTCCAACAACCTAAAATCTCAATCCAGTAAAATATCAAGAAGCATGTCTTCATTGCATACTGTTGCATAGGGATCCTAGTAATATACATCGCCTGGACCTTTGTGTACCCACCAGATAAAGTTTGAAATTACAATATGCAAGTAAAATAAGACTAGCACCATTGCATTTCCTTTCTCATTACCTGGTATACATCAACAGTTCTTTCCAGTTCAGCAATGTATTGCAGCTTACGAACCCTTGAGCGCTGCCCAGAGTGCCTACAAAGAAACCATTAATACCAACTATTTCAACATATACTTGACATTGATAATCCTTTAATGTACATTGCTAAGATGAGAATCAAAAGCAAAAACAATAAATGGAGAGAATACAGAGGTTGGAAATGAATTTACAAAGCCTTAGATGGATGAATTCAGACATCTGGTTTTCAACATTTGATGCTATGAAATGCATGCATGAAACATTTGCCTGGCTGAATACAGATATTTTTGTTTCTTTTTTTTTTTTTTAATCTGTTGTTGTTGTTGTCTTTTTTTTTTTTTTTTTTCAATGAATGAACAAAAATTTTACTAAAAGAGGCGCTATGGAAATCTCCACCATGGATACAAAAGAAAACCTCTCCCAAACAATGTAATCATATGTTCAACAAAATTCAAAAAAGAGTGTAAATCTGGTTCATTCCCTCTCACAGCCCAACTATACAAATTAGAGAGCCAAAAAAAAAAAAAAAATGGAATCTAATTATAAAGCAAAACCCAATGTTTTATATCCATTAATCCCTCCTCATTGATACTTTTTTAATTTTAGAATATTGAAACCCCAAAATCAACTTGTTTATGTAAAGCTTCCTAAGATAGACATGAAGAACTGATGTTCACACTACCTAAATATTTTTATTCCAACCATATAGTGTCTTGAACTTTTTAAAACTTCTTGTGCCAACAAGCCTGCACGATTTCATACCATATCTGTGTTTGTCCTCGCATTCTCTCTCCATTGACTTTGGAATTCTCAATATCCCACCAAAATATTTCACACAAGTATTAGTCACAGTAACAGTAATCCAAGCAGGCACAATTTATAGAACACAATGATACAGCATCTGAGGTAGAAATTTTAGAATCAAAATTGACAACCCTTTCTTTCATTCAATTGTTCCAATATGTTAATAAACCATAGCAACAATCAGGCATGTATACAGTTAACAAACAAATGGATAGGCTTAGATACTAGCAAGTTGAGACAGATATGAGTAGAAATAATAAAATATGATCAAAAGCTTCATTACCGAAAGCTAACATAATTGACAGAGACATATTCAACTTAACATGTCACAAGACTGCAAGAAACAACCCAACAGCTTGGAAACTAGATATTTCACATGTCAGAAGTTCTGTTAACGAACAAAATCTATGAGCACTTGATGACAGCAACCTATTCAGACTCAATAACCATATAACAATAACAATATTAATGGAGAACAAACTAGTAAACCAATATGTAAAAAACAGTCTGTGAATCCAGAACCTAACCGTTTCACTTCTTTTGTCTCAGTATTGGCCTCCCCAGCTGATCCCCCAGCATCTCGTACCATATCACATTGCAGTTGCACCATTCCAGAAATGCATGGACCACCATCTAAATATTGCATGGGTTTCTGAAAAAGACATTCAGATAATGCTGAAACCATGGCATTCTCCGGAAAGGTTAATTCTCCTTTTCTTCGGGGGGAATTGGGACCAAACATACAAGCTGACTCCAAGCAGTTACCAGCCCCACCCAAACTTAAGTTTTCACGGCCATCAATTGGAGGTAAACTTGGTAACAAAACAAGCCCATCCAAAAGAGTCACAGAATCACTAGCTGACCGGCGATGGAGGATCCCTTTCGAATTTGTGTCAGAATCACTTAATAGGTCATCAAGCCATGCTGGCTGCTCGTCCTCTAAAGTGAAGCTTTGGTGCCGAGGGTAAGAATCAATATGTTTGCAGGGGTTTGAAGAGACAAGATCGTGAATTGGGCGAGTTATAGTTCTCTTTTGAGATGGGCAGCGGGGTGGAAGGTGAGCTTGCCTTGACATGGTCAACTAAAGTGCTAAACTACCAGGTGAGCATTAGATCTTCTTGCACCTATTGGTAGAAAACTTTGACAAAACCAAGGGGGTAGAAGTTAAAAACCAACAAAATTAATCCCGAGTTTTTTTTTTTCCCCAATTTCCACAAATCCAGGAAAACAATAGTAGTATTACTTAACACAAATTAAAATCACAACAACAATTTCTTATTTGATAGAGTTAAGGAGTAGCTGCAAGAAAAAAAAAATAGTAAAAAACTCAAAAAAATACTTTCACACATGGGATTCTTCTACTTTTTTGGTTCAAAATTTCAAATTCAACCATCCAATACAGGTATGAATGTTCTAGTCCTTTCCTGCCGCCATGAAAACTTAGAGAAAAGAAATAAAAGAGTTGGTACTGATAAGTTTAGATTTTTATAAATGTTATACAATTCATACTCCCAGGAATTATAACAGGGAGCTAAATGAGATGATTGAAGACAACCTAAATCCTGAGCACCCAAAACGCAAACGAATGATTTTTTTTGACATAATTTTAAGAGAAAAGGGAAACATTGGGAATTTCAATTAAGAAATCACAACAGAAGAATTCAACCAATGCAACAGTGGCCCCCAATACAGCTCATATAACAGGCAAAATTAAAAGGAAAACAAAAATACGACGGAAAAAAAAATACAAAATCAAAACCCAAAAATGACTATGTTTGGTTGCTGCGAAACTGAAGGAAAATAGAAGGGGAAAAAATTAGGGAAAAAGTAACATTCCACAATACCCATTGTTCTTAGGTTCCAAAAAAACCAAACAAAACATCAACTACTAATCAATTATATTATTTTCAGTTTCTCAATTTTTCTTATTCTCCTAATAAGCAGGCAACGGGACATGCAATATCCCAAAATTATTTTCCGTTTCATTTCATCAATTTTCTTAGCAACCAAACACATCACGACCAAAAAATCTTGGCTAAACATCAACCAAATGCCAAAAAAAAAAAAAAAGGTAAAAGAAAGAAATAAAGAAAAAAAGAAGAAAACTCCACTATTACCACATGGTTTCACGAATAGACACTCAAATTTGGTGAGAAACTTTGCATTTCCCCGATGTTTTTCTCATTTTTCTTCGTGAGAGATAGAGAGAATGAGTGAGAACGAAGGGAATGGGTAAAAATGGGCGTCGCTCAGAGGTTCAAACTTGGTGCCCTCGCTGCAACTCCATTGGTGGAGGGTACTGAAGGAAAGCAGCGTACGGACCACAGTTGAGTTGGCCACAGCTCAGCCTCAGCTCACTTTTTCGTTCGTACTTTCTGTATTTACAAATGAAGAAATCTATTTACGCTCTGCAATCAAATTATTACAATTTATTTTTTTTATTAAATTAAACTATACAATTATCTCATTTTCTCCCCCATTGACAAATAATAAATCACGAGAGTATTTGATTGATAAAAAATTAATAAAAAAATATAATAAAAGTAAAAAGATAAAGAGGGAGTGTTGAGAGTTATATAAAATAATATAAAATTGTAAAAATAAATATTTCATAATTTATACAGTGAGTGAAGAATATAAATTTTACTATTTTGTAAATCGTATTTGTAGAAATTTGCAAAATTTTTTTTTTAAAGCTCCAAACAGAGCCATAGGTCGTTTGGAGGTTCAAAAACAATAAAAAAAGTGAAACTTTTGGTAATTTTTTTGTGTGTTTAGTAGAATAAAATGTATTTTTTAATATTTTTTGTAACTTTTAGGTGTCTGGTAAGCTTTTGATTGAAGCAAATCGAAAAAGTGATAACTTTTTTGTTTGTTTGGTATTTTTTTTACTGTAACAAATAAAAAAATGATAACTTTTTGTTTTATTTTTTACTATAGCAAATAAAAAAAGTGAAAAAATTATGGTTCTACTTACTTTTTGCTAGTTTTTGAACCTCCAAATGAGTCCATATATATGGAGAAATTTAATTGAAAAAAATATAAAAATTAGTTAAAATTGATGAATTTTGGTGAATTTTGGTGTCACTAAATAGGGTCTATAAAAGCATTTGAGATAAAATAAAAAATTAATTATGTAATTTTACTTAATAAAAGATACAACAAAATTTAAACACGCTCACCCCCGAAAAAATTGGCCAAGGTGGTGTGTGAATGATAAAAATAAATAAATAAATAATAATAAAATTAATGTAAAAATAACTTGTAATAAAATTTAATTGAAACAATTTTTATTTTTTTGTATTTTTTTTAATAAACTGAACATCCCTTAAATCGTCCGCTAATGTAACTACAATTATTGGAAATTGTCCTGAAAACGAAAACCCCCATCTTTTGTGGCATTGAATTATTGCCTGTCCAACTTTAATCCATGAGAGAACAAAATGATCAACCTTGTCAAGTTTCTTTCATTTCATTTGGGCCCTCGTTTGGTTGGCAAACGAAAGGAGAAATTTTTAACCATTTTTGTTTTTATTTTATTAAAACAATTACTCTTAGGGGTTGTTTGGAAGTCTAATTTTTAGCAAAATTTGGTACTTTTTTACTAAAAGTTATTAGTTGTAATTTTTTGTATGTTTTGTAAATAAAGTTACAATTTTTAGCAATTATTAATAATTTTTGAGTGTTTGGTAAATTTTTTTATAACTTTTTAATTGGCATGTATGTAAAATGACTATTATAACCCCAATGCAACAAATGGGTTGCCCAGATACTAAAGCTATGTGTACGTACTTAAATACGTACGCGTTAGGGTATTCTAGTACGTACACGTCGGGGTATTCTATAACTTTGAACTTTTTTTTATTTATTTATTTTAGGCTCGTCTATGTAACCAATAGTATCTCTCCCAATCTTCATATTTGCTAACCTAAATTCCTCACCCCATTAGCACAAATTGTTTCATTTCCCTTCAATTTTAAAGCCATTCGTAAACATTCTTCTTCACTCTGTTAACATTGTGTCCGTTCGTAAAAAAGGTAATCATAGGGTTTGACGGGTTGAAGGCGGTGGTCAAAGGAAAAGTAATTTTTAGCAAAAGATAAGTGTTTGCTCTTCTATTTTCTATAGTTTCCATACTTTTGTGATGGTGATCGGAGTAGTGCCGTGGGTTACCCTTGTCGGCAAGCTTGAGATCAAAAATTGTATCAACAGGCGGAGGTCAACTACTGAGAAGGCTTCAACTTGAAGTTTCGGAGCCAGTATGGCTGCTGTGGTTTTATTGCAATGAATGACAATAGGTGGCACAATTGAAAACAAATGACTTTCGAATTGTCCAATTCACTTCTCGGAGGAAGAAAATGAGAAGGGTAAAAGAGAAAAATTAGAAAAGCTCACAAAATGTTACCGTTTCTAGAGTTCTTGTAGGCAAACAAAAAAGTAGCAAATTTTGATGTTTTGCCAAAGTCCCAAAGTGCAAAATTTGATATTCTTTTACTAGAAATTCTACTGGCAAACGGTCCCTTAATAATTTTATTATAAAATATATTCTTACTTTCTCTTGAGACAATTTAAAATAATTTATTTGACTAAAAATGTTGGATCCCTTCTCTGACTAAAAAAACCTAATTCTTATACAATTAAGAAAGCTATATTACATATATTTAAAACTCAATGAATCTAATACTTTACGCATAATCTAAATGCATATAAAAAATTTTTTAGTATATAAAATACATGGCATTGATTACAACTTTTTTTTTTTTTTTGGGAGATCGATTACAACCCAATTAAAAACCCACGAGGAGTGCATGTGTGAATGTATTGTTTTAACTTTTGTCGCTTGAGCCAGAAAAGGGAAATACTATTTTCTTTTGGTTTATCAAACTTATCCAACAATTTTGACAAAGACAAAGAAATTTTTTTTTTTTTTTTTGGTCGTAAGTAAAGAAGTTATTAATTAGATTCACCTTTTGTGATTATATATAGAGAGAGATACAATTTACCTAGTATAATTTTTGCGTAGACGATGAGAGTCTACGTACGAGATAAAGAGTTGGAGATGACCATGATGGAAAAATGGGATTGTGACGCTTGAAATTAAAGTAGACGTTAATTAGGTGATTTATTTTTTTAACGTTGGTGGTGGGAAATCAAGCGCATGCTGCTTGTGCTCTAAGCGAGCGACAGCGACAAAAAGTTGTTTTTGTCCATTTGGAAGTGATGAGTTTATTGGTTGGTGAGAAAAGCAGGTACAAGTTGTTGAGTTAATTAGCTTTTTTATTATATATATATAATATACACATGTATATATATATATATATATATATTAGTTTAAGTAGCCAATTTATCCACCGGTGTGTTTGAAATTATATAAAAGTGTATAAAATAAAATAAAATTATAAAAATAAATATCTCGTAATTCGTATAATGAGTGAAGAATTTAAAATTTATTGTCTCGTAATTTATGTTTGTAAAAATTTATAAAATTTTATTTTATTTTGTAGAGTTATAATCGGAGCCCATATTTAACGCAACCAGTCAGACTAACATCCAACTTCCAATTGTATTTATATTTACTTTTATTAATTTTTTATACAAGTTTATTTAGACAATTTAAAAACTTTATGATAAAGTCTCTCTACACTTGAAATGGGTATCAAAGTACTTTACAATTTGGGTGTTATGTGCTTAAAACTACGTAAATAGCGAGTGGAATACCCATTTTACAATATAGTTGAATAAATTTGATGATTTGGGAATCATATATAAAAATGGAAAAGGTAAATTGCATAACTTCTTAATACTCGATTAAATAAAAGTCAATGCAAAAATCATTTTAATATTAAAGCAAAATATCTTATTTTATAAATACCGTAAAATTGTTAGTCGCAGATTCAGAATATAGAGTGTATTTAAAATTGTATAAAATTATATAAAATAAAATAAAATTAAAAAAATAAATATCTTATAATTCATGCAGTAAGTGAAGAATTTAAATTTTATTATCTTGTAATTCATATTTGTAGAATTTTGTAAAATTTTATTTTATTTAAAAAAACTCCAAACGGATCCATAATAGGAAAAAAAAAGAAATACATTATTTTTTTACATCAGTAAAAAAATTAGTATGCTGCAACAAACTCTAAAGATATAGAAGTTCTGAGGGAATATAAAATAGAATAAATAGGAGTCAAGTAAAGGATTTGTAGAATAAGCTTGTAAAATAAAATAAATTGTAAAATAAAATAAGTAATAATTGAGTAAAGAATTAACTAACTAAATTTAATGAGTCGGTCTAGTCCGTACAAAACTTTATAACTAAGTTTTAATAAATATTTTAAGCAGTCTCCAAAACCAGACTCAAAATTTTAATTTACTATTTTGTTAATAATAATTGAGTAATATTTAAAAACATTATGTGGCATTTTACTTTTTAAGAATAAATTAAAGGAGTTGAAAGACAGACCAAAAAAAAAAAAAAAAATCAAAATTACCAAACAACTCAACTCTATTTATTTATTTATTTATTTATTTTGGGGGGGGGGGGGGGGAGGACCCAAAACTAAATACTAAAAAGATGGAGGAGGATTGAAGGGAAGGACAGAAGGAGCAAATGGGAGAGAAATTCTTTTCTAAACTTGAAAGAGAGAGAGAGAGAGAGAGAGTCCCTTTGGACCTCGTCTTTTTTTTTTTTTTTTAACTCCACCCTGTGCTGCTCATCATCAAAATCCCATTCCCACACATTCGTGGAACATACTTACACTACACTAAAACTAATCACACATTAGGTGATCTTCCCCAACTGTACATGCAAAAACACCACCAAATAGATCACACTCGTGGGCTTCGTCTTGGGCCTCCTTTGTGCCTTACTGTTTCAGCCCCTCCGACAAGGATTCCAAGCCATCTGACAGAAGACAACACGATAAAAGAAACAAACAAACCCGTGAGTACGACACCGTCTTGTCTTTAATTTAAACCAGATCTGGATCCAACGTCAGTTCCGTTTAGAGCCCTACCAAATAAAATAAAATTTTACAAAATTTTATAAACCCAAATTACAAGACAATAAAATTTAAATTCTTCACTCACTGCATAAATTACGAGACATTTACTTTTACAATTTTGTTTTATTTTATACACTTTTATACAACTCCAAACACACCCATCTTAAGACTAGAAGATTTACATAATAATACTACTAAAATCATATTGAAATACACCGAGTCAAATAAGTCCCACGTGACCTTGCCCCCCCGGGTGATCACTCAAAACAAAAATTAGATTTGCTAGCCAGCCTGTTGCAAGCTCTCTCGGGCACCACAAAAGTTCTTTTACGTAATTTAACCGAATGTCTATAAGAATACGAAAAAATTACTAGAAATTAAGTCCTCTCAAATTGAAGTTGGGTTTAGAAAGTTATGCCAAACCAACACAAGGAGGAGGATGATAAAGAAATGCTAGAATTGTGATAAGATTCAGACGTAAAGGATAAAACTAGGATGATACAGAAATGCTAAATAGAAGTGTGATGAGATTCAGACACAGTGATTTGAACTAGGATGATAGAGAAATGCTAAGTAGAATTGTGATGAAACCCAGAAATAGAAAATAGAACTAGGATGATAATAGAGAAAAGTTAAGTAGAATTGTGATGAGATTCAAAAATGGAGGATAGAATTAGGATGATAGCGAAATGATAAGTAGAATTGTGATCAGATCCAGATATAGAGGGATTTAGAAGTTGTAAAAAGTTAGTATAAATTTATAAAAGTTACAGTCTCAGCATTTCTGCAGTGAGTATAAAATTTAAATTTTATAGAGATTTGTGAAATTTTGTAGAGTTCCAAACGAGAGCATAACACAATTCTCTCATCAATTCAAATGAATTGCAGTCGAGATGCAATTGTTGACTACACATATACAGTAGAGATAGGCTTAGACAGAAGATTTTATATATGCAACTGTTGATTACATTACAATTAAAAATAAGGAATGAAAAAATGCAAAATATCCAATCAAGAACACTAAACATACGGGGCGGCTAAAATGAAGTAATGATGCTGTAGGACCGCCTAATTAAGTAAAATTTTATGAAGATGCACAAGGTAGGAGAGGGTGGGTGAATGTGGGTGGGGTTAGATAGTCCCATAATCCCAAAACTGTTTCCAAATTGAAACTTTTAGCCGAAAGTCTAGGCATCTTTCTATTAAATAATTACAGAGAGAGATCAGTCAACATTCACATCGCTCTTTTAACAAACACACTCTCTCTCTCTCTCACTACACTCTTCTAATTAATTAAATAGATTCATCAGCGGGTCTGAGAGAGGAAGACAAACAAGTACTGACTATTAATTCAAAGAAAGTGACCCCTCATTTTCATTGCATAGTCCCCACCAAAACAGCATCCTTGATGGGCATGCAAAGTTTGATGCTTTCATAAAGAACCTAAAAAAAAAGTCGCCAAATTGCACAAGGTCCCTTCGTTTGAGGCTTTGTTGTTTCAATTTCAACGTAAAATGTTTTTTTTTTTTTTTTTCTCTTTTTAAATAAATAAGAACTACAATTTTGATCAATAATTTTTAACAGTATAGCAAATTTCAGATATTAGACTCACATAAATAGATCAACTGATTTTATGGAGAAAACATTTAATATAAAAGTAATATTACGCTATCATGCTTCCGTGATACAAGAAATCAATTAAAATACATATATATATATACACACACACACACACATTTTGTGACCACGCGCCATCTTATTCTAGAATAAAAATTTTAAACTCGATAATCTTGAAAATTAAAATTTAATATAAATATATCTTCAATCAATTGATTTGTTTTACTACTTATACATGACCACGTTGTAGCACCATGGCATTAAATTATTTTATCAATTGAACAAAAGAAAAAAAAAAAAAAAAAACGCTAGACTAGGAAGAAAATACAGCAAATATGGACGGCCAATGCCACGGGATTGAATCAAAAAGACCCGGATTATCAGGCAAGATTTGCGACCCGCTATTATACTACTCAAAACAGTTACGGATCAAGAAAAAACAAAAAAATGCTCAACAAACAGACCGAGTTGACTCGGATTCAAGCCCGTCCGACTCAATTCTATTTCCCCCCCCCCCCCAAAACTACCGACTCATATGCAAAACCACTCCTTTTAAGTAATTTTCTTGGGACTTCTGAAAATCTGGAAGCAAAGTTCAATCTTTTTTGAATTTTTAATTAGTCTTATTATTTTGGCTGATTACCAATTTGCATAATTATCTGCAAGCTATTCAAAAAAGATGAACAGAAAAGGGTGGGAAGCTCTTACCGACCCGATTTAGTCGCGAAAGATGACTTTGCTGGCCATATCCATCAACGGTTTCAAGCAATCCGAAGAGAACTTTCGGGCAAACAAATACGAATAACTTGAATTCGACACCCGGAGATTGGAAATTAGGTCCGGCGAGACCTCCGCTGGCTGGTAAGTATGCGGGTGCCCGTCCGTACTACCGGTCCAGTTGACCCGAGTGAGTGTGTAGTGGGTACATGCATTCGCATCCTCCATGGACAAAAGGGTCGGAAAATAATGCTCTTCCGGGTAACACGAGTCGGTGTTGAGACAAGGCAGTCTGAATTTCTTCCATAACTTCCTCTCTCTGATTATCAACAGTGCGTGCCTTCGGGCCAAGACGAAGAACTGGGATCCGATCCGAAACTGGCCGAATGTCACTTCGGGCAGCATCGCACTCTCTCCCCGGGCGGTGTACCGGTCCCAAAGTTGCGGCTCGTTGGCGAGTATTTCGATGAAGCTGGTTGGGGACCGGAACTCAGTCAACTCGGGGGTTGAATCGGCCGAGATCGGAGGCGGGGCGAATATGGTCCTGTGCGTGAATTCGAAGGAATGGAGGGGAATGCAATGCTGGGAGAGAAGAGCGAAGTAGAAGTTCAATGGGTCGTCGAGGAGGGCGGCGGCGAGGAGGCGGCGCGCGGCGGAGATCAGCGTCGGAGAGGAGCGCTCGGTCTTTCTGCCGGCGATGAACCGGCCCTCGAACACGCCTCCCGGCGAGGCGACCTTCGCCGTCGGATCGGCGTGGATGTAGATGTTGTAGAGAGGTTCGTGGCCCGCGAAGAACTGCTCCCAGAGGGGAGCGAAGTGGAGATCGGTGTTGGTGAGGAAAAGGAAGGCGATTTTAGGTTTTGGATTGGTGACGCCCAGCCGTGTAATGGAGGCGTGAGTGGCCCGCCGGAAAAGTGCGAGGTCATCAAGCTCGTCGGAGGCGGAGATTTGGAGGCGCTTGGGCGGGAGAAATTTGGGGCCAAACAGGAACAACAGAAAGAGAGAGAAGAACAAAGTGAATGATATAACAACTGGAGTGGAAAACATTCTACAAACACGAAAAATGGGTTTGGATCGTGTGGATTATTTTCTCCGTTGTTACAAATTTTCTTGGGAAAGTGAGGGAAAGTTGAATGGGGAAGAGGGAGGGGGGGGCGCTACCGAGTTTCAATTTGAAGAGATTAGGATAGATAATGACATCATTGCCGAATAGAAAAAGATAGGACAGGACAAGGGAGTCTGAGTTGAAAATAGAGACGGTGACTCCACCAAGGGCTCTCTACTGCTTTTACTCCTATTTTTTTAGAGAGAGAAAAGAGAGGAGTGAGAATGAGGAAAAGCCCAAAAGGTTTTGGCTGCGAGGGGAAGTTTCTTTTGCCCCTCAACGATGGTTTTAGCCTTCTAGGGTATCCCACCGAAAAAGTTAAAACCACCACCGAATGAGATTAAAAATTAGTGATGTGGTAACATCTTAGAGGCTGTTTGATTAATAAAAAAATTAAAATTTATCAAATTATAATTATTTTTTTTTATATTTTCTTTCAAATTAAATTTTAACACTTATTACCTTTACGTCATATCTTTTCATTTTTATTGTACTTTTTAATTAAAGTTGACCGATCAAACAATAGCTCTAATAAATAAAAATAAAAATTTTCCACACGTTCCGAGATCACATTAAACTAGTCTCCCATGGAACTAATAACTCGTGGCAGTATAACAGAATTAGTATTTTAAATTTTTAATATAGTTAAAATTTTAGACAAAAAAATTTAAACTGAAAAAATTATGGTAATTTATAAATTTCAATTTCTTTTTCTAAAAGTTTTGACTCTAGTAGCAACTACATGTATTTTGATATTTTTCTTTAATTAATTTTTGATAAGTATCACAAAATAAAGTTATTTAATTTAGAAAATTCAATTTACTAAAAATTATAATTTGGTAGAATTTAAGTTTTTTTTTTTTTGGTAATTGGTAGAATTTAAGTTGATATTTTTGATTTGTATATAATCTCTATACTTAAAATATGGTAAAATTTAAGAGATATTTAGTTTGTAAAAATTTGGCCAAAAAATACAATAAAAGTACAAAGATCAGATGTAAAATAGATATATGATAAGATTTGATTAGAAAAGAGGTGCAAAAAATTAGTAAAAATTGATGTGTTTTTGTTGATTTTAACCAACCAAATACCCCCTTAAAATGCTAATGCTGTTTGTGAAATAAATGGTAATAGAGCCTACTAAAATAAGAATTGAGCGGGAAATTAAAAATATAAAAATGATATAAATCGTTAAATAAAAAATAATAAGGAAATTAAAAATATAAAAATGATATAAATCATTAAATAAAAAATAATAACTCTTACTTGTCAGATCTTAATTTTTTTAAAAAAATATTTTTGAAAACTATTCCATTTTATTATATATAGATAACAAGCTTGTGAATTTTTAATAACTCGTTGAAGTTTGCCAGTTACCAAAAGCTTGGTAACTTCACCTAAACACTAATTGGTGTCCATGAAATGCCACCACTCGAAGACAACACTTGAAAAGAGACAGAGACAATTGTACCCATAATCAAGCCCAACACAATAATTAGTAGAGTTCGGCATTGTACCCCAAACATCGATGTTCGGTGTTATAACCAATGCAAGAACACCTAAGGGTTGGCAAGCTACGATGGAGCTGATCATGTGCCTAAAAGCCCCAATGGGCCGACTTGTCTTTTAAGAGGGTTTGGACTAATATCGCAGCCCCGCTATTTGGGCTTAAAAAATAGGGGGCCTGGTCGAATTAAGACAGTCGGCTTAGGCTGCGTTTGACGCACCAAAAAGTGAGAAAAAACAAGATAAAATGTGATTTGAGAAAATTTTTTATGTTTGGTGCACGCCACTCAAACCGTGTTTTTTAGAGATAAATAGTACAATTTTGTTTCAACGGATCGGATTTCTTGTTTGGACAGATTTAAAATTTTAATCAGTCATGACTTCTTTACACTACAATCCGTCTAATCGGATTGTAGAAACCGTTTGGACGAAAGTTGCTTGCGCGATTTCGTCGGAACGATTTCTACAATTCGTCCAAACGGTCATTTAGTAGTTTGGGAGTCCATAGTGATAATGGTAAAAAAATTTTTGCTATTTGATTAACCAAATAGTTATTGACTTTTCTAGTTATCGACTTTTTTTTGGGAAAGATATTGAACGATTTTTGAATTTTAAGAAAGTAAAAATGTATAAAATTTTATAGAGATTTTCAGATATTTTTAGAAACTTTTTGTGTACCAAGAACAGCCTAATTTTAAAACATATTTAGGCGTCAGATTGAGCTTAATAAAATTTTTAGACTCAAATAACTGGGCCCGGACTAACTCAAAGCCGACAAAAGATTGTTACACCTACTCAAACTTCCAACCTGTGCTTGGATTCAATCAGCTCTATTAGGAGGAGAAGTTGGCCATAAAGTGAGGGGAAGAGGTCGCGGAGGAATAATTTATTGCGTGGAGGCTAGTTTTTAGTGCTTCCTTGCCTTCACATAGATTCTGCACGTGTAATGTATGTGTTTGGCATTTTATTTGTGCAACTTAACTAATTAAGGGTGTACAAATTAGAGGCCATTTGGCAATTCAAAAAAATATCAAAAATTATATTTTGTAACTTTTGATGTGTTTGGTAAAATCATAAATTTTTCTATTTTTTAATTTGCTACAGTAAAAAGTACACTTCATAATTACAACTTTTTTGATTTGTTACAGTAAAAAAATATACCAAACACTCAAAAACTAATACTTTTTTGCTTTGTTACAGTAAAAAAATTTACCAAACACTTAAAAGTTACTAAAAAATACTAAAAATTCTACTTGGTTCAACCAAACACATAAAAAAGTACAAAAAAAAAAAAAAAAACACTTAAAAAACTACCAAAACTTGAGTTTTTTTAAACTTCCAAACAACCCCTTAATATATTTGGTAAAAATTTTGAGATGTGAATTAACGCAACTAACGATAATTTTTGTAGGTTACTTGATTCAAACTTTGAAATAAAGTTTGGAGGTATTATCAACCCAAATAATTAAATCAGCTAGTTAAACATTAGATTTACTCTCAAAATGGTCATTGTTTGAGTTTCCTCGTAAAACTTTCAGTATATTCATTAAGATGATTTTTTAAAATTTAATTTTTAGTTACTTATGACATTTTTTTTTTTACCAAAAGTTAGTAGTTGAAATTTTTGGTATGTTCAATAAAATAAGTAGCAATTTTTAGTAATTTTTATAGACTTTTAACAACTTTTAATTGTTTGGTAAAATTTTTGGCAAAGTTTTGTATGTTTAATAAAAATTTTGGTATTTTTTTAAATTGAACAAGTTACTGTAACTGAATAGAAAAATGATAAAAATTAATATTTTGTCAAATATCTAACAAGAAGAAGTTGAATTTATAAAATTTTTATCCAATAACACTCTAAATAAAAACATTAGAACATGAAATAACTATTTGCACAATCTTTTTTTAATTCCTTTCTTGTTAAATAAAACTGAAAAATAACACTTTTAATATTAAATAGAGTATCAATAGTTACACCCTAAATTTAGAGTTTTACGGTTCAAAATTTTAAATTATTTAAAATAGATTATGATTTTAAAGTTTCTAATAGAGAGTACACAATGTCACTTTTTACTCTATTACAAAATAATAATTTATGATTAAAATAATTTATTTTATTAAATTAAAATTAATTTTTAATAAATAATAATTACATATTAGAATATTCATGTTACTAAAATTAAACTAATTATACTTAAAATGATAATTTCTTATTAAAATGATTTATTTTATTAGATTAAAATTAAATTTTAATAAATAATAATTACATATTAAAATAATTTATTTTATTTTAGTGAAATTGATATTAAAATAAAAATTTATAATAGTTAATTCGTTAAAATATTTTACTAAATATTCTAGAAAAATGTAAATTTTTTAATTTACTAAATTAAATTAATTTAACAAATAATATATTAATTTATTATTAAATTATGTTATTTACTAATATACTTCATTACAATTATTTATTATTATTAAAAATAAACTTTTAAAAATTAAATTAATTAATTTAAATGTATTTTATTAAATTCGATTAATTTTGAAAAAATTTCAGTAAAATTAAATATTTTATAAAAATATTAATTACTATAAATGAAATTACATTATCAGACATATTTTTATTTTTATTTTGAA
This sequence comes from Vitellaria paradoxa, assembly GCA_019916065.1. Classification (NCBI taxonomy): domain Eukaryota; kingdom Viridiplantae; phylum Streptophyta; class Magnoliopsida; order Ericales; family Sapotaceae; genus Vitellaria; species Vitellaria paradoxa. The sequence continues at coordinate 44,507,324 of CM034242.1, forward strand.
GAAAAAATAAAACTTAAAACAAAAATAATTCAATATAAACAAAAAGATAAAAATGTTTCAAGTAGCCCTAAATGTACTAATGCTATTTTTACGTACTACAAAAAAAAAAGTGAGAGAAATAAAGGTAAAAGAAAAAAAAAACAATAAAGTAAAAAGCTTAACGGTGTGAATTTATTTATTTATTTATTTTTTCCGAAGAATTCTAGAATCTTCTTCTGTCGATATTGTCCCTGAAACTAATCTCCACCGTCCGAATTCTCCGATAAAATTCAAGTCTGACACCGAAGCAATACCCTTCTTTGCAAGACGAAGTCGGCATTCCTCTCGCCCCCTCTTCTCTGTCTCTCTAGGGTTCCATCATCGGTTCCTTTCTCTCTCTACATCTGTTTATACATGTGTATGTGTGTATCTATTTTTATGGATCTGGATTTTCAGGGTTATATCAATCTTGTTTGTGCTATGTTTTAGGTTTTGTAGATTGATTGATCATCGAAGATGTTTGGGAGAGCACCGAAGAAGAGCGACAACACCAAGTACTATGAGGTTCTTGGGGTTTCGAAGAACGCTTCGCAGGACGATCTGAAGAAGGCATATCGAAAAGCCGCCATCAAGAACCATCCTGACAAGGGTGGTGATCCTGAGAAGGTATATTTGCTGTTCCTAGTCAATCTTCATAACCTTCTCGCAGATCAGCTCTATAGATCGATATATGTCTGTATATGGTTTGTACGTAGATACATATGAGTATAGTTGAGCAAAGACACTTTCTTGTGGATCGATGATATTAAAATTAGCTCCCTAGATGTTTGCAGTTCGTTGATGTCATGATAGCTTCATTGATTTATTTATTTTTTTTTGCTGTTAGTGCTATGACTTTTTCACCTGAATTTTTGTTGCTGCGAGTTGATTATGTACTGTGTAGATATGGGTGGGCTTGATCAGTAGGTACCTCAGAAAAAGATACCAATTGTTTAATTTCTCTGAATTTGTGCAGTCTACAAAACGAATGGGAAATTTTATTTTCTCTTCAAGTTAGTATAGAACGGTTGTTTTTCTTACTTGTGTGGGAAGAGGCTTGCAAATTTAAACTAGTTGAATACTTTTGTTGTGCTTTTTCTTATTTTTGAAGTTCAAACTTTTCCCAGATAACATTCATTATGTATCTGAACTGACTGGAAATTCTAACTCTGAATTGTTCGCCGAGCTTGTACTTTAAAATTTCAATATCAGGTTCATTATGTTTTCCAGTTAGATAATTATGGTGGGTATGTTTAGAATTGACATGTTGAGATATGGGCTGAACTGTAACAGAAGTATTCACGTATTGAAATTGTTGAAATTTGTGTTTTAGTTTAAAGAGCTGGCCCAAGCTTATGAGGTTCTAAGTGACCCAGAGAAGCGTGAGATCTATGATCAATATGGTGAGGATGCTCTCAAGGAAGGAATGGGTGGTGGTGGAGCTGGACATGACCCATTTGACATATTTCAGTCATTCTTTGGTGGTAGTCCATTTGGTGGTAAGGATATGTCACATTATACGACCTGGAAGTTGAAACTGCTATCAATTTGAAAGACATTTGATACACAGGGGGTGCAATTTTTTATTTCCAGGTGGTGGAAGCAGCAGAGGCCGCAGGCAAAGAAGGGGAGAAGATGTGATTCATCCTCTTAAGGTTTCTTTGGAGGATTTGTATAATGGGACATCCAAGAAGCTCTCCCTTTCTCGAAATGTGATCTGCTCCAAGTGCAAGGGGTCAGTACTTTCATGGGCCAATTTAATGTTTCCAAGTGATCCATGTTTAATTGCTCTAATATGGTCCTTGTTTCATTTTCAGTAAAGGATCCAAATCAGGTGCTTCCATGAAATGTGCTGGTTGTCAAGGGTCTGGAATGAAAGTAACTATCAGACATCTTGGTCCGTCTATGATCCAGCAGATGCAGCATCCTTGCAATGAGTGCAAAGGTACTGGTGAAACTATCAGTGATAAGGATCGTTGCCCACAGTGCAAGGGTGAGAAGGTTGTAGGGGAGAAGAAAGTATTGGAAGTCATTGTGGAGAAGGGAATGCAAAATGGACAGAAGATTACATTCCCTGGGGAGGCTGATGAAGCAGTATGCCTAAGCATCTCTTCCATATTTGTTTTCTATATGAACGAATGTGCTGTTACTGGTTTTACATGAATTTGTGTTTTTTGCAGCCTGACACAGTTACTGGGGATATAGTCTTCGTTCTACAACAGAAAGAACACCCGAAGTTTAAGCGGAAGGGTGACGATTTGTTTGTTGAACACACCTTAACTCTTACTGAGGCACTTTGTGGCTTCCAATTTATTCTCACCCATCTTGATAATAGGCAGCTTCTCATTAAATCCCAACCTGGAGAAGTAGTCAAGCCTGGTAAGTTCCATACGTTTTTTAGTGTCTAAAGCTGTGACATAATTCTGCTTGATGTGCAAGACATGAGTTCCCTTGTGCAGCTGCAAAATTGAATTTGGCTGAACCTAAATGCTTATGCTGTAAAGCATTACCGTGTTGCTTGTTTTCATCCCCCTCTCCCCTCCCCCCTCTTTCCAAGAAAAAAGGGGGGGGGGATCATGCATCGAATAGTCGTCTATGACTATTATGCTTGAGGTTTTATAACGGATATCTGAATTTGCTTTTGTTGCCAAGGCACTGCGGCACTGATCATTGTGTGAAACTTGCAGACCAATTCAAGGCAATAAATGACGAGGGAATGCCAATGTACCAGAGGCCCTTTATGAGAGGGAAACTGTATATTCACTTCACCGTGGATTTCCCAGAGTCCCTCTCTGTGGAGCAGTGCAAGGCACTAGAAAGTGTGTTGCCTCCAAGGCCTTCAATGCAGATCAGTGATATGGAGCTGGATGAATGCGAGGAGACTACCCTGCATGATGTTAACATTGACGACGAGATGCGTCGGAGGCAGCAGCAGGCCCAAGAGGCATACGATGAAGATGAAGATATGCATGGTGGTGCCCAGAGGGTGCAGTGCGCTCAGCAATGATGGCCTTGTTCGGGTAAGTAAGTATTCTTTTGATAATGGCCAGTTGGAAACGAGAACCTGCATCGGGGAAGAGGTTGGAAGAGGGGTCATAGTTTTGTTTGTTTTATAGAATTGTCAAGACAATAACATTCATCGGAGTGGTATGTTATAGATTTTAGAATGCTCAGTTTCTGGTTGTGAGCTTTTGTTTCTGGGTTTGAAATTTACTTGTGTCAGCAAACTGATAAGCAATGCAATTTAGTTGTTGACCAGTTGCAGAACACAAAAAATCATTGCTATTGGAATTGTGTAGTGCTGAACTCATATATTCAAATTCTAAATTTTCCTGTGCTACCTTTGCTGGTGTGTGTAAATTGATTGGGGCGTGTTTAAATCATTTGTTCAAACTACATTACTGGCTTGTGCTTGCTATTGTTATCGCTGCGTTGTTGTTATCACTTCTTTGTAGTAGACTGAAATACATGTAGGGTTGCAACAAGCGGTGGTTTATTTAAGTTCGGTTTGGAAACTTTGTCAGCTTTTTAGAAATGTGTCCAAATTTAGCTTGTTAAATTATTAATCGGGCCATTCTTTTTATTTTTATTTTTTGATCTAATGTGACGGGGCATGAATTAGACAAATTATCATTACTAGGGCACTTCAACACAAATTTCCCGTGGACTTTCAAATTCGTATGCAAATTGTAAACGTGCATATATATATATATATATATATATTTCGTTCCAGCAAAAGAAGAATTGTTAATTAATAACCGTTTCACATATTGATTAAAAGATAACCAAAGACCGAGTAACGTGACAAAATTAGGCCTCTTAGGGTTAGCTCGATCGACCGTGGGTATACTCTTCATGGAACTCAGATAGGTTTGATTTTTTATTTGATTTTTGATTTAAGTGAGATGTGCGTGAAGGATATTATATATTTATCTGATTTATTCATAAGTTATACACTCCATTGAGAATGAGCTGGTGAGGCTTTTGGGTTTCCCAAAAAAGAACAAAAATGTGGCAAGATTACACGAAACTTTTAGAGCTAGGGTGAGTTGAGCTGGTGGGTTTTTTTTTTTTTTTCAAATTATAAGTATAAAAATAATATTTTTAATCGTAACGTAAATTAAGAAATAAATAACATTTGCATTTACTTAGATTTCAAAAGCAATTTTATAAAATCAAATTCATTTTTTCCATGATTCAGTATGAACGTATGACTGTCAAGTATACAAGACTGGTCCCATAAAGCAGCTCCACAAGAACAATGTTAAAGACAAAAAAATAAAAATAGAAATAGATTTTTGATATAAATTTATTATTTATACATACCTCAAGACTCAAATATAAACAACTACTAAAAATCTATTTAGATTTTTACATACTTCTCCTAAATAAATAAAATATCATTTCACACATTGATTCAAGATATAAAGAATAAATAAGATGGATTTGAGATGGGAAAGAACCAAGGATCAAAACGGGACAAGTAAGATGAACTTGAAATGAGACAGAAATAGGTATCAAAACGGGACGATTTTACCCAAGTCTACTCAAACCAGATTATTTCGACTTGATCGGGCTTAAGTGTGTACTATGGCCTCGTTTGGTTTGTTGAAAAATAATAAAAAATTTTATAAATTTTTGTTAATTTTATATCACATCAACTTTTTTCTTTTACTGTACGCATTACGAACTCTCAATTTATCTCACTTTTTCTTACTCCAAACAAACTCATATCAATACAACAAAAAACAATTTCTTGTTTTGGTTTCAAATGATACAAATTACAACTGAGACATAGCACGGAGGAGTCACAATATTAAGAAGCAATATTAAGAAGCAATTGCTGAATGAATACGAGTTGTGGCTACATAAATCCGACAAAAAAAAAGATAAAATCATAAAAAAGTTAGATCAATTAATGAGTATTTGTATGTTTTAATAGGGTAAAGATACATTCATATTTGATAATGGAATTTGAAGGATGGAATTATATTGTTATTCTTGTATATCTCACCAACTACTATATTAATGTGTTTATTTATCGAATATAAATTTTTTCCGATGGTATATTTATAAAAATGGAGAATATAAGATACTATTCCCATATTGTATTGCATATCCTCCTTTAGTTAGGATTAGTTTTTTCTTAAAATTTAAATGTAATTTGTGAAGTATTGTTATTATCTGATATAAAAAGAAAAGAATGGAGAACTAACAATAGATCCTTTTGATTCTGTTTAGAACATGTGGCATTTATATATTACCCGTTTAAGTTATATTTGGATCCCATCTTATCTAGTTAAAGTATTCTATTTGACATTTCTAGTGGAAAGATGATGAGGTATGCCTTTGATACTTATATATATTGATGTTATTAATACAAATCTTACTTATGAAAAAAAAGAAGGTTATAATTAATTTTTTATTTATTGAGAAATTAAAAAATTTAATGTTTTGTAATTAAATTTTTATTTTTTACTCATTTGACACATTTATTCTTCATAATTTAAAAAAAATAAAATTTAAAATATAAGAAAATAATTTTAATTAATTTTAATAATAAAGAGCTATAATAATTACCAAAAACCTAAGATGCTTAGCATAGTCATATGTAGTTCTCAATCAAACGCGTTAATGTCTATACGGAAAGGGGTTGAACATTGAAACAGTAGTGTGATGCCGCGTGATATCGGAAGAATTGGTTAGCAGGTGAAAAAGTGAGATTTTAACTACAAAAGCCACGAAACCCTGCTGTTTCTCCCCACTTTCCGAAGTCTCTGTGGCATTAATGGTGATGTGAAGTGACGAAAGTAAATACTGATTTTTATTATTTTTTGGAAAAAAAAAACTAAAATAACAGGTCTTATCAACATCTCAGAGATTTTAACAGACTCTTCTATGACCTTTGTAGTCATGACCATAATTTTTATATTTATTAATCTATTAATGAAATAATTTGACACTAAAATAAAAAAAAAGAAGGTTCAAATATCATTTCACACATTGATTCAAGATTTACTAACGGCCGCCCGAAAGAGTAATCGAGTTGGTTCGGATGGCGAGCTGAAGGGCCTGTGACTAATAAGTTCTGGGTTCAACTCCTATTGGAGGCAGTCATTCCTCTAATTGTGAAGAGTCATCTAACAGTCTTCTCGGCTGAGTCAGTTAGCTAAGGCTTGTTTATGCTGGTTTACCTCTTCGTGGTTCTCTGCCGGTTAAGGTCACGGGACGAACTTCACCCAATGCGTGGGTAGCGGATGCAGGGAGATGCGTGGGTAGCGGATGCAGGTTTCTCCCTGACCTCAGAAGATTTACTAACGGACAAATAAGATAGATTAAAAATAGGATTTTCACTTTATTAAAAGATTTGATTGAACCTAAATTGTTGATCTAGTTCATTTGCATATGAGTTATAACCTTTGATTTTTCCATAGTTTTTCTTTTCTTGTTACTTGAGCATCTCATAATCATTTTTACTTAGTCTTCCATACAAATTTGTTACTTTTCACTATATTTTATTTTCAATATTAAAAATCATGTGCCAACCATGTGTTTGTGTAAACATCCCATTTTTGTCCAACAGATTGAATAATCTAAAATTCATTATGACCACTTAACATTCTTCTATACATTAATTTTAAATATTTTTCATAATTTGTTTTGATCGTTAGCCAACTCAATTTGTTCCAAATTAATTTTATATAATTGGTTAACAAAAATGGCAGCTATATCCCAAATAAAAGTATAAGAATAAATTAGAAGATCAAATAAAGTCAGAATTTAATGAAATTTGGTCGAGATATCCATGACACCATATTGAAGATATTCACATTGAGAAAATAGTCAGTTTCAGAGTTGAAAAGGTAATTTAATTTAAAAGACAAAAATAGCCTTTGTTGACATATAAGGAAAGTTATATTTCTCAGAATCAAAAGATCAAGTCTAAAAAATATGAAAAGTTACAAAACCACCAAGGACATGTCAAGGAATAAGAATCTAGGCTCACATGGACAATCAGGTTTCTTTAGAGGCTATTCGAGGGCCACAAACTGAGTTTAGCTCCCACTGATAAAACTGGAGTGTTCGGTGTTTCAGATATCAAATGAACCGTTAAATCTCATCAGATTGATTCTAAATTTTATATGGATGTCAAGACCACATTTCTTGAGATAGCCCATCACTTGGGGCAAATCAGATTAGATAAAATTTTGGTAAACACCTCAAAATGCATGCTTAGGGATCAAAATGGGATGATTTCGCCCAACTCTACTCAAACTTTTAATCCTCACTTACACTAGATTATATTGGCTTGACGGGGTTTGATTGCGTTTTCTTTCTTTCTTTTTCTGTTCTTTTAGATAATACAAATTACACTACACAACCAATCCCCCCCCCCCTCAAAAAAAATGTTAATAAATGTAGTAATGAGTATTTGTATGTTTTAATAGGATATAGATACTCTTATGTTTGATTATGGGATTCAAAGGGTGGAGTTGGATTAATCTCGTGAACCTCACCATTTAGCGGATTGATATTTTGTTTATATAAAGAATATAAATTCTTTCGGTTGTTATATCTATAGAAATGGAGGATACAAAATATCATTTTCATATTGTATTGCGTATTTTTTTTAGGATGAATTTTACAAGGTCCGTTTGGTTTACAAATAAACAACAAAAAATTTTATAAATTTCTGTTAATTTTATATCACATCAACTTTTTTCTTTCACTGCACGCATTATAAACTCTTAATTTATCTCACTTTTTATCACTCCAAACACACCCATATTAAGATCTAAATATTTAAAATTATCTCTGATCAAATCACATATAATATTTTATTTTATATTTCACCAATTAATCATAAAAAAATAATTTCACATAGAAATTAATTTTATATTATTTTTTTTATCTTTTATAATTAAATGTGTTTAGTCAAAGGTCTCGTTTGAAGTAAGAAAAAATAAGATAAATTGAGATAAAATGTGGTTTGGGTTTGATTTTGGTGTCTTTTTTTTTTAAAAAAGTAGCAAACCGTGGGAACGATTTTCCAAATCCGTTCTCACGGATTCAAAAAAATTCACAAAAAATAGCGACAATGGTACTCGTTTGAAAGCTTTCGATACGAAGAATATGATTATATAAAAAATTTACACATTCGATTAACATACTTTCAGATTTTTTTATTTTTTTAGCGAAATATTGAAATTTTTTAAAATTAGTAATGGCGGAAAAATTAGAGGTAGAGGGGTTGTTGGAGATTTATAAAGAATTATAGTATGCCAAACGAGGTATTTGTATAAATTATGGTAACATAAACGATAAAAATAATTATTTCATCTTTTTAAAACATGAGTAATGAACACATGGAGATCACGATTCACATTTATTTAATATATTTAATTTTTAATAGTTAAAAGCATATGTTTTAGAAAGATATAATATATGTATTCTTGATAGGATTAAGAATAGTGTAAACTTATTTATTTATTTATTTATTTTTTCCCGGTTGGGGGTGGGGAGAAGGTACCATCCCCGGTCATTTAGCTTGGACTTATGAGAACCTCCTCTTGGATGCATTGACCTTCCTTACTTAAGGAACTTTGACATGCAATATCATTAAAAAAGGTCCTATAAAATATTTAATTAAGATTTTGTCGCGTGAACTGCATGGTGAGGACTCCTCATTATACCATTAAACAAAGGTTTTTCCAATTTTAAACAACATCGAAGCTGATCACTGGTGACTCTGCAGCTGCTGCAGGCTGTTCCATTTGCTTATAGACTATAAAGACACCGATACACCCCGTCTCTTGCCGGAATGCACCCACATATTCCACCTCCGGTGCATCGATCCCTGGTTAAAGTTCAACCGGACGTGCCCCATCCGCCGAAACTCGCCTCCTCTGTCCAACCACTGGATTAGAAATTTTTGTTGTTAAAAGAGGGAAGAATCATATTGTATTTCAAGAAAATTTTCAATTTGAGGGCATTTTTACATTCTTCACTTTGGTGGATTTCTTAGAGAAACAGATCAAGAATGATGTTAGATAGAGGATTTTTAAAATTCCTTTTATTTCATTTTAAATAATCTTTGTAAGAGATGTTTGTTTTGGGGATATTGGATGATAAATTTTATTTAGAGTAATTTTTACTCTCTATTATATCAGTTTGGATGAAGACGTAATAATTATTCTAGAGATAATAATTATTTAGGATAAATTTTTACTCGAGAGAGAAGTGGGTAACGAGGGATAATTGAAAAATTTTACTTTTTTCTCATTACTCCATAAAATATTTCTTTATACTTTTGTAAACCCTAAACAATGTTCTCCTGTAAATAATTGTAATAAATATTATAAAATAATAATTTATTTAATCAAACTAAAATTAATTAATTATTAAATTATTTTATCAAAAAATACTTAGTAAATAATAATTTATTATTAAAATAATTTATTTTATTTTATTGATTTAATACTATTAAAATATCAATTTATGACTTATAATTATTTATTTTCTCAAATTATAATTAATGTTTAATTAATAATAATTACTTATTAAATAATAATTATTTTATTTTTCTCTCAACTAATAATTTACTAGATTTTGTATTGTGTTAATATAATTTATTAAAATTAATAATTTATTTAGATAAACCACAATTATTTGTTTTATCAAATTGTATTATCAAAATAAAAGTAAAATTTAACAAATAATAGTTCATTATTAAAATTAATTACTATTGAAATATTAATCTATGATAAAAAAAATTAGCTTTTATAGTTAATGTTTTTACTTAAAATTATATTTAATAATATATATTTTATTAAAATTAATTATTATAGTAATTTATTTTATTATGATTGTGAGGGACCGTGAGGGACTTGTCCATGAGGGATTTGTCCGTGAGGGATTCTGTTTGTGGGAAAGTGAAGTCAGAGGTGAAGTAGGGAAGTAATGTCTTCCATCCTGCATCGCCTGGGTCGTGAAAAGAAGTGGCATATATGTAATATTCGATATCCATATAAAATAACATATTTTAAAGCCGTGAGGGTACTGGATTCAGTGAGAACTCTAAGGTTAAGCGTGCTCTAATAGGGGTAGTACCGGGATGGGTGACCTCCTGAGAAGCAGCTTACCAAGCCTAAAGCGGACAATATTGTATTATGTGGATGCGAGTCGTTACAATGATATTCTACTAAGATTAAATATTAATATTTACTCCTAGTCAATTCATCCTCATTCCAAATACAATTAAGTTTTATCCCTTCAAAATTTTTAGTATTCTAAATGTAATATAATTATTACGAGATAAGGTTTACTCTCTCAATCCAAATATAAATATTATAAACTTATTACCTCATTAACTGATATTAGGATAACAATTACCTAGATAATATTTTACCATTAAATTTTTCTCCTCGTACTAAACGTTCCCTAAAAATAGAGACTAGAGCGATGATTAATCTTATCTTTTAGTGTTCTAAATTGTATTTTAAGGTATATTATTAATAAAACATTTATTTAATCATCCCAAAATCAAGTGTTAACAAAAATAATCATTAATCGCAACAAAATGACAAGAACATAGTTGGCATCGAATTAATTCCCGAATAACTACTTTTTCGTAAGGCCATAAATGTACAATGCACCAACATATTTGGAGACAAATTAGTTGTAAGGAAATAAAATTTTAATATATCTTTTAATAAGGAAATAAGTTTTTGCTGCCAAAAATGATAATCTTACCATAAAGGCATAGGTCGCCTTGGTAAATTTTTTGGATTCTCAATGAAATTTATATATCAAAAATATAATTTTGTTACCAAAAGAAATACAGGTTCGGATGGCAATTTTTTTGGGTTCTCCATTATATTTTCTAAAATTATTTAATTAAAAAAATTTAGTAACCGCACCAACATGTATTTGAGAAAATGAATTAGTTACAAATACAAATCTTTTTGTGAGGAAATAAAATTCTCAACCACGACACGTTAATGTTTGAATTTAATTAATAATAATAAAATTATTTATAATTTAATATTTTTTCAATTTTTATTTTAAATTAAATAAAAAAATAATTAAAACAACTACGCACTTATTACGCTCCTAGTATAATCATAAGAGGTTACAGCAGTTGGAATAGTTTACAATGATTCATTTATATAGACTTTTTAGTGCTAAAACAAATAATAATAATAATAATAAATTTTTTGACAACAAAATTTTATTCCCTTATGGAAAGATATTTATTTGTGAATTTCATTTCCTCACAATAAAATTTGTAATTTGTGAACTAATTCATCATCAAATATGTTTTTTTTTTTCTTTTTTGGTAATGAGGGAAATCACCCGTTTGATCCTTTGGACTCACCAAGCTACAAACCCTTGAAGAGACTAGCGCGTTACCCACTATCACGGTTCCTCACTTAAGACCTGACCGCCTAGGTAGAGAATCGAACCCGCGACCAAAATAGATCACTTAAGTCTTGAGCTCACTTTCTACTCCACTGGGCTAAGCGATAGTTCATCATCAAATATGTTACGGTGGGTTTGGCACAGTAATTAGAAAAATAATTTTAAGGAATGCCATTCAGACCCCCCAAAACAAACTATTGAGGACCAATAACATTTTGGGCAACAAAAATTTATTTTCTTATTAAAAGATATATGGGAAAATTTTATTTCCTTACAAAAAATGAGTTTTTGGAAACTAATTTAGTTTCAAATATGTTGGTGCGGTGGTGTATATTTATGAAAAATTTATTCCTTTGGGAAAATAATAGCATAAGAAGCCAAACACCACCAGCTCTCGAAAATTTTGTTTAATGAATCAGAATCATCTTCATAACCTAACAAACTTTTCTCTCTCAATTTGGTCGAAGCTTTCTGAAATTCAAAGTGGTGGCAGACAGTTGGAGAGCTTCGCATCCGTTGGAAATTAGTAATTGTCTTCAAAATCTTTGTAAGTTACAAACATCGAAACTTATATATATTTATGCATGTCGATCGATTTGCAATTCGTGGTTTTCTATTTGCTTCATTAGATTTTTTTAGGTAAACTTTTATTCAATTTAGAATTTTCGTAACCTCTGAATTTTAATGTTCTTCAACTCTCTTCTAAGACTCTTGTTGGGTAGTTGTTACTGATAGATGCCCCTGCTTCTGATTCTTCTACTGTTGTTAACATTGTCATTCCGGAAGAGTTAATCCCTAGCTACTTGGGTGCTCTTAATGGCTCTTGAATTCCTTGGCCATTGTCTCTTTCCCTCTACTTGGGTGGAATTTGTAACCAACAAATACTCTTCACTTACTTCACATCTCTAGTGCCGTAGCGTTCCCAATGTGCAACTTCAATTTGTTTTTCTTTTTAAACATGGCGACAGAGAAGAGAATTACAGAAAATCAGAGGGTCTTACTTTTTGTTTTGGTTGGGGCGGGGGGTGATTCTATTTCTACTTTTTCTTTTCAAATTTTTTTTCAAATTATTATTATTATTTTTTGGAAAGGATGTCTCCCAATGTATTAGGGCTTTTGGAATTGGGGATTTCAATTGAGTGGTTAGGGATTTCAACTGGAATATTAGTGTTCCCAACTGATAAATTAGGATTTTCAATTGACGATTTAGGAATTTCAATTGGGCATTGGGGATATTGTGGGAGTTACAGAAAATGTGGGAGGCCAAATTAGGGTTTTGAGCAATAAGGTTGGGGTTTGGTGGGTTGTAAGTGGCGGCTGGCTGGAAGGTGATAGACACGGCGGAAGGGGCCTGATTCCGGCGACGGCAGGGGCCCGACCAGCAGCGCCGGCTTCGGGTGAACTCATTCTGGCGGTGAGAATCGCCGTTAATTGATTCAAGGCTGCAAGGGTTTGAGTAAGAAGGGGGTATGGTGGGTATTGGGCGCCGGAATCTGCCATGGACGGGAGGCCAAGGTGAGAACCACCGGCCGCATGAACGATAGTCTTATGGCCGTCGGCACTGGAGGCCGAACGACGCCGGAGAATGGAAGCTCGGTGGTGGCGGCTTGGTGATGGTTCAGACTATTCAAGACAACGGAAAAAACAAAGGGGTTCGGGAATGAGCCAGTAACGGCTGGATCAACGCCGGAGTTCGCCAAAGCTTGGTCGGAGATCTTCTTCGCTGCACCAGCAGCATGAACAGGGTCGGGAATCCCTTGGGCTTGATCGGACCTGGCACCAGGTGCCGTTGGTTCATCAGCGGTGGCCAAGGAATGGCCCGAAAAGGCCGCAGGTTCCATCGTAGATGGACAGCGGCGCCGGAAACTTCAGGCGGCAGCGGGGGCTGTCCGTTAGGACCACCGTGAGGGGGCATGCGTTAGATCCACCCCGCCAAAGATGTCAAGCGGCGTTGGGCGACCAAGGGAGGGCAATTTTCGGGGGGAAATTCCGGCGAAGGTGCCGGAAAAATCGCCGGAAGTTGAAAAGTGTGATATTCAATCTGTGGATCTTAACCTAGCGCCTAGCGGTATTGATAGTAATGAAGCCAAAGTACTGTATAGATATATTACTATTGACATTTATGTGTATTTATTTTTGTGAAATTGTAATTTGTATTATTACGAAGAAGTGCCTTTGTACTCTGTTTCAAAGTATTTCTCTCTTTGAATTAGTTTAATTTTAAAACAAAAAATTGATTTGATAGATAAGATTTTATATTTAGAATGTATTTTTAAATTTAAAAATTAAATTAAATTAAATTAAATTAATTTGATTTAAGATAAATATGAAATTTAACTATATTATTATAATATAAAAAATATAATATATGAGAATAAATTTATCCGCTTATTTAGATGATTTAAGAAAATAAATAATTATTATCAAAATTTAACTTATAAAATGAAATCAAATTCCTAACTCATAAAATTTTATTTTAATTAAAAAAAAGAATTGGTGAGAATTGCCATTAAATAAAATCAAATCTTATTAAATCTGTCATCTCAAATAGAGTGTAAAGGTACAAAAATATAATTTGACTTGTAAAAAACTTACACAAAAAATTGCAAAAATAACTTGTACAAATAAAAATCATTGATCAACACAGATTGAAGGTAATGTAAGTATGACACAAATACTGTAAATGCTATGTATTTAAATTTAAAATGAGAATTTAAAAAAATAATTACTCCTAATCTTAATTAATATTTAAGCTTTTATATTTTTTTAAATTTAAAAAATACTAAGTGTTGTAATGTTGAGAAAAATAATTTTTAAACATTTTACTATCAGAAAAATAATTACTCTCAAGCTTAACCAGTATTTAGATATTTTTCTTGATTTTTAATTTTAAAAAATACTATGATTTTAAAAAAAAATTTCTTATTATTATTTAGGCTTTTTTTCTATTTATTCTCTTACTTTCTAATGAATTTGAAATTTCTAAAATTTACAACTATAGTGAATTTTTAGGCAAGTGGGTCCTTCATAAAAACGCACGAGTTAACATCACAGTTATAATAATTTTATATCTAAAAGTAAAAGTAAAGATATAGTCATTTAGCAAAATGAGACCAAAAAAAAAAAAGTAGACCTTATAAATGAGAAAAGAGAAAGAAAAGGGGGATCGAAGGAAGAGAAGAGTGTAACTCAAGTCATTGAACGAACCTAACCATTAAAAATATCTCAATTTAAATTATTGACATTCCTTATTATAGGGATTTTTGAATTGCTTGAATTTGTGGCAATTTCACCCGTCTATGCAACTCTGTTTCCATTGAGTTATTGTTTAGGAAACAAAATCTATGATATTCAACCATGAATTTACATCGTTAATCTGTTTTTTTAGTAGGGAAAGTTTGAAAAAGGGAAGCTGGTGTGGATCAATCTAATCGGTCTGTATTTTTTATGACATTATATCTATATAATTTTTGTTATAATATAAATGTTAAAACTTGAAGAGAAAAAAATTGTTTAATTTTCTTGTTTTGCAGCCAAGAGCTACTGTTTTTTTTTTTTTTTTTCTTATCATTAATGGATTCTTTGAAAATTTATTGGGGAGTTTTTTTTCTCTCTCTTTGTTTATTTACTCATGACACTTTTTTAAGTAAAAAGATATTTAGATATACTTTGGTTATAGTTTTGTACCTATTTATTTATTCATACTCTTACACTCTGTTTTCATTCTCTTACACTCCGTTTGTAAACATTTATTTGTTAGAATTGATTTGATTTTAAAATAAAGAATTAATTTGATTTGATTTGGTAAATAAAATTTTATATTTGGAACACATTTTTAGTTTAAAAATTGAATTGATTTTATCCAAGAGAAATACTAAATTTGACCACGTTAATAAAAAATAGAAAATATGATATATGAGTATAAATTTATCCACTTACCTAGATGTCTTAAGAAAAAAAAAAATAAATTCTCATCAAATTTTATTGTTTTCAATTGAATTTCAAATTATATGGAAATCTTAAAATTTAAGTTATGAAATAAAATCAAATCTAACTCATAATATTTTATTTTAATTTTAAACATAAGAATTGACGAGAATTTTAATCAAATGAAATTAAATCTCATTAAATCCACCGTTTCAAACAGAATGTTAAAGAAAAGTTTTTGATTTTTCTTTTAAAATTAATTAATCAAGTAAATGAGAATATCGTTTTCACTAACTTGTGTGGACTTGCATGACTTATTAAGGTCATCAATATTGTTAGACTTTTCAAAGAGCGCAGGATAGATATTTTTTACGCATCAGTTGTCAATTCTGTAAAAATTGTCGTGTGATGTTTCTATTTCCTTAGCTAAACCATAAATATTGTGGACTGACATTAAACTTTTACTTACAACTTGTTATTCCCGTCTTCTTTTATCGTATGTTTTTTTTAATTCCTCCTTTGAGAATATATGAACCACAAATGAAGCTTTGTATGACAACCATTTAGGTAATTGCACACTAGTACTATATGTAGCCCAACACTCATTTAGATTTTTTAAGTAGCTAATAAGGTAGTGACTATTGATTGCCCAATATTATTAAGTTTTTATGTATTTAGATGGATTTCATTTAGATATATGTATGAACGTTTATAGATATTCTAATATTTTCATGCTGCTCACGAAACTCCTCCTGAGCACTTTCTTTTTTTTTTTTTTTGAATCGACTCTAAACACTTCCAAAACGCTTTGAAATGTTTCTATTTTCACACTAATGGAAATACCACACTGATGAAACTTTAATCCTTGCTTGTGGGTTCATTTGTTTTCACGCTCTTGCTGCCAAGGAAAACTTTTACTGTCTAACATAAAATAAAATATATACAGAGTGAATTTGCTCAAATACCAAGAAAGACTAAAAGCTCCCCAAAACCTGGTAAAAACTGCGGACTTTATGATCCCTTTCTTTATGAGTTTTTTCTATTGAGTTGTATTTTATCAAAGTTCTTTGTTTGTCAAACTAACAAGTGTCGACCTTCATGTCAATAAGCTAGGCATTCTAAAATTAGAGTTGCTCTTTTCGCAACATTCATTATTACCTTGCATGTTTATCATATAGTTATGCAGTTGTTTGCTTTATTTTGGTGATTAACTATTTTTCTTTCCTATTTAATTTTTTTGTTTGGCTAAGATAAACTGCGTTTTCATGCTTGTAAATCTGAGATTCTAAGCTCATTCCATGGAACCATTGTGCCTAACCTTTTTGTAAATACAGTCTATAACATTTCAATGTTTATCAAACCTAATTTGCTTACCTGAGATTGAAATCTGTTTAGACGTTTATTTTGACACAATCGTAAGCGGAAAATAAATATTTTTTTTTGAATAAAACACAAACAAAACAAACAAAGTGAGGCTTGGAAGCCAAATTCCTGTGACGAAAATATCAATGCTGCATAAAGATTATGCAGCAACGAAGTGGAGTCTATAAATTCAAAATTGAAAGGTATAATGCTAGAAATTAGTATGACCATAAAATTAATGTGCTTACATCTAGTGATATTTAAGGCTAACTTGGAACACGTCAAATTTTTCTAATCTTATAACAATTTCATGAGAAATTAGAATCGTTTGATGTCATAACTGCAATATTGATATCATAAAAGTTCAATTATTTGTAGACTGCATTTTCATGCATGGGAATACGAGACTATGGGCTTATCCAGTAGCACAATTAGGCTAACCTTTTTGTGGAATATGGCTATATCATTTCAATTTCTACAGAACTTAATTTTCTGCGTCACACTTGGAAGCTCATGTAATTGAAATTATTTAAATCATTCATTTTAATATTCCCTATCCATAAACTATTTACTCACTGTCAATATGTTATAAGAAAACCGGCAAATTGGAATTGAATTGCATATTTGAAAACTTCAAAAGATCTAAGGTTGATGCTGGAGCATGTCAGAAGTGTTTCTAACTAAATACTAGTAGGAGTTTTACTTCTTGGGCTAATCCTACTTCTATATAAGTGGTTAAAATTATAAAACTGCCATTGAGGTTACTAATAAAAAAATAACTAATAAAAATACTAGTATGGTTAGTGTTTTACTTGTCCTAATCCTACTTCTACATTGTTTCCAAAAAACTATCAAAGAGTTTTCATTTTGAACCAAGCCAACTTCAACTGCTGTCAAAGACTTTTCGTTTTGAACCAATCCAACTTTAAGTGGTTGTCTTATTTTCTTTAGATGTACAAATTTCTTCCTCTGAACATATACACACGCTTCTTTGCAGGTAGTTTATTTGGATATATTGTGATGGTGCTGTCGGAGTCATCAAGATGGGCTTTCCTGCCCACGGAGCTTCTCTTATTGATTTTGGATGGTTTAATGGGAAGTTTCAACTATCTCTCTTTTGCTGTTGTTTGTAAATCATGGTTCTCTGCAGCCATCTCTCAGAAAGAGCGTCCAATTAGAGAGTGTCATAAGCAAGTCCCGATGCTAGTGGTTCCCACCAAAGACCGGAGTCGCATAAGGCGCAGTTTGTATAATCTCACTCATAACAAAGTTCTCAATTTCCAGCTATTGGTGCCTTATAGTGAGAGATGCTGCGGTTCTTGCTACGGATGGTTGGCCACTACAGATCCAGACGTGGGCATTACACTTCTTAACCCTTTCTCTGGTAAGACCATCAAGTTGCCTCCAGTAACTCAGCCTCCTGCTGGTGTGAAATACACCAAGAGAGACCCATTCAGATTTGAGTTTGAAGTCGGCAAGGTGGTTTTGTCCGATGACCCTTCTTTGATGCCAAATGATTTTGTAGTTGCGGCAATGTATACTATACACAAAAAATTGGCCTACATCAAATCTGGTCAGAAGTCTTGGACTTATATAGATTACACAAATAACTCTAGAAACTTCGCCAATACGCACCTCTTTGTGGATGTCATATTTCGTGGAGGAAAGATATATGCATGTGATTGTTATGGTGCAGTCATATCAGTTGATGTCAGTGGATGCAAACCTGAAATAACAGAGGTTGTTCCTCGTACTCGAACCTATGCTCCTAGGGTTTACATTGTTGAATCATCCCAGGGAGAGTTGTTGTTGGTTCAAAGAAATTTGTCAGAAAAGGATCATCCGACGCAGTATGTGACTATAAACTTCAAGATTTTTAAGCTGTTAGGTGTGAATGAAGGAGTGGGAAGATGTACAGAGCGAGTTGAAATCGATAGTTTGGGTGAGGATGCACTCTTTTTGGGTGATAATTATTCTACGTCTGTTTTGGCTTCCAACTTCTCCGGCTGCCAAGCAAATTGCATATACTACACCGATGATTATATAGACTTCATATATGAATTTCCTCTTGGATTTCGAGACACAGGTATCTATTATTTAGAGGATGCAAGTTTTGGGTCACACTATAAAATGAAGAATAGACATAGGCGCATGCCTCCTGCAATTTGGATAGCTCCATACCCCCGCATATGACTAACAATGCTGCAAAGATGATGATAAAAGAACAAAATGCCAGGCATTCATAGTTGGAAGTAGTTGTTCTCTTATATTTGTTAATGTCACTGTCCAATGAAGTTTGGAATCTAAGACAGTTTAAATTTTTTTCTTCCATTTATATTTTAGGTTTCATTTTCTCTATATTAGACTATATGATTTGTTGCACATTGTTCCCAACTACAATAATTGGATTTAAAATAAAAGAGCAAATAACTTTAGATTAAAGTAAGAGGTCTGGACCATGTAAAGAGTAAAAAGCTTACAAAAATATTGCTTAAATTATTATTATTATTTTTTTTCACTACAAGTTTCTTTGATCGGATTTGGAATAGAAACATTGCAAGTTTATCTTTTCTTCTTCCATTATCTCTCTAATGTGGTAATATGTAAAAAGGGAAACAATTTGATAGATCAAAACATGGGTAATCTTCCTTTTTTAATTCTCATGTAGGGTGAAATTATGTTATTATACCTAAAAAAGTAAAAACAAATCACGGAAGACATTTTTGCCAAGTTATTGATTTTAAAAAATAATTTTTTAATTATCTTTCCCGAAACTTTGTTTGATTGCCCTTTTTTTTTTATTCCGTATTTTAGAGTAAGGACTTAAAAGATCATAATTTTAAGAACATTTTTAAAACCAAAATTTAGGTTTTTTTTTTTTTTTTTTTCCTTTTTATACACCAACATGCCGTTATATTATATATTTATGTTTTACTTAAATTTTTATTTAATTTTTTATTCTTTTTTAAATCAAAATTTGAAATATAATTTTCAAAAGTGTTTTTTGAATTACAAGCTAATATTTAAAACACAATATTTTTTAATTTTTTTTTGCAACAGACTTGTGACAACATATTTGATCTCATAAGCATATGTAATATAGGATACATGGGACTTGCATGGTTATTTAGTTCTTTCATTTTAATATATTTAAACAAAATATAAGAAAAAAATCCTAATTATTATTTAAACTTTTTTTATTTGTGTTTTTTTAGTTTCAACTCCATCTTTATCTGCATTTTTAATTTAATTACTAAATGTAAATTTAGCAATTATATTAAATTTTTTAGCAGTGGATAATTAAATTTTTAATTACTCGCGAGTTTTTTATATTTATTATTTATTAAAATCATATACCACAATTCTAATACTTTAATAAGGAAAAGAAAAAGTGAGATTGTTATTTTTATCGAAGTGAGACAAAGAAACAAAAGTTTTGTAAACGTAAAAGATCTCAATTATTCGTTGAAAAATAAAACTCAACTTCAACTATTGAATTTTAATTTGTGAGATAAATATTTTTAAAAACTATTCTGTTTTGTTATATAAATGATAACATAAATAATAAAAATAATTATTTCATCTTTTTAAAACATGGGTACTGAGCACAAGGAGATCACGATTCACATTTGTTTAATATATTTAATTTTTAATAGTTAAGAGCATATGTTTTAGAAGGATAAAATATATGTATTTTTAATAAGATTAAGAATAGTGTGAACTTTTTTTTTTTTTTTTAGGGACACAAGATGCCATCCCCGGTTATTTAGCTTGGACTTAAATATCATTATTTGTTGGGGGTTTATGCATGAGAAACTCCGCTCGGATGCATTGACCTTCCTTAATTAAGGAGCTTTGGCATGCAATATCATTAAAAAAAAATTTATAAAATATTTAATTAAAATTTTATCGCATGAACCGTACGGTGAGGACTCCTCATTGTATTACTAAACAAAGATTTTTCCAATTTTAAACATCATTTCGACGTTATTTTAATTGATTTTTTTAAATAAAATAATATTTTTCTTTGCCTTACCCGTGACCTCCTTTGCATTCGTCAAGGGGTGAGCATACAGACTTCGGAATGGGTTGTCTCTCTATTCTTAAACTCTAAGGGCATGTTTGTTGGCCGGATGAGAAAAGGGGGATTGGAGAAACAAGCCGTGGGACCCACCAAGTGAACCGTTTGCTTTGGTTTTTGTTTAGTCCGTGGGTCCCACGGATGGGATGTATTGTGAAGCGTTTCACCGGATGTGTAATCCCGTGGGGTATGTGGTATTATTAATACCCCATCTCTAGATTTGTTTCCCGCCAAGATCTAAAGGTTAAAATTTATTTCTTATCACATCATATATCAAATCATACTTTTTATCCCACTTTATATCCCACCAACCAAACACTAAAAAAATAATCCCACATAAAAAATTAATCTTATCTTTTATCCAATCCTATCTGTGAACCCCACAGTATTACTTATCCCCCATCTTCTAATCCCTCAAACAAACACAACCTAAAAGGAATCTAAACGCCTTATAAAAGTACCAAACTTCTTCCACTTTGAAGACACTGGCTCATTTGCACACTGTCTACATCAAGAATGACAAGAAAATGGCAGCGCATAGAAACCTATTCGCACGCATATCAAGAAGAAAAGGGGGAGGGGGTGCGAACATGGGTGCGGGCAGAAGGCCATGTGCACACCTGCGATTGACAGAGATCTTGCAACCTGAGATATGAAAGAAATTGATTTAGGCATGGAGGATGTTCGAACAACAGTGCGGGCAATAGGCCGTGCGCACGACGTTTCACATTCCAAATAGCTGTTGCGGCTGATGAATTCCAAAGGCTGTGGTCGAGTTTTAATAATACCTTATATAATATTAGATGAATTTTTAATACCCTATGTGTTTCAGAAATTACAGATTGTAACTTGATTTAGCCACAAAATTGAGAAAAAGACATGAATTGAACAGAACAGGTACAAGGTGTTTTAATTTACAAATTCAAATCAATTTATTCACATCATTTATGAGAAACAATTTTTTTTTTTTTTTTTGTGAATTAAAATTTTCCACAAGAAATCTTCATGCTACGTTTGGCGCACTAAAAAGTGAGAAAAATGAGATAAAATGTGATTTGAGGAAACTTTTTGTGTTTGGTGCACACTGCTCAAACCGCATTTTTTTGAGATGAATAGTAAATTTTCGTTCTAACGGATCAAATTTTCATTTGGACGGATTCAATATTTTAGACAGTCATAACTTCTTTATACTACAATTCGTCCAAACGGATTGTAGAAACTATTTGAACGAAATTTACCTGCGCGATTTCGTCGAAATAGTTTCTACAATCCGTTGGAACGGTTTTAAAAACGCTACAAAAATAGTCAAAGTGGATGTCATTTGGTAACTTGGGAGTTCATAGTGAGAATAGCGAAAAAAATTTTGTTATTTGATTAACTGAATTCTAATTATCAACTTTTTTTTTAAAGGTATTGAACGCTTTTTAAATCTTAAAAAAGTAAAAATATGTAAAATTTTATAGAGATTTTCATTAACTTTTTATACACCAAACGCCGCCTCAAATTGGGTTTATCACTATTGCCTACAAATTAACCACCTGTGATCGATTCCAATTTTCACCGAGATTCTGAGGGGTGGGGGTAGGTCCGGTGTTTTCATTAATTTTATACACACGAATAACGAGGACAAGCACTGCGCATTACGAGCAATGCTTAACTATGCCACTCAATTCTAAGGACGTCCGCTCTCTGTCTCAAATGAAGCCCATGAGAGATGGAGATACCCATCGCCGGCTGGTTGATGCCCTCTTTCTGGGAGTAGTGCTAATTACTTAGAAAAATGATTTTCTATTGTTTTTATTTATTTATTTATTCAAAGTAAGCAGAAAAAGTTAACTAAGTTCATAATTTTTTTTTTAATCTTTTGTCTTTGTTGTAAAAATTTAGTTCCTTATTAAAAGATATATTAAAATTTTATTTCCTTACAAAAATAAAAGTACTAGGGAACTAATTTGATTTCAAATATGTTGTTCTAACGTATATTTATGAACTTATACAGGTACTGCTTAGAGTTAAAAAAGTATAAAATTTTACAAATTTTTATAAATATAAATTACAAGATTGTAAAATTTTTTATTCAATGAACAAAGTACGAGACACTAACTTTTATAAATTTATACAATTTCAAACACATCCACAGTTATTTAACTAATTCGATGACAATTATATTCGTGCAATTTTGTCGTGATTAACGATTATTTTATTAATGTACGATTTGAACGTGATTAAATGAATATTTTGTTAATAAAATATCTTAAAAGTATGATTAGAACACTAAAAAGTAAGATTAATTATCACTCTAGTTTCTAATTTAAAGGCTGAAGTACCCATATTTTTGAATTTTAAAAACTTATCCATCTACAATTTGTATGTAAAATATTAAATAATAATTGCGTTAAATTTTTAGATAAAAAATAAAAATATTCATTCAATGTAATGGGGATGTGTACGTCTAAGGAATCTTTGTATGGAATCTTACACAAGGTGTAAATTTAATTTCATCTATGACTTATTTTTAATATAAAATATTTTTTTTTGAAATTAAAGAGTATTTAGGGATATTATTTTAAACTTGTAATTTTTTAAATATGAGACAAGACCTCCCACAAAAATTACATGCACTCACTATTGACTTAATTTAATTAATATTTTAATTGGATCTAGCATTAGTAATATTTTTTAATTCTACAAATAAAATCTTAATATTAGGAATATCTTTAAAAAGTATATTTTAAAGATTAGCAAGTGATAAAAATATGTTTTAAGAACTCTTATAAAAGAGTGTGAACAAGTTTATTTTTAATGCAACATTTGTTTTTAATATCTATTAAAAAACAGTGTAATCTTTAAATATTTGAAAATTTTTAATTTTTAAACTACGTTTTTAAAATATATTTTCGAAGATTAGTGGGTATTAAATATTTATTAAAAATCTAAAAATAACTTAAAAACTATTAGACAATTTTTAAGAATGTAACATGTTTAAAATTTTAAAATATTTAAAAATTAAAATATATTTCTGAAGTATAGAGTACCTATTAATATTTAAATATATTTTATTCCAAAAAATAGATTTTTGCAGTTTTTAGTATTAAAAAATAAGTTCTAAAAATTAAGAGGTAAAAATTTTAATGCTAGTGGCCCAATTGGATGCTGCAAAATGTAGCCTCCATAAATAATACCCCTGTATAAGCTTTGATGTGATAGTTTTTGTGTGGTTTGGAAAGTAAAATTTTTCCCCTCTAACAATCATCCGGCTTCCTTAATCTTGGAAGAATGTGTATTATTTTTTGAGAGGGTTTGAGCTCTTCAAAAATTATCCCCCCTTATCATGGAGTAAAGTAGTCTATTTTGCCCCTTCTCATACTCTTTCCCTTCTCACTTACAAAATATATTTTATATATTATAAATAAATTCTTATTTTTTCTAATGAAAAAATGTATTAAAAAATTATATTAATAAAAATAAAAAATATAATTTTTTTCCAAATAGGAGGTTGTGTGATTAAAAAATATATTATTAATAACATAATTTATTTATAATTAATTTGTCTAAAATTAATTTGTACTAGTTGGTTTTCACATTATATAATTAACATAAACGTATAATTAATTTTGGGACTGCACAAGAATTAAAAAGTCATTTGATAGTTTTTTACATCATACACCCATCCTTAGAGCAAGTGCACCAATGGATAGTCAAATTATCTAGTAAACAGTACACATTTTGGGTTTAGCTAGTACATTTTCTTTTTCAAGCTACACCAATGCTAGGCATTTTATCAATTGCCTATTAAAAAATTAATTTTTCAAAATTGGAGCCCATTGTTTTCTTCAATATAAAGGCCATTATCTTCTTCAACAAATAATAAACAATTATTTACCTAGTGAACAGTAACTCGGCAAAAATGAAGAGTTACTGTAGTAGGAGCAAAAATAGTTGTGGCTTTGGAGAGTCTGGTACAAATGATTTTCTTCATATTTGCAAGTAAAAATACATAAAATGATTATTTACCTATTCTGCTGTACATACTCTTATAGTAAGTGCACCAATGGATGGTCAAATTATCTAGTAAACAGTACATATTTTGGATTTAGTTAGTACATTTTCTTTTTCAAGCCACATCAATGCTAGGCATTTTACCAATTGTCTATTAAAAAATTAATTTTCTAAAATTGGAGCCAATTGTCTTCTTCAATATAAAGGCCATTGTCTTCTTCAACAAATAATAACACAATTGTTTAACTGGTGAACAGTAACTCCGCAGAAATGAAGAGTTACTGTAGCAGGAGCAAAAATAGATGTGACTTTAGAGAGTCTGGTGCAGATGATTTTTTTCATATTTGCTAGCAAAAATACATAAAATGGTTATTCACCTATTTTGTTGCACATGTTCTTATACACTTATTTTAGAAAATCATCCAAACTAAATACTATTTATTATCCCTTTTATAAATATCACATCAATGTGGGTCCACTTTCCATAAATAATACTCCTTTACTATCTTATACACCTTTCATAAATCATCCCTCAAAATTTTAGTTGCATCCAATCGAGGAGTAGGTTCAATTAAAAAGGATAAAGGTTAGCCTATATTAAATTTAAGTTTACAAAAAGAATAGTTTTATACTAAAATTTATTTGATATATTTATTGATTGGACACAATTTATGTTTGAATAATGTGGGATGTGAATGTAATATCAATGAGGGATATGACACACTTGAAAATCTATAAAGTATAATATAATATAATATAATTAGAAATTTTTTTTTTAGATTGATGTGGTATGATTGTACATCTATCATTTTGAAAGAAAATAATACACGTCTATTTCAACAACACAATTGAAATATTATTTTACTTTTTTTTTTAATTACAATAGAATAATTTTTTACAAAACAACGTGGTAGATTTTCTCAGTCACTAAAAGGGCTCAAACACGGAGGAATGAAATTGCATGGACAGTGAGAAAATTAAGTGGGAAGAGCGTTATGAATATGATTCGGAAGCTATCATGGGCAGCTTTGATTTACCATCTTTGGAAGGAAAGAAATACTAGAGCTTTTGGAGGTGCTCACTCACTATCAGATAGTATTTGTAATAACATCATTCATGAAATATGTATTAAAATGTCTCATCTTTCAAGTGTAAGAAATCTCAATGTAAATGGCATTAATAGTAGTAGTTGGGAGTCATTCTTTTGTAATAGTTAGATCTTTCTTGTTTGATGATGTAACATGGGGGAATGCCCCCAAGAAGATGTAAATTTTATTCTCCCATCAATCCAAATCATACATACTTAATTACCAAAAACAAAGTGGTAGATTTTGAATATTGTTTTTTAAAATAAAAATTTTCTCTCTTTCTCACGTATCATATGATGTGTTTTAAAAAAAAGAAATAATTTAAAATCAAACTAATCAACCTCTGTCAACATGTCAGTTGTCTATACCACAATATTTATTAAGGTGAACTTTTAGTATCCAAAGAATGGCAAAACATTGGGTGAAAAAGGTTGAGTTTTGAACACCAAGAATTGATCTTTTTATACTTTGACAATTACAAAAGATACCGACAAGTCGAGGAAATAGAGACATAGTCAATGTGCCGAAAATTATCACAGTAATTTTAAAATTTGTGTTTTATCAATAACTATTAGTACAAATTCTTTGTAGCGGTAATAGAAATTAGTAAAAATTAATAAAAATTATAATTTAATTAATTCAAGCAATAAAAAAGTAATAATTTTTAGAAATTTTTAATTTTTTTAAGTAAAATTTAAATAATCAAATGAAAACATAGTGATTAATTTTTTTTTATGTTTAGGAGATAAGATTAGGAGTTTGTAAAATAACATGGTTAATTTTATAACTTTACATTACTCTTAATGCTAAACGTACTAATAAAGTAGGCAACCATCATAACAAACATTAATGATGCTAGATGGAACACTTGGACCAATGTTTTACAAATCAAACCAAATCAGTCAGTTCAACTGGCTCAAAAAAATGGTCTGATCAACCAATAAAACTCGTTTGAAAGTTGAATCGGCCTAAAATCAGTGACCCACTAGTTCAACTGGCAAATGGAGAACTCGGAACGGATTTAAAGAACCACCCGATTCATACAAAAATATTAATATATATTTTTTTAGTATTGCTAAACGTCAATAATGCATAACAGTGCTGTAATGGCGACAGCCACAAGGCCCACAACTCTCAAGTTAAGTGAGCTGCGTGTAAATCCAACTTCAGTTCATACAAAAATATTGATATATAATTTTAATATATATTTTGATATTTTATTTAGATATTTAAATATATTTATGACGACACAGTTTAACTTCAGTTTGATTCTGGTTGAACTGACGGTTGAATCATTGACCCGTGACTCGGTCATTTTTCCGGCTTGATGGGCGGTTCGGTTTTTAAAACATTAACTTGGACGACGTTAGCCAAATCACTTTAAAGATTATTTATTATTATTTAATTTTAGTTAAACAACCCATAATCAAAAGTTAACTTCTTAGTATTTAATTTTTTGATATTTTCAAAATAATTAGAATTATTTTTTAACATTTTAAAATTATTTAAATTATAAAAAATTAAATATGTTAAATTTGAATATGTTAAATTAACAAAAAGTTAAAAAATTAATTTTTTTCCCTTTTCAATTACAAAAGTTAACTTTTTAATGAGAATTTTTAAAATATAAATATTTGAAAGGCAAAACAGCAAAATTAACAATTTTAAAGACCTTCGTCACAATGTAATCATGAAAACATGTTCGCCTAAAAAAACAAGTACTCAAAATAAACATGCTATAACAATAAAATAAACATCACAATCACAACAAGATTTTCTTAAATTTTTTTTTGATATATTTTTTTTAATTTTTTTCCATGTAATCCAAGGAATTTGGAGTGTATCGTGCGCCCAACTCCATGTACACCGTTTGGATGACGTCATCAGGCTTGCGTGTTCACCTGCCGTATCAACTTTTTTTTAACCCAGCATTATTTAACCCGTCGTTCTGAAAGAAAAGGTTACAATTTTTTTGATAGTTAATTTTTAATTAGAAGGTTATAATTAATTTTTTATTTATTAAGGAATTAAAAGATTTTAACGTTTTGTGACAGAATTTCTATTTTTTATTCATTTTACATATTTATTCTTCA
This sequence comes from Vitellaria paradoxa, assembly GCA_019916065.1. NCBI lineage: Eukaryota > Viridiplantae > Streptophyta > Magnoliopsida > Ericales > Sapotaceae > Vitellaria > Vitellaria paradoxa. The sequence continues at coordinate 44,535,313 of CM034242.1, forward strand.
TAGTTTAAAAAATAAAATTTAAATTAATTAATTTAAAAAATAAAAATTTGTATTAATTACAAAAAACTAAGAACCCCAAGCCAATGTTTGACGAGGATGCCTAGTGTGTAGCCATACGTCACTTTTACGGTGGGTTTAGAGTTGTATAAAATTGTAAAAATAAATATCTCGTAATTCATACAGTAAGTGAAAAATTTTAATTTTATTATCTCGTAATTCGTATTTATAAAAATTTGTAAAATTTTATTTTATTTTGGAGAGCCTTAATCCAACGAGTTAAGTTTTTTAAAGTCTGTAAAGTGCTCGAGTGTTATTTATTTTTTCATTACAAGTACAAAATTAATGCTAATAATTTTGTTTTAGCTCGTGTACTTAAAATAAAATTTTGATAATGTTTCCTTTTAACATAAAATTATCAAATCAAGCTCAAGTTAATGATTCTGTTTAATTTAGTCTTCTTATGTGATCAAATGGTTTCAAAAACTTTTAAATTAATAATTTACAGCTTAATTTATATTTTAATATCAATTCTAATTATATGCAAAAGAAATAAAATTCTAATAAATATTTTAATATGGAAACAAAATTTTGTTACCAAAAAAATATAGGTCCTAGTGGTAATTCTCTGGGTTCTCAATAATATTTATACATTTCAAAAATACGTTTTTAATTTTTTAGTAATTTTAAAAAATTTAACCATGTTACATTCTTAAAAAAATCTACAATAGTTTTTAATAGATATTTAAAACCCGCCAATCTTTAAAAATAAATTTTGAAAACGTGATTCTAATATTAAAATTTTAAAAATATTTCAGAGTATGCAATGTTTTTAAATAGATATTAAAAACAAATGTTCTGTTAAAAATAATCATGTTGAGCTCTTTTTTTTTTATAACATATTCTAATTACCCACTATTATTTTAAAATATATTTTTTAAAAATATTCCTCATACTAAAATTTAATTTGTAGAACTAAAGAAACGCGATGAATGCTAGATCTAATTAAGAAAAGAAATTAAATTAAGCTAAATTAAAATTAGATTGACAAAAATATTATTTTTTGAAGTTTTAAAAACATAAAAATTATTTCACAATCGATGTTATTCTTGTTGCTTGATGATGACGGAGTGAATGTAATTTTTTTTTTTTTTTTGAGAGGCCTTGTCTCATTTAAAAAATCATAAGAAAGTTTAGATTTATTTCTCTTTAGATAAAATGTTATATATTTTGAACATGGTAGCACTGTTTGGTGTGCTAAAAAATAAAAAAAAATCTCTAAAAAATTCTAAAAATCTTTAAAACTTATTCACTTTTTATCTCACTGTATGAATTTCGAATTTACAATTTATCTCACTTTATCTTATTTTATCTCACTTTTTTATTACTCTAAATACTGAATTTTTTAAAAAATTGAAAATAATTTAAAATTAACGTTTTTTTTTTTTTTTTTACCAATTGAAGCAATGTTTTGGTCAACAGCTCTCTTTTCATGGGGAAATAATTAAAATTTTTGTTGCCAAAAGTGGTTGTTGTTATTGCTTTTAGATCGTAGCCAAAATTTTCACGTAAGTGAGCCAGCAGTGGTCACCCAAGGCTAAGGAGGCGGGCCCAACAAAAAGAGAAGGCTATTACACACACAGAGAGATGTGTGTGTATATATATATATATATATATCACAGTACCCGGTCAGAAGTTCCGAGAAGAAGAGAAACAGAAGAAAGAAAGGGTAATTCGAAAAGGAGTTAAAATCAGAGCTCGGGAAAAATACAGAAGGCGGGAAGAGATACAAAGAGAAGGAAGAAAGGAGTTAGAGAAGGAAGAAAGAAAGAGATGCGATAGAGAAATGAAAAAAAAAAAAAAAAATGATTCTGGGAGAGCTTCCCAGCTCTTCTATTTAAAGAGCAAGAAGCGGAGGGTTTAGTTGCCCAAGCCAACACAGAGAAGAGATAAAGATTAAAGGGACAGCAAGAACTGTAAGTATGTTGTGAATGTATATGTTTTCTATAATTTTTATATATCTACTCAGATTTTTTTGTTTTTTTTTTGGTTTAAGGTAATCAGTCAATGGAGGAAAACCAGAACAACGAGCAGCAGAATCAGAACAACGCGCCTCACCAACACCCAAGGGACTTCAATGGTTTTTGTAACCTTTGTAGCAATGATCATAATTTTGGGAAGAATGATAAAGTCGTGAAACATCAAAAAGCTACGCACAAGGCAGCAAGATGGCTATGTGGAGTAGTAACTTGCGGCCGAAGATTCATGAGCAAGGCCGACCTGGCTGAGCACCGGGGTCGGACCCGCCATTGAATGTAGAAACGGCTGCTCTTTTAACATTCTGACTTTGTAGTTTTTTCCTGTTCTATTCTCTTTCTGTTCTGTGTTTAATATATGAATAAAAATTTGTGGGTCTCTAGTTGATGAAACCAAAGCTGAAAAATCAAGAACAATGTTACCTCAATGTTTGTTACGAAAAATAACAGATTATCAAACTGATTGCTGTGTGTGTTTTTGGGTTGAGTCGCGGACTAGGTCGCTCTCTTTAAGACGTTTCGCGGCTCTGTCCAGAATGTGCAAGCAGTTCAAACAACACCACGCAGTCCCAGGATAAATGGGTTGCACTCGTCAAGGGAGGCTCCTATTGGTAGATTTGCACCCCCGCGCACGACTAAGACGTGACGCGCGCTCGGTTAATTAGTTTCTGGATTAGTTTTTTTAAATTGCATTGAGCCTTAGCCCAATGCTCAAACCGCGCGAGACCTCCTCTTAGGTCTAGTCACATTCACAAGTCCACTAAGATACAATGACTTATAAAGTAAATAAACTTTCATGTTTTTTTCAACGTGAAACAGACACATTATTTTAAAATAACACTTAGTTCCAACACTAGTATTCACAGATACGATGAACTATGGCCATGTAGTTTTTCTTTCGTTTTTTTGTTTCTGAAAGGTGTAGTTTTTCTTTTTGTTGTTTACTCTTTTTCTGTTATTTGTTTATCTCTTTTTCTGTTATCTGTGGGTCCTCATTATACTACTAAACAAAGATTTTTTCAATTTTAAACGTCATTCCCACGTTATTTTAATTTGAGGATTTTTTTAAAATAAACTAATATTTTTCTCTGTCTTTCTTCCCTGACCTCCTTTGCACTCGTCAAGGGGCGGGCATTCATACTTCGGAATGGGTTGTCTCTGTATTTTTAAACTCTAAGGCTATGTTTGTTTGGTGGATGAGAGATGGATGGTTGGATTGGTTATCCGTGAGACCTATTTTGTGAGGTGTTTTTTTTAGTTTTTGTTTAATCCGTGGGTCTCACATATTGGATGAATTGTGAGGGAAATGGCATGGCCGGATGACTTATCTGGTGGGAGAGGTGGTATTATTAATACTCTATCTCTGAATTTATTTCCCGCTAATATGCAAAGGTCAAAAATTATTTCTTATCACATCACATATTAAATCATATTTTTTATTCCACTTTATATCTCACCAACCAACCACCAAAAAAATAATCCCACATAAAAAATTAATTTCATCTTTTATCCAATCTCATTTATAAATCCCACGATATTATTTATCTCCAACCTTCTAATCCCTTGAACAAACACAGCACGAGAGGAATGTACACACCTTATAAAAATATGGAACTAATCCAATAATTTGTCTGTGTATTTTGGCAACCTACGTGCAAGCTACTGTCCCGACTCTCTCTCTCTCTCTCTCTCTCTCTATATATATATATATATATGTATATGCATATATACAGGTACGTGTTTCAAAACCTCCACTTAATTTCTACCCTCGAGAAGTCCACTTAGTCGAGCGCCAGCCAAGTCCTCGGGTAAATGAACGGCACAAACAGCCCCCTAAAATCCACAGATGTCCCATCCAATATTAATGCACAATTAGGACCAACTAATAATACCAGTACTGCCATTAGCCGTGCCCTAGGACTCTGCGTTGGAGTCCTCTTCCTCACATTTTCCTAACGTACGCTTCCTCTGCCACCGCAAAGCGCAAGCTATAAACCCTCTCCTCCTCCGCCGTCGGGAATGATTCCATCTCCGCCGCCGCAGTAGAACAAGGGCTGGACGAGAACACTCACCTGAATTACCCGAATATCCTACACTCCCAAGCGAACCTGATGATCACCGGCGACTCTGCAGCTGCGGCTGTTCCATTTGCTTATCAGACTGTAAAACACCGATACGCCCCCGGCTCTTGCTGGAATGCACACACATATTCCACCGCCGGTGCATTGACCCCTGGTTAAAGCTCAACCGGACGTGCCCCAACCGCCGGACCTCGCCTTCTCTGCCCAACCATTGAATCAGAATTTTTTTTTTTTCGGTTGAAAGTGGGAAGAATCATAATGTATTTTCAAGAAAATTTTAATTCGATTTGTTAATAAATTTACACACACACATATATATTGAGAGAGAGAGAGAGAAGGATATATTGTAAGTCAAACATGTCTTTTATTTCATTCTTTTATTTTTTTTTCCCATCTAATTTTATGCTTTCCTTTTCTTTTCTTTTCTTTTTTTTTTTTTTTCCATAGAACAGAGAGCAAAGCTCTTTCTCAATAATCTAAAAAGCAATAAGGTGGATTTTCAGTAAAGTTTTCATTTCATGTTAGCTTTTCATAAATTTTTGCCGATATTTTTAATAGGTGATCCCGACCGTTACATATGTTAACCAATAACCATTCAGATGCAGTGACTCACCTCTATGAGCAACAAGCAACGTTCATTCATATGTATTTTTTTAAAATAATAAATTTATTTCCAATTAAAAAAAAGGATTCTTCTGAAATTTTTTTAAAAATTATTATATACAATAAGTTTATATAATTTGTTTATCTTAAAATATTAATTTTTTTAGATTATTTGTTTTTAATGAAATATTATTCAAAATCCTCCTTCAAACTTCTTCAAATAAAATAATTCATATTAGATTTTTAGTTTTAATTACTTGCTCTAATTTAAGTTTGTTGTTAATTTATTAGACCAATAAAATATATATATATTTTTTGTTAAGTACACCACAATTTTTTAATTAACTCATTAAGAACGATAAATTTAGACTTATTTAATTCAAAAATCATTTAAGCTACAAACTAGACTCTCAAATTTCTAATTTTTTTATAAAAATAATTTGAGTGAAAATATTTTAAAAATTAGAGAAAGGGGAAAAGGTAAGTTAAATTAGAGGAAAATGGGAGAAATTTACATTAAATTTGATATCAGTCCGATGATAATTTGAATTAAATCGTTAAATTAAAATTTAATAGTTAAATTATATTTAGGGTGCGTTTGGAGTCTCAAAAAAAATTAAAAAAAACCAATGGATGGGATTGATGTGATGTAAAAATGATAGGTGGTAAAATATGATTGGAAAAATTTGAAAACTTTTAAAATTTTTTGAAATTTTTTGGTTTTTTTGGAGCTTCAAACGAGGCCTTAAAAATTTTCAATTTAAAAAATAGGTAAATGTGTAAATTATGGACCCTGAATTGGAGGGGCGATTTCCTGCCATCCATGGACTTTCTCCCACCTAATCAATTTCAAAATTTAAAATTCCGCACAGACAATCTAACCGTTAACTCCGCATCAACTCTCTCTCTCTCTCTCGGCTGCCCAAACATGGTCCCCCAAATCTCTTTTCACCATAAACCAAAAAACTTAGCTACTATATATTTCCATATCACCGTATGTATATATCTATAAAAAAACGTCAAATTTCGTGAACTAAAAATCGATTTGAAAAATGAAGGCAATGAAGGGGAAGTTGCTGAAGAAATTGAAGACCATCAACCCAATTGGGTACTCGAAGACAGAGCGAGTCCTTTGCTTGAAGGCATCAGATGGGTTCGTCGATTCTTTTCCAATTAAGACTCTAACGGTTTGCGAGGAGGAAGAAGAAGAAGAAGAGCCGAAGGCGATCGAACAGTGCAGCAGTACAGTACAGGAGCCTGAGATTATTGATGTGTCGGAGCTAATGAGAGACCTCGAAGAAGACGATGAAATGGACTCCGATTACGATATCGACGACAAAGAAAACATCAAACCCGAAACAGAGTCGAAAAACCCAGTTGTTTCTTCCGCAAAGATTTTGAATCCATTGAAGTCACACAATGGCGATTCTAAAAAACTTGCCCCTTTGTCGGAAATCGACGTTTCGAATTTCCGGCGCCTGGAGCTGGACTCCGGCAGCGTCTTCGAACCAAACCTCTCGGCGGCGTTCGAGGAGGCAGTGGTGGAAGTGAAGCCGAAGGCCAAAGAAGCAGCAGAAACAAGAGCCAGAATAGAGGAAGACGAAGAAAACAGAGATCCCCTGTTCGATTTCGAAGAGAAATGCCCTCCGGGTGGATCCGATTCGGTGATTCTCTACACCACGGGGCTCAAAGGGATTCGAAAGACGTTTGAGGAATGCAACGTCGTTCGATTTCTGTTGGAGAGCTCTCGGGTTCTGTTCTACGAAAGAGATGTGTCCATGCACTCGGAGTACAGGGAAGAGCTATGGAGGACGTTGGGTGGGAAAGCTGTTCCTCCGAGGCTGTTCGTCAGAGGGAGGGACATCGGCGGAGCTGAGCGAGTTCTGGGTTTGCACGAGCAGGGGAAGCTCCGGCGGCTCCTGCAGGGGATTCCGATTGACCGGTCGGAGAGTCCTTGCGAAGGGTGCGCCGGAATTCGGTTTGTGATGTGTTTTAGGTGCAATGGAAGTCGCAAGGTTGTTTCCGACGACCTCCGCTCGCCGGAACCGTGCCCGGGGTGCAATGAGAATGGACTGATCATCTGCCCCATATGCAGCTAAAGCCTCTGCGGATAATGTAGCATGCATTTCTCGTGGGGATAAATTGGTAATTTTGCTGCTTGTTTTTGGGACGATTGCATATTATTTTGAAAAGGGGGGTTGTTGATATTTTTTTGAATTATTTGGTGAGTTTTTGGAGTGGAAATTGAAGTTTCTATGGGTTAATGCGCTTTTTTGTGGATGGAAATTAACACCAAATTCCTCGTCTGCTAGAGTTGTGTAATTGGTAAACGAAAATGAATGTGGCTTGAGGAGCTATATTTGAGCCCCTCTCTTTTGTTGGGGCACTGCAAGTTTGGGTTTAATTGGGCGCCATATGTATCTAATACTAAAATAATATTTTTCTCTCTCCTTTTGTCATTTATTTTAATTTCATATGATATATTTTAGTACTTTACATTTTTAAATACTCTCTTCTTATTCATTTATAATGACTTATTTTTTTTTGTCCTACATTAACAGATGAACGCAATTTCACATTTTCTTTTCTCTATAAAGTTAGTAGGAATGTAGCATATATAATCTCAATTAATATGAAAACTCATGAATTCTTGAGATGGACTTATTTATTAGTTCATTATAATCGGACCTATTTGCTATTAATTCATTGTAGTTATAAAATTTGTATCTAATGTTAATTTAAGAAATCGTCTAAAAATTAATTAATGTTGCTTAAATTTAAAAAATATAATTTGTCTCATAATAACAACTCTTCAGTATACTTTAAATTTAAAAACACAAAAAATACTTAAATATTAATATCAAGAAAAAAAAATATTTAAATATTAATTAGTTTTAGGTGTAAAAATTTTTTTTATAAAAATTTAAATTTAAATAGGTCATGTTGACAATTTATATAACGCACAATTAATGATATTAATTATATTTTTAATTTGATTTATTTTTATAGAATCAATCGAAAATGTTTTAATAAAATTAAAAATAATAGTGTTTTTAACTTAAGTTATTTTTGAAAAATGAGTCAACAATTGTCAATAATTGAAAAAATAAAAATAGAAGCATACATTATAAATTACAATGTACAACATATGATTAATAATTTTTTTACTTGAGTTATTTATATAAAGCTAATCAAGAATTATTTTAATATAGCTAAGACTAATAATATTTTTAATTCAAGATCATTTTGAAAAATGAGTTAATAATTAAAAAATAAAAACATATTGAAATTGGTAAACACTTTGAAATAAAAAGAGAGATCCGGATAATTAGATAGGTTTGAGATTTAATATATATTTTAAAGTCAAAATTAATTTTTAGGATTAAATCGGGTTGAAACTTGATAAAAATAGAAGGGCTCATTTGGTTTGTTTTTTTATTTTTTATTTTCTGTTTTTATTTTCTATTTTCTATTTTGAACTTATTTTTCATTTTACGCTTTTAAAAATAAAGAAAAAGTTCAAAACGAATTTACTTCAAATTTTGTTTTAAAAACGAAAAATGGATTTACATATAAAATGAAAAATGACAAAAAATCGTTTTGAACGTTTTTAATTTTAAATAAGGAAAATTTCAAAAAAATAAAAACAATGCATTTTCTGTTTCTTTATTTTGATATTTTTAAAACATAAAATGAAAACAAAAAACACAAAATAGAAAAGTAAATCAAATGCCACCTAAGTTCTTAAAATTCATATAGAATCTTGCTTTTGATTATTTATATCGATTCATTAAAACTCACAAAAATAAAAAATATAAATATAAAATTCTATTAAATTATGTAGCTTTATTATATACAAGCCACAAAAACATTTGGTAGCTAAATATAAATTTATCTTGTGGTTAATTCACAACACTTTTATTTTTTTATTAATGATAATTATTGCACTATTTTCATGCATCTTCGTGCATCGTATAGGTCAAGACTAGTTAAGAATAAAACAATGTATCTAATTGAGTCTAATTGAATATATCTTTATTTTTAATGTCCCTAAGAAGGTTTGAACTGATTGTCATCCCTTGTCATTGAATACTAATCAACGCCTTGAAATAGTATTAATTTGCAAACATAAGGGTATAAAAATCAATAAAATTGACAATGGAACCGAATTTGATCACCTTGTTTAATCTGGTTGGTTTTAGATTGGTGAGATAACAATTTGAGCCAATTTAACATTGAAAGTTTATTTGAATTTATCAAAAGAATACTGATATTCACATTTCACTATTAACCTTTTTATATTATATTTCATTTATTTTAATAGAAAATCAAATTAAATAATTATTTTTATATCATATGACAGTTATATATTTTTAATAACTACAACAAGTACTCTTATGCGGTGCTTAGAACATGAATCTGTGGAGGAAAAGAAAAAACGAAGAGGTAAAGTTTATAATTTTTGTACATCTAATCAAACAAAAGTTAAATTTTGTTAATAGATATTTATTTATTTTAATCTTATTTTTCTAGCTCACTAAAAAATAATAAATTTAAAATTTTCACTTTATTGTATATTTTTACCATTTTTTTTTACTTTTTTTTTCCTTCACAAATCTATGTTCCAAACATAGCCTTAAAGTTGAACTCAATGTATCTACATAATATTTCTCATATTTTGATCTAAAAAAATGAACAAAGAAGTTATAATGATTCTTTTTAAAATAATGTGTATGAAATTAAAATTAGCTCAAAATAATGTCTATATAATTTTTGATGATTTAAAAGGTTTTGATAATTTTTTATATTTTAAATTGAAGTGGGCTTGCGTTGTCAAAATGTTATCACGAGGATTTCTTAAATTGCTTGTTTTAAAAAGTTAATTTATTAAATATTAAAATCCAATTTTATCTCTAGATTTTTTTTAATATATATTAGTCTTGTACATATTTATTTTCAAATCAAACTACTATAATTCAATATTTATCTATTGGTATTTGATATTATGAGGTATTTGGTTGGCAAAAATTTAACCAAAAAGTACAGTAAAAATACAACGATTTAATGTAAAAATGATATGTAACAAAATTTGATTAAAAAAAGTACAAAAAATTATAAATATAATTAATTATATTTTATTTTTTGAAGTTTTGTTAAAAAATACATGGCCCCTTCTAATTTAAAAATTACCTGCCAATATACAAAATTGATTAAATTTTTTAATTTTAATCAAATTTTAACTTTGCGAGTCAAAATTGATTGGGGAATTTTTTTTTTCAACAAAACTAAAGTGGTAAAAGTACTTGTTTATTCATTTTATTGTTAAAATAAAATATTATTTTATTTTTTTTTAAAGAGATCAAATACAAAATTTATAAAAAACGTTGTCTATATTTTTATCAAAAATAAATTATGCTAAATTCAGCAGAATCGGCATTGCGTCGTTTATGCTTGTGGTTCCTCTCAATCTCTGATGATTCATCGCCTCCCCAGCATCACCATCGCTGTTCGCTGGACTAGTATCTGCGACCGACGCTGTATTATTCCCACCCACCTCAATTCCAGGTTCCCAATCTACCCATTGTTATATATATATATATATATATATACAAACACACACACACATACACATATTTGTTATCTTATTTATCTCTGCATAACCCGCTTCCAGTTACACTTTTATACGTACATAACATTCATATTTATGCGGATTAACAGTAGACCTACTTTATGTATGTGTATTAGGCTTTGGTGTTGTTGCAGTAATCGCAGTAGGAATCAAGCTGAGATGGAACGAATTGGTGCCTCGGATGGGTCTCTAGAGGCTGTTGTGTATGACCCAGAGTTGCTAGAGAAGAAAAAGGCAGCAATCCGGGCTGCAGGTCCAGCTAAACTCCAGGTTTTCTGTTGTATTTTTTCGATTTACTATGTTCTTGATAATTTATTTATTTATTTATTTTTTGGTGGGTATGCTCTTGATATGTATTGGCCTTTAATTTATCAAAAATAAAGCATTATGTATTGGCCTTTCTAAGAACTATTAAAAACTTAACTTCTTTTCTAAAAAATGTAGCTTGCAATGTTATTACTCTTTTATTGGGAGGGAAAGGGTTGGGCAAGCTATTTTGGATGAAGGGGATATTATTGTCATAGCTATGAATGGGGGTGCGTAAACTCATTTTCTTGCTGTTTTGTATCCTATTCATTAACATACATAATCTTAAATTTCCTTTGAGTCAACTCTATGTCCCTATATCATTGTTAATTATTTTTGGCATAATTATTCAGGCAATTTTCTTTTTAATTTTAGGTAATTGCAGATTTTGATGCTACACTAACAAAGTACTGGATTGATGGTCGTCGGGGACAAAGTAAGTTGTTGGTAATTCTGTACCTTTTGGTGTCTTCTTTTAGTTTCTACATAATTTAATTTCTGTACTCTGTGTAGGTAGTCATAGCCTTCTTCAACAGGGGAATCCTGAGTATGATGTCAAGAGACATGAATTATATGAATATTATCATCCGTTGGAATTCAACCCAACAATTCCCCTTGATGAGAAAGCAAAGCTCATGGAAGAGTGGTATGGGACTCAATGAAGAATGAACAACAACATAAATTGGACCTCCATCATGTGACTTTGAATGTTTTATGCTGATCAATGTGGTAGTTTTAAAGCATCTATACAGGGTTACATGCCTTTTTATGAAGAGGTTTCAGGAACTACATCTTGTTTCCTAACGTGCAGTGAAAATGCTTTTGCAGTTCATGAACGCTTTATTTTAGTCTTTATGTTTTGGCAATAAGAAACTGAATTTTTTTTTTTTTTTTTTCCCCATGTAGGTGGGGAAAAACCCATGGTCTTCTTATTGAGGGAGGCCTCACCTTTGATGCAATTAAAACTTCTGTGGCTAATGCTACAATTGCATTTAGAGAGGGAGTTGTGGAACTTTTCGAGTTTTTGGAGGTAAAATTCATATTTTTGTGCTTTAATTTTTTTTTTCCCAAGTGTTGCTTTAGAAGGTGTAATTTTGCTATTAATTAAGTCAAATCATCTGATAGGGTTTACCCTTAATTTTTGAGTTTATAATACCTAGAGTAACTTATTAGCAGTGGGTTATTCTTATCCATTTAAGAGCTCTCATCAGCAGGAACACAAATCTTTCTTCAACCCCCAAATCCTCTTTTCTCAATGAAAAAGTCAGAGCTCTTCCTGTTAATGCTATCCTTCCAATTTCTCTAAGTGGAATGACATGACCACGAGGTGACGCATATCTGAGTTTTGGGTTATTTATAATCCTGCCAAGTGCTTGTATTTTGAAAACCTTTGGTAGATCTTCCTATAGTGCATTTATTAAGCATGAGCAACTACATGTTAAAACCAAAAATGTATTGTGTTTGTTAGGAGAGAAGAATGGGAAAAGGGATGGAGGGAGGGGCAAGAGTAGAGGATATATGTGTTTTCTGTTTTTTGTTAGGAGGAAGCGCACTTTCCTCTTTTAGAACCAATATATTCGTAGTAGGAGGAGGATCTTTACACAAAGCCAAAAAAGAAGCCTAAAAGACCACTTCGAAGTGCTTAACAAAATCCAAAATTGTATACAAATCAGAATCTATCTCTCTGATGACCATCTATACAAAAATAAATAAAAAAGTATTTTTTCATTCTATACACTGGCATTTCAATTCTTTAAAAAGATATTCTATTCATTTCCCCCCAAATCAACGAATATAAATAAAATGGAATAATCTTACACACTTTCTTAATTATTTTCATAACTTCCGTGTCCTACAATGAATTAAAAAATGCCCCAAAGAGTGCAAATCGGGATGATGTTGTGTGGCATTTGGCTTGGACACTTCAAAAATGATCACCTCACAAAGATCACAATGCACCCACCCGAGACATACAAGCTAGTATCAAGAATGGCACTAGCAATCAAAACTTAAAGGGACAATTGAGTAAGCAAAAAACACAAAAAATTAAGAATAAGGTACTTCTATTGAGGTCTGGACGACAATTAAGTGGGGAAGCTAGAATTAGGGACTTAACCTTCCCTATGTATGTTTTTCAGATACAAGATTGACAAGAGAAAACATCCCAAGTATTTGAGGAGTCATACTAGATCTTCAAAAATAATTACTAAGAATGTTCTGAAGCTATTTTGTATATATCTATATGGGACCGTAATCTAATTTTCTAGCCCTTTAGAAAAAGTACATTGCCTCTCCCTGATAGGGCTTTGACTTACAAAACTCTGACCCAAGACATTGTGTCAAGGATGAAACTATACATATTCTTGACTCAATAATAGCACAGAGACTCGTATATTATTTTAATGTGGCATGAGACAAGAAAACAAGGGACTTGTCCCATACTTGAAGGTTGGCTCATGACAAAAGGCAGCATCAATTAATGATGATCCGCCTTCTTGCAATATGGTTGTTATGGGTAGAGTTTTTACCATGAATAAAACACCAAGCGAAAAAAAGGCTACCTTTGGTGGCGCCCTGAAGGACCACAAGGACTTGCAACAGGAATTCACCTCCAATCTTCCCCCAAGGCATGGTAGAAAGCCTTCACTTTAAAGATTCCTGATTTTGAGAGACTTTGCATGTGATTTTATCTTCTCCTTTCTGTAGCCTTTGTGAGTGTAGCAACCGGATAAGGTTGGTGTAATAGTCAACCTCCCAATCTCTCCTTCAAAAACACAAATTTCATATGACTTTGCCATCTTCCATAGACGAGTCCTCCACAATTGATACCTCCTTATACACACATAGCTCAAAAAGGTTTAGGAAGATATCCTTCAACCTTCTTCCTTTTTGGGTAAGTTTCCCCTATTTGGAAAAAAAAAAATGGTGAATTTGCCTTGGTAAATGTTACTTGTCCTCTGTACAACACATGGTGGTAAAATTTTACATAAACCTTTTCTTTCCTTCCTATCCTCCTTGCAACTAAATGAAACAAAGGAGGAATATATTGGTAACTTTCCTTAGTAAATGCCATTTCTATGCCTCACCTTATCTTCCTTCAGCACGAAAAAGGATTCTGGTCTTGGGTCTCAGAGAAATGGTTTGTCAATAAATGCTATATATACTTAGTTAATGGTCATATTTCAGGGACATGGTTTATCAATAAATGCTATATATACTTTGTTAATGGTCATATTAGATATTCACCTTGACATTCAAGCTCCATTTTTTAAGGTGGGCTTGGCAGAATGGTATGATTGCTCCTTTATGACCTGAGTTCAGTTCTCATAAACGGTATCTCCATTTATTGGGCTTAAAGATTTCATACATTCCCCATCCCTAGTCCTTGGGCCACCTTTTACGGTTTTACCTTGACATACAAACTGAATTTTATACGTTCATTTTTCAAAATTTTCGGCTACTTTAAATTTCCAGCTTTCCTAATTGAATATTAAAAAATTTTTGGTGCTGCACTTTTTCTTCCCCTGAAACAGCCTCTTAGTGATCTTCTTAAACTTGTGAATAGAAGCCGTGGTTGTTAGGAACAAAAAATTGTGACTGAACATAAGAATTGTGGAGCTTTGCCTCATTTTTCTTTTTCTCTACAACCTGCAGGAGAGAGAGGTTCCTATGCTTATTTTTTCTGCAGGACTTGCAGATATCATAGAAGAGGTTAGTTTTATGACCATCTCTGCTGTGGCTGTACTCTATGATAAATACCGTTTACCTGTTATTTTAAGCTCTAGTTCCACCACTTTATTGGGGTGCCTCCTCCTTTTCACTTTACCAGGTCCTCAGGCAGAAATTGCATAGATCTTTTAAAAATGTTAAGGTTGTGTCAAACCGCATGGTATTCAATCAGAGTGGTCAGCTAGTATCTTTTAAAGGTATCCTCCTCCACCCGATAATGGAATTATTATACTACATGGGCTCGTGCAGCTCTTTTATTTTTTTATTATTTTTTTTATAAGCTTCCAAAATTTCCTCTATAGCTTTTTGCGTGTCAAGGGGTTTGTTATCTCGAATGAGAATAATAGTAATAACACAGAGAGAAGGCATTGGTGGCTGTTGACCTGCCTTTGATATATATTGCCTTTTTTTGGGTGGGGGGGGGGGTGTTAGGCAGCATCAAGGAATTATTTGTTGATATATGATTTTGGTTGGAACAAGTAATTTTGAACTTCTTTATGCTTGAATGTAACATCAAGAATCTTGTTCTGGTTACAGGGAAGACGATTCACGTTTTAAATAAGAATGAACATGCTCTTGATATGGCTGCCCCTCTTCATGATCGATTGGGTGATACTGATGGGCCGATTGATGATACTTCCTCGGTGAAGAAGAGAACAAATGTTCTCCTTCTTGGCGATCACATTGGAGACTTGGGAATGTCTGATGGTTTGAACTATGAAACACGGATATCTGTGGGTTTTCTGTAAGTTGATAAAAATTGCTCAACCTCGATGACTTCTAACCTGGATGTGTTCTAATATTTAATCTCTAAAATGTGTATTTATTGTAAGATCATTTGAGTCCTCTATGTGACCTCAAAATGGAGATCATTTGACTTAAAGTTAATACACTTATTAAATATATTTACAAATAAAACAAAACTCACCAACAACCGCTTTGAATCCCCAAATTTGTGCTTGTATTAAAAAAACATGCATATCAGTAATATTTGTTGGAGTTATGCAGATGACCAAAAAAAAAGGAAAATTCACAATTTCAGCTTCTGCTACTGATGTGCTACGCCTATTATATCCCAAAATCATGCCACAGCCTCTATTTCTGTTACAACAAGGGCTACCATTACTTAAACCCTGGCAAGGGCATAGTGGTAAGAAATTGGTGACATAAGATTTATAGGCATGAGTCTTTAGCCCTGGGCAACCACAGATAAGTTTGAAGCCCATGACCTCTTGTTCACCAAATCACATCAAAGTAGGCCTTTGTCCAACAAGTTTTTAGGGTATGATTTTTTAAAGTTGATGGGCACTGGACTGACTATATGTTTCTAATTTTTATTTACTATATTAAACATGTTGGACAAAAATCTCCCTATGAATCTCATGTAGCATGCTGTATGTGAGAAATTGTAGCTGCTCTTTGCTTTGCACATGTGTATATTTTAGCTTTTAATTTCATTCCTTATGCACAGACTTTCACAACAATTTGTGGATTGATTCACAATCAGTTAAACATAAATTACGTTATGAACAACTGTTGCAGGAATGATAACGTTGCCAATTCTCTTGACAGCTACAGGAAAGCATTCGATGTTGTGTATCTGGTGAGTGAAATGCATTGTTAACCTGCTCATTTGATTTCCTTGTCAGGAATAGTCATTTACAAAAAGTATGTCTTAACCACCTCCAGAACGAAGGTATCAGATTCGGCAACTTAGATATATTATAGCATATATGGTAAATGGAAACAATCATGTCCTCAACATATCTCGAGGTGGTTGTCAATTGAGCATCATGAATTCTCTTATATTCATATGTTACACACAGCATGAGCTTGTAGCCCTTTTTGATGTGCTTAAAACTGAATATATTGAATAGATATTCAATTAATTGAGGTTACACATATAGTATAACCCACCACTGAGATAAAAAAGTTGACTGAAAATTAATCCCCTGTTTAGCCTAGTGGAGAAGAGGTGAAACTTTAGAATGTACCAATGGGACATGGGGAGTCGGGGGTGAGGGGTGTTTTAGAGTTGAAGGTCCTAGTGTATCTATTCTGGAATGCTATATTTGTTTTTCCTTAGCTTCTTTTGTTCTTTCTTTATCTGTATGTATAGATGCATGCACACAATACACGTATAAAAATAAGAAACTCTATTCATGCAAGGACATAAAATAAAAAATAATTTGAGTAACTTAATTCACCATAAATTTATTCAAATTATTTTTAATTTTTATATGATTTCTGGATAAATAGAGTTCATTGCTTTCATACATAAATTGTGTGCATATGTGTGAAATTAGTTAGGCAACAAGTAGCTGGGCTACTTCTACTTTAGCTTGGTTTTTATTTTTTAATGAATGTGAATAACATGCCTAAAACCTAGTAAAAGCAACGGAAAAGAATAATATAAAATAAGATAAAAATCATAATTTGGTAGATAAAGTTATATAAAATGGATTAGTAGCCGAAAAGAAGTCAAGTTTCTTTTGTGTTGCCAAACCAAGTTGAAAAAAAGCTAACAGTTACATTTTTGTACGCGGTATAGGGGGTCTAGTGTCATAAATTAATTTTGAGGGAGGCATTTTGATTATTTATTATACATTTTAGTATAGAACATTGGGGTTTGGTGTCACAAATCAAAATTGAGGGAGGCACTTTTGGGCTTAACCCCAAGGGGCCAACCTGTATTTTACCCTTGAAAATTTGCCTTTGTTTTACCTTAAACTGCACTCATCACTGAATGCTGAATACACGATTAAAGGTAGTCTTCATTTTTACTCTCAGCCCAGGGTATTAGTGTTAAAAATTTTACAAAAAAATTCAGTGTTTAAATATTTAAGCACAAAAAAATTCCAATGCTTAGTCTTCAGTTTTATTAAACAGCTTTGCATAACAATATTGTGATTTTATTTTCCTTATTTGCGATAGAATGGGCAACTTATCGTAAGTTGTGCTAAGCAGTCGCAGTTTGACATTCCTTCAGATTTTCTTTTTCCCCCTCACTTTTTGTTAACTAAATATGCCTTTTTTTTTTTTTCATAATACCGTGCTTTCTCTTTTCGTTTTTGTTTTTTTCTCTATGTATGGAAAATTTAAGTTACAAATGCTAAAAAATGATCTCACCCTGTGGCTAAGGAGGCCTTATTCAGTGATATAGAGAGGGAGAAACCTTCACCGTGGGAATGGAATTAAGGCTACGATTGATTGACGAGGTTGGATTATAGAAGTAATTAATATTGTGGAATAATGCATGGGATTAGATATACGACGTGATTAATTTTTTTGTGTGGGATTAGTTTTTTTGGTAATTAGCTGTTGGGATATGAAATGAGATGATATCTTTGATAGGCAATGAGGGGAATATACATCCTTCCATCCCCCACCCCCCATGGAATGCTATATCCCTTAATTTGGTGATTTTCGGATTGCATATCTGGTCAACCAAACATTGGGATATAAATGGGTCCCACGGATAATTTCTGCAATCTCCCTCCGCCATGTCCTCTAAACAAAAATAGCCTAGGGGAATTCAGTATCTTCTCTACCAATCACCGGGTTCATTTCTGTTTGTTTTGCTTGCTGCAGAATGATGCATCCATGAGGGGAGTAGTCAAGCTTGTCTCGCAGGTCTGTTCAGCTGAAAGTGGTTAAATTTACCTATAGTACCGCGTTGACTTTTCTCCTTCCTGAAGGCGCTTTTCACGAGAAATTTGCTTCGGATAAGAAATTCACTATGAAGAAGTCCAGATTTTTCCAGGCCAAGCGATAGATGTTGGAGCTTTGCTGCTACCAGCTGATCTGATAGATAAAATCTTTTGGTGGGACTAATTAGAATACCTTTGTTTTATGAAGGTGACAGCATTAGATTCCTGTATTGTCTTATGATATTTTTTTTCTATCTGTTTCTTTGAACCCAATGTTTCTTCCTCCTCATGATGTTTCCTTGAGATACAGTTTTTGATTGCGTGGCTTTTATTGCCCAGATGATTGTGTGGGTTTTGTCTGGTACCGTTGGGATTGGAAACGGGAATTGGAATGGGAAAGTGAGTAGGCACCAATTTAACAGAATTTACTGTGATTGGTATTTTTAGTTCCAGTCTACGTCAAAAAAAGGCATGCTAAACTCTGGAGTTCATGTTCCTGTTTCAGAGTTCAGACGCATAAAAAAATTACATCTAGCAATTTTTGTCAAAAAAAATTATTAAAAGTTCTTCAAAATCTCCCTAGTGAAAAGGGATGGAAGTAAAATTAAGTAAAATTTGTTGAATGTATTTAAGTTTTCTATTTTCTTTACTTTTTTTGGGGGGGGGGGGAAGGGATGTAGTATTTAAGTTTATTGGTTGGGATTAAGAAAATGAGAAGAATATAAATTAAAATTTGTTAAAAGATTTGATTTTAGTTTGGTTAATCATAAGAATGAAAAAAAAAATAATTGAGAGAATAATATAATTTGGTCATATAATTTACGATTTAAGGCTATTTTTGAAAATTAAAAACCTAATACGATTTAATCAAATTTCAAACTGATTTAAGACCATCTCTGTATTATAGTATATATAAATAATAGGAAGCAAAACTTGAAATGGTTAGTGGGTCAATTACAGATTAGGTTATTATATATATATATATATATCCCTGCCATATATAATACACAAATATTACTTAGAAACAAATAATAAAATAAAAAAGCTAGTTTTCTAATTTTTTTTAAAAAATCGGGAAATATATTGCTAAAATTTAAAATCTGCCCTCACATGTAGCCTTGCTTTTGTGCACTAAAAGGGATAAAAAATTAAATACCATTTGATTTGTATTTCTATTTTTTGTTATTTTATTTTATTTTCTATTTTTTGTTTTATATGTTATATGTTTTCAAAATCTCAAAATAAGAAAAATGAAGAACACATTTTGTTTGACATTTTTCATTTTTCGCACTTTGAAATTTTCCTTGTTTTGAATTGAAAACAGTCAAAATGACATTTTGTCATCTTACATTTCATGTATAAACCCAATTCCTATTTTCTAAAACAGATTTTAAAAACACAGGCGATCAAATATGTCTTAAATTGTTTTCCTCATTTTCAAAATTACAAAATGAAAAATGAACTCAGAATAGGTATACCAAATAACACCTTAACTTTTTAAATACAAAAAACCCAAAGGCTGATTTATTTAATCTCGTTTTTGAATTTCCAAACAAAGCCACAAACCGACCGTGCCAAACAAAAATAAACATTAAGCACACCCATGCAGAGTTTCCCTGCCGTTGTGTTTAAAATACTTCCCTGGGGTCATTGGTGGAAGTATGTACAAGAATCAAGACAGAAAGGAGAGCCGAATCAACTTTGGTAGTAGGAAGGGCGATCAAGGATATGGCGGGTACAACACTCAAAACTCAATTTCCACAGAATTTATCCCAAAACACGGCTAAACGCAAAAAAGCGCAAAGAGTACTAAATAGTTAACAATGATAATTAGTAGCAAAACTCTAAGACTCAACAACCTCCCTCTCCTAAACAACTGCCAATGCACACGCCGGTGCTGCATTACCTGTTGTCTCTGTCGATGAACATTGGGGCACGGGCTGCAAATACCGCGTGTAGTGGAAATCAATTTGTAGCCGATGATGAAGAGGCGTCGACGCCATCAACCCCTTCTTGAGATCGCCCTGCAATTCCCTGATCGGGATTGCAGCCAAGAACCTCTTGATGTACTCCTTGCAAGATTCTTTGCCTCTGCAGACAACAGATTCTTCTGACTCATTTGAGAGGACAATCTCTGTTGTACCTTCACTCGAAGCCTCCTTTGGGTTCTCAGGCTCAACTTTTTCACTTGCTGGTTTGTCATCTGATGATTCACTCTCTTTCGGTAGACATTGGATTGTTGTGTCCTCGTCGAATTTGAGGATGTAAGCTTGGTTGCAGCCCTCAAAAAGCCGCTCACCCAATGTGTCAATGATGTAGTAGGCGTCTTGTTCAACCTTCAAGACGAAGAAATGGTCATTCCAGCTTACAATGTAGACCAATGGGTCACCGCTACTAGCGTTGCCAGGTCTACATTTACTGATCTCATCCCAGATGCTTTCAAAGGACATAGCTCCATGTAGGAAGTCAAACCCTTCCACCTCTTCTAGAACTTCTGGATGGAAAAAGCCAACGAAGGACTTCTCAGGGACCACACAGAGAGGGCGGATTTTGGCCTCGAGGACTGTCTCGAGGTCAAAGTGCTTGTCAGGAAACTGCTCCCTGTAGGATGCAATTTCACAGAGATTCCTCCATTCTAATGAACCTTCTCGGATTAAGCTGTCGAGTTGGGACTTGATGGGCATTTGATCATGGTTGGATTGGAACCAATCAGCTATGACAGCGACTAGAGCTGTACATGCACTCTCTCCTGCCGCCCTTTCACTCCTTTGATCAATTGACGCAAAGAAAACTTTGGTTTGTAGCTTCATGTGTCCATCACGGCTTACTACTTCCTTCTTCTCCCAGCTGCCTACAGCAAAATTGTCATCCCCAAACTCAGAGAATGATGATCGGTTGGCTGCTGAATCTTCTTCTGTGTTAAGCCACTGACAGATCAATAGGAAATTTCAGAATATAATCTCATAGAAATTTCATGAGAAATGCATTAATGCAAAATTTGAAAGATATAATATATATATTTTAAAATATAATGTATGATATAACAGAATGATAAAGAAGTGGCCTAATCTTGAAATACAGTTTCCTTCAGAGTGGAAATATGATTTTAAAAAAAGAAGGAAAGAAAGAAAGAAAGAAATCAAAGATAGATGTGTACCCCAAAACTGGATTCATCAGATGAACTAAGTTGCCGACGATCAAAATCAATATCATCTCCACCTTGTTCTTGATAATCTTTTTTCAATAGAGGCTCTCCCTTTGCTTTAGGGGATCTGAAGCTCAACTTTCTCCTTTTCCAGGGAAGAATGCTGCGTTTTGAACTTTGCCATAATGATTGATCAGTAGCCAAAGCAGTCAAATCCTTCACATGCAAAGACCCTACATCTGATCTTCGATTGCTATAGTAGACCAAGTCCTCATCTTCACTATGGCTTGCATTTGAGTAAAACAATGCTCCAGCAAAATTTGCATAGGCCAACGATCCATAACAGACTGACTTCCGACCGCTAGAATCCTCATTTCCTTCTTCTAATTCAACTTCATTCAGATCATTGGGTGAGTCTGTGTCAAATGGATAATTGTACTCAGCATCATCGCTTCTGACAGAACTCCTTCCATCACTGCTCTCTTCCTCCCGAAGTGCCTTTGCCTTTCGAGCTGAAACATAATTTGTGAAAACTTTTACTTTTCTCAGACCAGCCTTAAGAGCAGAAACTTCAAGTTTCTCTATTGATAAAGCATCAGCAGGACATGGTGACAATGGAAAACACATCTGCCCTATCTCTAAGGATTCCTGAGCAGTTGTCAATTCCAGAAAGCTGAGAGATAACTGCATTATGGATAAACTTTGTGTCAACGAAATATAAATAACAAAAGAAGGCATAGAAATCTGATATTAAAGAACAAAAGCAAATGTGCTATACAAAAAGCACGCAAACTGAAACCAATTGAAAAAACACTTACGCAGAGTGAGAGGCTGCCCTTCATGCTGGCTCCATGGACGGAGAGAGGAATGCTAATTTCAAGCTCTTTTTCTTCAGTTGAAGATGCAAATTCTGCAAGGTTCAATAATGCAGTTGCAATAGCAGGTATCTTGTTAATAGGTCCTTGGTTTAATCCCTGAATGTTTAGAAAAGCAGAATTCAGTTTTACATCATACAATCCATGTACAAGGACACAACATCAAATTCAATGGGTTGAAAAATATTAAAATGATATTTAGAATTGCTGAAAAAATTCTTGACATGCATATATGAAAATGTGTCATAATCTAATATTAGAAACTTAGAACTGAGGGGAACCAATTATTTATCTTTGGGAGTCTGTCATTCCATCGTCCAACAAAGAGAGAGAGAGAGAGAGAAAGAGAGAGAGAGGGGGGGGGGGAGATGTAAGAATACAATATCTCCATTTTCAAAACAACCAAACAAAGAAGTGGTGCAACCATTTTTAATTCCCTGTACTCAGGTAAATGCATAGCAGTCTTGATCAACAAATGAAAAAAATTACAAGCAAACAAATAGAATATACCATGTTACGCCACATCCATACAAATAAATCAACAGATTTGATTTATTCCAGCATTTTGGGTTTCTGAATAAACAACTACACAAAAAAGATTTGATTTGTTCCACCATTTTTGGGTTCTGAATACCCAAAGCAAAGTATAAATCCAAAGAAACACTCAAAAGAATTAAAGCACAATAAATCAGGACAAGATTTTGTATTATCCCATGAGCATAAAAACACCTGAGATGAAAGTTAGAGATATAGATCTCTTTAGTGGAGACAGAAACTTCTCTCTCTGCCTCCGAATCAATTAAAACAATTTCATGAATATAAGAACATGTGCCAATAAAATAGGTGTTTAAGAATTTCTACAACCCAGAAGGCTTAGATCAAATAACTAATCAAAAGCAAACCCAGAACCCAAGAACTAGAATTTTCATGGAAAAGAAATCTATTACTAACACTAATACCAAAGGATCACCAGAACAAGAAAAAAAAAAATACCAAATTATCACCCTCCCAAATTAAATCCCAGGATCCACTCCTCAATCAAAGGTCAAACCTTTGCCTCTGTTTGGTTACTGAGAAAACTCTGGATACTTTCACGCACACATCAGTGTGTATATTTTTAGACAGTTTTTATGCTACCCTTGATACAACAGAGGAAAAAAAAATAAAAAATAAAAAAAATAACTCACCGCAATTAATGCAGATATAGAAGTAATAATTTCACTTGATAGGAATATTTATACGCTAATTATGGCTACAATTTATAAGCAAAGCGACCAAACAAAGCCAATTAAACAGAAGGGCAAATCTAAAAGCAATCGAACAAGAGCAACTTCTGATATATCTACAAAACCCAATCTAAGAAAAAAAAAATCACTGTAAATCAACAGAAAAGAAAAATTAAAAAAAAAAAATAAGCCAACTCAATTGAGAACTCACACTGAATACAGCAAATTTCACTTCCCAAGGATGAAACGAACCCTCTTTACAAGCTAAAAGGCTGCAAATGCTCCGAAACTCCTCGTTCCATTCGACAACCCCATTTTCCCTCAAATTCTCCTCTTTCGTACGATTCCGCTTCACGCTTCGCCTCAGATAACTCAGACCACTGCCCTTCGAGCCCTTCCACCTGATCTCAACGGCCAATCGCCCGAATTCCTCAATTTCCGGCCGCTTTTCCGGTGAGACACAGAGGCCTTCGAGGCTGCGAACGGTGATTCTTGCTTCGAATTTCTTCGACGGCAGTGGCGGCCACGGCCTCCACTTCATCATCTTCACAACCATTCCGCTTCACTGACTGAGAGTCGCTTTGGTTTCGATCAAATGGGTCAGTGGGTGTGTTTTCAATTTTGAAGTCTGAGCGACAAGAATATGGTTGTTGGGGGAGAACTTAAAGGGATTATTCTCTATTAGATATTCAGGTAACAAGAATTTGAATTAGTTTGCGAAGGAAGGAGAGAGATTGAGGACGATATGGGCGTATGTATCGCTGGAATATACCATTGGTTGTGCTATACAAAGATATATATAGAAATCTGGTAGGGAAGAGAGTGCGAGAAATGGCCGGCAGTGGAATCCATGCCTAAGAACTAACGTCTATACGTGGAGAGTGTTTTGCATAGCTGTCCCTGTTCTATAATTAGGTATATTCTCGCCCCCCATTTATGCTAAAAAGTAAAAATCAAAAAAGAAAAAAAAAAGTAGGTGAGTGTATTTGCCTTCCAAAAATAAATTATTACATTCTATTTTATTTTTTTAATCAAATAAAATTACACAACAATTATTCTCATTCTTTTATAGCATTAAAATTACACAATTTTAATGTCATAAATATTTTTCTACAAAAATAAAAATAATTATATAATTTTATTTAATAAAAAAATAGACTGGAGTGCAACAATGCATTTGTATAATGAAAATAAACCCACCCAAACAAGTATTGCTTTTCTACTTTGGAGTATTTCGATCGCTTAAATTTGTAATTAAAGAATTTCCAAGTTAAATGAATCTCTTCCCAAATAAAAAATAATTCCTTGGTAATAATGGATCAATTCATGGATGATTTTTTTTTTCTTTAATGAGAAACATCAATTTAAATATGAAAAATTTATCGTTATCAATTTAATAAGTAAACTTTAACATATTTTGAAAAATTAAATTACTCTATTTTACTATTTATTAACTTAAAAATTATTAAAATTAATTAATATAGGTGCTTAATAAATAGTCTATTAATATTTTGATTTAATTTAAATAAATAATTTTATATTTTATATGTTTATATAAGTTGGGAATTAATCTACTTGCATCATTGATTTATTTAACTAAATTTTTTTTTTATTTTCAATTAATTACACTAAATACTACTTTATTTTAAATTAATTGATTCAAAATTTATTAATTCGTAATTAGATCAATCAAATTTTATAGGTGAAAAATAAATGATTTTATTTTTATACATAAATTAAATCATTTTATTCTATATTATATTGATTAATCCAAGTCAATTAATTCATGATCCAATAACGGGCTTGTTTGGCATGCAATTATTTGCTGAAAATCTCTGAAAATCTCTATAAATCTCTGTTAACTTTATATCACATCAACTTTTTTCTTTCACTGCACGCATTACGAACTCTTCCCAAACCACAATTTATCTCAATTTATCTCATTTTTTTTTACTCCAAACAAACCCACATAAAATTGTAACTAATTATTATTATTTTAATTATGATTGCTCAAGGGCATATAATTTTATTTGTTTATTTATTTATTTTTGGGTACTTTATCATCTTTGAGCGATCTAATGGAATTTAATATCCCACCTTCTTCCGTAGGATATATAATCTCTTGTACATGAGATTTGGTATCCCATGCTCATTAAATTCACCTAACATAGGATTGTAATTAATGTTAGGATTTCATTACTATCTAAGAATATCCTACTAAACAAATACGTCCTATGGTTGCGTTTGAATTTTTATCTTATTTATTTAATTTAAATTAAAATAATAATAATCTTGTTTACCAGATTTCATTATTATCCTTATTTGAGATATTATATTTTTATTTGTATAACTCGAAATGTGAGTTCCAAAACTTAGACACGTGACTTTACTATTATGTTATTAGATTTGTAATACTATTATAATTATTGTTGTGCCCACGTAGACTTTTGCATTAGTTATGTGCAACTTTTAGATGAATTATTATTATTTAATGTTATTTTAAATGTTAGAGGCAATAAGATGCTCTAATTGATTGATTTATGTAACTTAACCTTTAATTAAAATTTTCTTAAGTTTGAATTAGTTCTTATATTTTTATGTCATTCATCTGGAATATTAGAAGTATGACAGAAATTATTTCTTGTCAAATCACATATCTTATGTGATTCATATCTCACAAAAAAAAAATAAATAAATAAATAAACAAAAATTAATATAGATCTACTTTCATATATTATCCCATCCTATAGTATGTTTTTATTATTCAATTATCTGATGATTAAGTGTATTTCACATCCGAAGTTATTATATAAAATAAATATTGCATAAGTCCTAAAAGGACTAATTTTTATTTTGACATTATCATCTTTTAAAATAAAATATAAAAGGAAAAAAAAAAAAAGAGGAAACCTTGATGAAGATTTATTTATCATATTTATATTTTCATCTTTTTAATTTTTACTTATTTTGTAGTTTCGTGACCAACTAACTATTTTATAACATCAAATTGGGATCATCACCAAGTACACGGGGATGACAACAAATATGCCCACAATACCTTTGATTTATCATTTCTCTATGCATTTTGCAAATCTTGCATATATATATATGTATAGATATTAAATTAAGTAAACTTTACGTGGACAAAAATGGTGGTAAATTTTTTTATTTAATTATTTATTCGATTTGAAAGGTGCTGTTTGTGAGATTGTGTTTGGTTCTAGATAATACAGATACAATTGGATGTGTGAGAGAGAGAGAGAGATTGAATAATCGAAAAGTCGATAGTGGTTTAGGTAAGTTTGATACTTGAATCCGAACCGAACTAAGCTGGAGAGATTAAGTTTGAACGTGATGCATAGCTTCTTCTCCCTTCTTCTTCTACAACAGATCACATTATTATTCAACTAATTAGTTACTTACACTATTGGTTTGCTCATACCTTTCAAAAAAAATTATTGGTTTACTCACTCGACTTGATTTGGTGTTTAACGGATCAAGTCATCGGGTCACATAAAGGGTTTATATTTGACCCGATCCGGTAAAAACAATTCTATGAATAACATTTATGTGTCAAATAACTGGTTATTTGGTGAGCCAAAAACATTTAAAAAACTATCAAGTCAAATTCCATCTGACCCACTGCACATTCCTTCCAAATAACTATTCAATTATAATAAAAGAATTGAATTTAAATATAAAATATTTATCTAAAACTTTTTCTAATTCAACAATAAAACAGGATTAATAATGGTTAGGTATTAGTCAATTGTTTCACTCTAAATATATTTCTTTTTAAAAAATAACAATATTAAATCTGTTATTATTATGATAAAGTTACTTAATTGCATCGTTTATTTAGTCCATTTATATTGATAATTATGTATTATTTTAACGTCCCGTTTGAAGTAAGAAAAAAATAAGTAAATTGAGATAAAATATAATTTTTGGTTAATTTTCGTGTCTTTTTTTTTCTAAAAAGTAAGAAACCTTGGGAACGATTTTTTAAATCCATTCTCACAGATTTATAATATTTTATAAAAAATAATAAAAATGGTATTCATTTAAAAAGTTTTGACACAAAAAATATGATTGTATAAAAATTTACACATTTTGTTAACCTACTTTTAAATTTTTTATTTTTTTAGTGAAATATTAAAATTTTTTAAATTAATGATGATAAAAAAATTAAAAATAAAAAAATTATTAAAGTTTTATAATAATTTTTAAAATTTTATAGTGACGCCAAATCGACCGTAACTAAAATAAAAACTATGCCGTCATTGTCATTTCCCTATCTTCACAAAAACTTTTTGAGAATGAGACAAACACAGTGAAGCTGTCATAAATCAAGATGGGACAACATTTATTTTCTCAAATCCCCAGGGAAGAACTCGTCAGGCTGACGCCAGTGATTGTTTTTACGAATAAATTGCGTTGTTTTCCTTTGCTATTGAGATAATAACATTCATATCTCTTATTATTTTAAAATTATACTTACTTCTTTTACTTTAAAATATTATTAACACATATCTTTTCATTAAATTAACTATTAATAAAAAATGTCAAGTAATCAAAATTTTAGTTATCTTTTCTATTTTATCCCTCTCATATTTTTGTTAATATTTTTACAAAAATCTCCCCCAAAAAATTTATTTTTATTTTTTTATTTATTTTTGAGAACTTTTGTAAATAAAACTGATGGAAACGTGAAAAAAATAAATAAAATAAAATAAAAGAAGTATCTTACATTTTTGTCATTTTGATATTTTTTTAAATTTCATGATTAATTTAATGTAAGGGTCAATATTAACATTTCAAATAAGAAAAGTAAATGTAATTTTGAACCGTTGAGAAATAATAAGTGTAATAATATAAATGTTGAGATGGGATAAGTAGGATTTATTAATTTATAAGTAAAAATGTCTTAATTTTATTTATTTATTTTTAATAGGTACATCACATCATATAGGCCTGAAAAGAGTTTTAATTTTGAATTTAAACCTTATTGCTATATGAACTAGAGGTAAAAACAAAAGTAAAATGCATACATATTTAAATATGAGGGGCATTTAGAATGCCGAAAAACGAAATAGAAGTGTAATTTGGATAATTTTACGTTATTTAGAAATAAATTATGCCGTTTGAATAGATTTCAGTAAAAATTTTTTAACTTTTACATTAGAGATTTTGAATCCGTTCGAACAGATTTTTGAAACCTCTCCAATAGATTTATGTGAGAAATTTTTGAAAGTTAGTGAAAAAATTTTTGAGAGTTGTAAAAATATTATTGGAATTTGTGAAAATGTTATTTGAATTTGTAAAAAATTTACTAAGATTTATAAAAATTTGTTAAGATATTTAAAGAATTTTAGAAATTTTTGATGTTTCTTGGTGCTCCAAACACACACTTGTATGGTTTTTTTTTTTTAATTTATTTATTTGCAGATTGGAAGGCTAAATGCATCACTTTTTCCCAGTACCAGCTGTAGCCGATTCGTACTCGAATACAGCTTTCACCGATAATTGAAAAAATAAAAACTATATATACTAACACAGACGGATTCAAGATTTTTTAAATAGATAAGAATAAAAGTAGAAAATAATGAGAGTAAAAACTTAATAATAATAGAATAAAAGTAAAAATTATAAATAAAAAAATAATTAATAAAATTTTATGTAATTTTTTAAATCAGCAGATACAACTAATATAATTGTATGTTTTTTAACAAACAAAATAAGTTGAATAATTATGAAAATGTGAAGATAATGGTCCTCTATTTGTTATTAATTTAAGTTAAGTTTTAAATAAAAAAGTTAGTTTTTTTTAATTAGTAATTAAAAAATTAATTTTTTATTTTGAGAAACAGAAAATTTACTTTTTAGTAGTTAATTTTTTATTTTTTATTAATTTAATATATTTACCTTGATATTTTAAAAAAATTAAAATGTGAAAGATTAATTCTAGTTATATAAAAAAATCAAAAAATTAAAAAATTAAGTAACTAAATATTAAATTTTAGCTAGCGGATGCCAAACAAAGCCTCTATTAAGGTCGATTAAAGTCAGTATAAAAAATAATCTACCTAAACTTCCACGAATTTTAAATTTTATTTAATTTTCAAATTAATTTTAAATACTTTAAGACTTAGGTCAACTTAAACAATCATTACCTACAAAAATTCTGTATGGTGCGCCTCGAAAACTGTGGCTGCGGGACACGCGTCTTTAATTTTAATTATTAGTTGCATTGAAATGATGAGCCATCACGACAATGGGGGCCGACCACAAGATTTAGATAAAAAAAGTCAACTAAGCCTTGTTTGGAAAAAAAATTATTTTACTTCCCCTTTTTTTTTTTGTAATTTTTTATGTCTTATATGATTCTTTATCAAAATTTAATTTTTTAGAAAACATAACTTTTATGCGTGTAAATCACGATAATAAAAAAATTAAAAAGCTCACATCCGTTTGAGTAAAAGTTAAAAAAAATAAATTTTTAATTACTTTTTTACTCAAGTAGATAATTTTTACTCAAGCATACGTGAATTTTTTCTTTTTTTTTTTTAATTTTTTTGAATGCAATTCACACGTCAAAAGTGGCAGTACCGAAAAAAATAAATTTTAGTTAACAAAAGTCATATAAAACAAAAAAAGTTACAAAAAATAAAAAATTAGATTTTTTGTAACTAAATAAAACCTTAGTAGTACATTACTTTCATTTTTTCAATACTATAACACTTTGTTTAAAATGATTTGTTTGATGGGATTTAATTTCATTCAGTGAAAATTCATACTAATTTTATCTTTGGAATCAATTCAATTCAATTCTTAAATTTAAACACATGTTCTAAATACAAAATTTTATTTATCAAATCAAATCAAATCAATTTTAAGAGAGTAATGTTTTCAAACAATATAATAAACCAAATCGAGCTAAACCAAGCCTTTTCTCACTAGGTGGGGTTCGGCTATATGGATTGTCGACACCAATTAGATCTGTTTAAAGTCATTTCCTCCGATAGATCTAGGTAGGTAAGGTCATGTTTAATAGTTTCTTTTCAACTTTTCTTGAGTCTTCCTCTGCCTCTCCCACTTCTGGCAATCTCCATACTTTCATACCTTCTAATAGGTGCCTCCCCTGAATGCCTTCTAACATAATCAAACCATTTTAATCGATTTTTTCTCATTTTATCTTCAATCAGTACTATTCATACTTTGCCCATAATCTCCTCATTCCTAATCCTATCTTTCCTTATAATCCCGCACATCCACCTTAGCATCCTCATCTCCGCAACTGCCATATTCTGACCATGATTATGCTTTATTGTCCAACACTCTGATCCACATAGCAACGCTGGTCTAACCGCCACCTTATAATATTTTCCCTTCACCTTGAGGGGGACTTTTCGGTAGCATAAGACCCCCAAAGCACTCCTCCATTTGGTCCACCTAGCTTGAATCCTGTGACTTACATCAGTATCAATCCCTCCATCTTGTTGCACCACAAATCTAAGGTACCTAAATTTATTTTTCTCTACAATTTTTTGTGTGCCTAAACTTACTTCTATACTACCCATTATCCTACTTTGACTAAACTTACATTCCATATATTCTGTCTTGCATCGGCTTAGCCTAAACCATGTTGTCTCTAACGTTTCCTGCCGCAATTCTAGTTTAGCATTCATTCATTCTCTCGTCTCATCTAGTAAAACAATATCATCTGCAAATAGCGTACACCACGGCACCTCATCCTGGATATGTCTTGTAATCTCATCAATAACTAAAGCAAACAAGTACGGGCTTAACGCTAAGCCTTGATGTAAACTAATCGTGATAGGGAACTCATTAGTCTCTCCACCAGTTGTCCGTATAGATATCATGGCTCTATCATACATGTCTTTTATCGCCTCAATATATGCGACACATGCTCCTTTCTTTTCTAATACTCTCCATAGAATCTCCCTAGGAACCCAGTCATATGCCTTCTCTAAATCAATGAACACTGTATGTAAATCTTTTTGACCTTCTTTATACTGTTCTATTAACCTCCTCAAGAGAAAGATAGCCTCCATGGTTGATCTTCCAGGCATAAAACCAAATTGATTCTCTGAAATGTTTGTTGTCCTTCTTAATCTTCTCTCAATAACTCTCTCCCATAATTTCATCGTATGGCTCATCAATTTAATTTCACGGTATATGAGTATAAGGATACTTTTCCTCCATGCATAAGGCATTTTCTTTCTCTTTATCACTATATCAAAAAGTTTTGTCAACCAACTTATGCCATCCTCTCCTAAGCATCTCCAAACCTCAATAGGGATACCATCTGGTCTAATCGCTTTCCCATTCTTCATCCTTTTTAATACTTATTTTACTTCTTCCCTATTGATTCTCCTATAAAACATAAGATTTAATTTTTCCCTAAAAGTGGTAAGCTACCCCAATTGTGTGTCACTATTGCTGCTTTCATTAAATAACTTGTAGAAAGTAGCTCTTCCAAAACTCCTTTATCTTCTCTTCAAACAGTATAATATTAATTCAAATATTATGTTGTTAATAAATTTTAAATTTAATCAAAGTGAGTTGTGTAACTGTTTAAACATAGTTTTTTATTATTTTTCTAGAAATTTAGGTGCGATTTGGTATATTTATTTTGACCCCATTTTTCATTTTAAGTTTTTTGAAAATAAAAAAAAAGTTCAAAACGCATTTGGCCACTTATGTTTTTAAAATCTATTTTAAAAAAAAAAAGAAAATGAGTTTACACGTGAAATACAAAATTATAAAAAGTCGTTTTGAGCTTTTTTTTACGCAAAATAAGTAGAATCTCAAAGCACAAAAAAAAAAAAGAAAATATTAAATTAAATACATTTTTTTGTTTTTCTTGTTTTGAAATTTTTAAAAGATAAAACACATAAATCAAAAAATAAAAAAATTTAAAAATAGAAATAGAAATTAAATGCCATCTTATAATTCAAATGCATTTAAATTAGAATACAAAAGAATTTGGAATGTCACAAGACATAAATACATATGTTTTATATGTATATATATTATTTAACTATATGAATGAACAAAAATGATTATGAAACCGACATGTAAAGAGGCACAACATGTGCAAGTCAACTCTCTCTCCCTCCCTCCCTCCCTCCATGACCTTAAGCCTTTCAATGAGGGCGGAAAGTCAACCAATTTATCCTTTCCTATCTTGAATAAATGCCCATGTGAAAAGTGTGATTTTTTATTTTTATTTTTATTTTTATTTTTTGAAATGCGGGAATAGTGGCATTCCTCACGAGGGTGGGGTTGTTGTAGACATCGTATAAAAGTACGTTTTGAGAAGGGGTTAAGTCAACGATCATTCTATAATCAATAATATTATTGTATATTTATGCTGAGATATTGATGTAATTTTAATTAATTTTTATGTAGATTATTTATATTATATATAATTAAATGGATGTTTATACTTAAATTGTTGTTTTGCATTTGATGTTGTGAATTTTAAGATTTATCATCCCTGACAATCAAATATATACGAGGTATTTGAACGGTCAAAAAATATATTAAAAATATAAAAATTAAATGTAAAGATGATATGTGACGAAATTTAATTGAAATAAAATATCAAAATTAATAAAAATTAATAAATTTTAATTAATTTTAATCAACCAAACACGCTTGCAATATGATTCGTGAAAATAATAAGGGGTTAGAAGTTCCAAAAGAACAAGGTAGGATTATTATAACAAATTTCGAGTAATAAAGAGAGAAAAAAGAATAATGAAAGAGAGTTATGAAGAGCCATCTAATTTTTAGCAGATTCGACTTGAGTTGTCCGTAGGGCAAACTGTTATGCACTGTTTTTTGTGATTCAAATATGGTAAATTAAAGTTCGAACATGATTATTAGAATTTTTGTGATTAAAGTGATTGTTCACTTAAATTCGAATTTAAAATCGTGAGGGTTAATTTAAAGGTGTTTAAAGTGATATTGGGGTCGTTTGGTTTGTTGAAAAATTCTAAAAAATTATATAAATCTCTGTTAATTTTATATCACATCAATTTTTTCTCTCACTGCACATATTACGAACTCTCCCCAAATCACAATTTATCTCACTTTTTCTTACTCCAAACAACCCCATTATATTTATTCTAAGAGAGGTCTAGTTTATCAAAAAATATCAAAAAATTTTTAATTTTTTATTAACTTTTTTAATTTTATTCAACCAAATTTCACGGCATGCTATTTTTACATAATTTTTTTTAATCAGCCAAACACCACCAACATATTAATATCACGAAAGTCTAACAGCACCAAAATGAAAAATGGGTGATAGAATTGAATTTATTACTGTGAATACATTTCCCTTTACGGAGGTTATTTGCTTTATCAAAAAACAAAAAAAATCAATTTTTATCAAAATTCTTTAACCTTTTTTCATGAAATATTTTACTAATTTTTTCCTTAACTTCTTTTTAATTTTTATAAACCAAATATTTTACTAACCACTAAGATAGCGTTTGAGTGACAAAAACAACGAAATATGTAGTTTGTATAATTTTTTGGCGTTTGACGTTTAATCATCAAATCATATTTTAAGAGATAAATAATGTAACTTTTTGACTTTTGTTTTAAAATGTTGGAGAGATAAACCATTGCAATTAATTTTTGGATCCATTTTAATAGATTTATGTCAAAACTTCTTAAAAATTGTTGAACTTTTTGATTTTTACGTCAAAATGTTGAAGAGAGAAATCGTTGGAATAGATTTTTTGGATCTGTTCCAACAGATTTACGTTAAATTTTTTAAAAGTTGTTGAAAAATTTTCAGAATTTGTAAAAAAGTTAAGATTTATGGAATCGTTATTGAGATTTGTAAAAAAATTATTACAATTTATAAAAATTTGTTGAAATATATAAATAAATATAAATTTATAAAAATTTTATGAAATAGATAAAATATGTTAGAAAGTTGTAGAGATTTTTAGGGTGCTTTATAGAATTTTTTAATTTTTTTAACCGATTAAATGCGCCCTAAATTAACACGTGTTAAAAAAATGGCGCAAAGTTATTTATTTATTTATTTATTATTGCCAAACGACCCCCCTGAACGTGGATATTTTTATCTTCTTGGGAAACACAAAGTGCAGTTACAAGCATCCATGGATCTCCATTGAATAAATTTATTATTATTATTTATTTATTTTATTTTAGCGGTCATTGATAAGAAATGAACTTAACATATTTATCAAACTGACAACGATTTCTATCTGACGGTGACAATTGACTGAAAGTAGTGAGGAGACGATGGGTGCAGTCTTTTGTTTCGTCTTCGTCAATCAGCCATGTGGTCTTCGTCTCTTTTTTTTTTTTGGTAATTATGGCCTTCGTCTTTTGGTTTATCAAATTAGAATTATAAAAAATTACCAATTTCATCCCATTTAATTTCAACACATATTATTTTTACATTAATTTTTTATACTTTTATTATAGTTTTAATCACATAAACACCTCCTAAAAAATTAATTACACTGTTTAAAATTATTTATATTAAAATTTGACGAAAGAAGGAAAAAAATCACATTATTTTAAAAAAATTTCACATAAAATTGTGCTGTGTATTATTATTCAAATAAGAATTAACTTTTCTAGAATGTATGTAATTTTAATTGTAGAAAATTTTTAAAAATATACACTTTTACAGCACGTGTCATTTATAAAATAAGAAAGTTCAAAATTTTAAATTTAAGATATTTTCCACTGTTGAATTTATTAAATAATCAGGATTATTTTTCTTTTTTTAACTCTTCTCATATTTTTTAATACTTTTTATATAAAAGATTTTAAATTAATACTTTAAAAAGTGTAGCATATACTTTTACCTTCCGTATCATTTTTATAATAAAGAAGTTTAGTGGCATTTGATTTAATTTTTTATTTTTTATTTTTTATTTTTTACTTTATGCTCAAAACAAGGGAATAAAAAATATTATGTTTTCCTTAGTTTGAAATTTTCTTTATTTTAAGTTGAAAATGTTCAAAATGACGTTTTGCCATTTTTTATTTTATGTGTAAACTCATTTTCTGTCTTCTAAAACAAATTTTAAAAATACAAGTGACCAAATGCCTCATAGTTGTTTTCGTTGTTTTTAAAAGGACAAAATAGTAAATATGCTTAAAACAGAAAATTAAAAACAAAACAGAAAATCAAAAATACAAAAACAAACCAAATGAGCCCTTAAATTTTTGAATGTAAGATATTTTTAATTGCTGAATTTGCTAAATGGATTGAATTATTCTTTTTTTTCTCTCACTCTTCTCTTATTTTTAATATTTTTTATAAAAAAAGATTTTAAATTAATATTTTGAAAATGTGATAATATTTGTAATAATAATAAAATTTTATACCTTAATACATTTTGATTAATAATTTTTATTTTTATAGATTATTTTTCACTTTCTTATGTAAGTTTGCTTTATAAATTTAAATTTGAGTTATTTACACACAAAATTATATTTCTGTACCTTCAATTACAAGCGATTACTAATGTGTATGTGTATATATATATATATATAAGAAAAATTATATATTTAAAGAAGTTTTGAATAACTTTAAAAAGTCCTCTAAATTTGTCAAATTTCAAAAGGACCCTTCTTTTGGGTCCGTATGGCGCCGCGACAAGTAATGAAAAACAATTAAAAATATTATTTGAAAAATTTTTTAATGTTGGGTACTTTGTCACTAAATTATGTTTTTTAAAGATAAATAGTAAAATTTTTTTATTTTTACTTCAGATTTTCAGAGAGAGAAATTATCCGAGCGATTTTTTTGATTTTGTCGAAATAATTTTATTTTATAATTTATTGGAAGTAATTAAAAAATTTTTAGAATTTATATAAAAGTTATTGGGATTTGTGAAATATTATTAAAGTTCATAAAATATTTAGTGGAGTTTGTAAAAATTTGTTTGAATACGTAGATATATATAAATTTATAAACATTTCACAAAATATAAGGAACGTAAAATGTGTTAGAAAATTTTAAATATTTTTAAAAATTTTTAACGTTTTTCACTTTTTTTTTGAGTGCCAAACAGGCCCTTTTTCAGGCACATAAGAGAAGATACTGGGAACTTCCTCTCGTCACATACTCAATTTGAAGGGTGCTTAATTTGGAACTAATATTTTGAGGGAATTTGATTTATTAAAATCAATTAAAATCATTAACTTTTACTAATCTTTTTAAACTTTTTTCAATTTAAATTCGATATATATTACTTTTATATTAAATTTTTATACTTTTATTATTAATTTTTTTTACCATTCAAATATCACTTTTATAGCACTTTTGCATAATAACATGCCTCACACACACATATATCATATTCTATAAATATATGTATGTATAGGTGGCTTGCCTGTACACGCAATTGCTTTGGATATAAAAATATATGGGAAGCTCATGACCATATATAGCAAATCATTATTTATGAGTGATGGGGTTGTTTAATTAAATAAACTAAATTGATGGTCCAAAATTGATTAAGATTGCAAGTGCATGTGATGTGATTAGCCTCCAAAGCTGCTACTTTGTGGCACATTTTCATCCTTAAATACATTTTTCAATTATTATTGTTATTACTATTATGATTATTTGGTTTGGTAATGATGAGATATAGATAAGAGTAGCGTGTGTATATATATATATATATATAAGCCGACTATTAATTGTAAAGCAATTGAGCCAATTCCACTGGCCATTGCCCTTGGCGGAGTCAGCATGAGGCCGGGGCATGCCTCCACCTTAGAATTTTTTTTTATTATTTATTATTTATTTATTTTTCTATTAATTAATATTGTTAATTGTGATAAAAAAAAATTAACACAATACCAATTGTACTTATATAAGAAAAGAAAAAATTAGTCTAATACAATAGTGTCCACCCAATGAAGGAAATAAATTTTAACCCAATATACACCAATACAATTATAATTGTACCCAATCTACTTAATATAACGAAAAATCATTGATTTTATCCCTTTTTTGCCAACAAAAATTTATATAATATATAAAATTTAAATTACTTATATGTCTTATAATTAATACCTACCTTCATTTAAATTCCCAGCTCCGTTCCTTACTATTGCCCCTAGGGCCCTTAACATCCATGTGTACTGCAGCCTCCACATAATTTTATTTTTTAAATTTATTTTCTACTTTTTTTTTTAATTTTTTCACTAGGACTTTGAGTTGAGTATGTTAAGGTATAGCTAGGCCACTTTCTAGATAATTGACCAAAAAAATGTTATAATACTATAGTTGAAATATGAATTTGTGGAGAAAAATGTAAAGAAAAGAAAAGAAAAGAAAATAAAAATATCAAATTTATTTAATTTGTTGTTTATTAGAAAAATGAGAAGAAAATAAATAAATATTAGTTAAAAAAAAAAAAAAACTTGTTTATGAGCAAACTTATAGTTTTGCTTTTCTTTCATCTTTTTTCTTTTTTTTTTTTTTTCAACAATTCATATCTTAAATATAATCTACATAAAATTATACCTCATCAAAAAAAAATTTACAAGAAAAAAAAAAAGTCAACCAAAATAATGCAATAGTGTCATGTGATGTGATTTTTGTTTAGCTTTCTTTAATTTTTTTAATAATAAAAAATTATACCTTATTTTTTAAAACCATAGGTTTGTAATCATGAAAATTTGATTATTTTATATTGTGCTAGTTAGTGATAAGAACTTGTGGCTCAGAAACAAGATTCTCTCACTCGATGAATGAGGGATTGATGTCTTACGAAATGGAATTCAGCCAGCCAAACATCAGAAAGAGACATAAATTTCTTTTCTTGTCTTTGGTTACAATCCCATCAGTTTGACAAACGTGAATTCTCGGGAAAATGACCCATGCTACTTTTTCATTAAAAAATTTATTACGAAGATGACACATTAAGGCCGCCAATGATACAAAGAATTTTTTTTTTTTTTTTAAACGAAGTTGTAAGCGTTGACTTAAAAAATAAGAGGGAGAAAAATAATTCGTGAGTTGAGATCAAAGTTCAGTAACAATACGCTTTAAGCTATTAAATTT
This sequence comes from Vitellaria paradoxa, assembly GCA_019916065.1. Taxonomy (NCBI): domain Eukaryota; kingdom Viridiplantae; phylum Streptophyta; class Magnoliopsida; order Ericales; family Sapotaceae; genus Vitellaria; species Vitellaria paradoxa. Next base: position 44,573,696 of record CM034242.1, read on the forward strand.
TAATTTAATGATTTAAATATATTTATATATTTTTTAATTAAAAGATTAAATTATCATTTAACTAACAATAAATTTAATATTAATTTTCTCATTTAAAAAAAATATGACATGACCATTATTTCACGATCTAGAATTTAGCAAAAATCATTTAATTAGTCGGTGAAATTAAACTTTTCATATGAAAGTCATTGCAGATCCTTGCCTAGTGATTTCTCCTCCCTTTTCTTCAAGGATAAATTACTCATATTTCCTCAAAATTTTTCAAAAGTTAAACATGTGTTACATTTGAATATATATATATATATATATATATTCTAATCTTTCTTTTAAGATTTTCTAACTACAAAAAAATGTATAAAATCTCATTAATGTTAAATAAATTCTAGATGAACTAACTAAATTATTCTTATAGATAACACTATAATTTATAGAGAATTTAATTTCTTACATTACAAATAAGAAAATTTTAATTAATTCGTGTAAAAATATTTGATATCAATAAAAGTATGTGCATATTTTAACTAATATAATTAATACCAAGGGAATATATTAACAAAATATAAAACAAGGGAATGTTAGACTAATTTTTTAAATATGAAAGATACTTTCTAACTTCTTTAAAAGAAAAAAACAAATCCTCGGGGGAGAGATATCAGTGTAATATATTTTTTTCTTCCTTTCTCTTTTTGCAAAACATATTAAATTCATACTTTTTTTTTTTTTTGGATTGGTAAGGGGGGAAAACACCTTAGGGAATCGATCCCGGGTGGATGAGGAGGCAAAGGAATCAGCTGTCACTCAGTCAAAGACCATCCTCGTATTAAATTCATACTATTTTCATTAATACAATATTTCAAAAAATAATCACTACAAATAATATCTAACAAAATCATCTTTCAAGTCATATGTCTTAGAAGTTTGCACTCTTGAAGTTTATGTGAAATCCAATTCAGAGATTGAGTTTTTTTTTTTTTTTTCTTTTTTATAACAATTAAAAATTTAAACTTTTAATTAGTTATAATATGAGTTCTTAATAATCATTTTTTCTGTGAAAGGTGAACAATTATGGTAGGAGTATATAAAAGTAAAATAATCACCAAGACCTTATATTGTAACTAATTGAAAATTTGTGTCCTTTTTGTTGTTAAAAAAAAAAATTCTAAAAGTAAGATTTTACATAAAGCTTAATTCTAAATAGCATTAAGTCTCAAGTTTTACATGAACAAATAATGCCTTTGGTTAAGATGGGAATTAATTCAAAGTCACTTCTCTTAAGTGTACTTAAAGTCATTTAACTATTGGCATATTGAATTAATATAAAATTTTTTTTTACGTACATCTTAACTAATTGCTGAGATCTAATAGTTGGAATTTTGGAGTTAACAATTAAGTAAGTCTTTTAGTAATGCTGAGAAAATTCGAATTAATTAATTTATTTAAAAGTTACTTTTCTTAATGGACATAATATTTATTTTATATTTTATGCGTGTATCTATATATATATATAAACTATGGTATCCACCGTATGATCATTACCTTAAACAAATTACAACATGTCAGCAATAATAATATAAAAATGGAGCAAAATTTTTTTTAGGTAGGTATAGGTTACTGTTTTCTTTTGAAATTATTCTCAAAAGCTTTTTTAAATTATATATATATATATATATATACCTACCAAAAAAATTATATATATATTTGTGTGTTTATAATAATATGATGTACACAAGCCAGAAACATTAATCAGATTGAATAATAATTACGAAAGCAAGCACTGAATACGAGGATATCCGAAACTCTTGAACCGGCAAAACATTGTTAATGAATGTTTATTAAATAAATTAATAGTGCAATATATATATATACGTATATCTTGTTATACATTAATTAATTAATTAATTAGCCTCCAAAGCTTCAATTTTGCCACACATAGGATGAGTTTGGTTTGTAAACAAATTTCAAAAATTTTTATAAATCTCTGTTAATTTTATATCATATCAATTTATTTCTTTTACTGCACGTATTACGAACTCTCAATTTATCTCACTTTATCTTACTCTAAACTCACTCATAGATAGATGTACGTCTTACAATTTCAATTATTTGTATATTTGGTAATGATTGTGATTGCATTTTAGGTCATGGACATGGTCGGTCGACCATTGCCCTTCTAAGGTTTTATTAAAATTTGTATAATTCCACATAATCTCTTTCTTTTCTTTTTTTTTTTTAATTTTTTGTATTATAGTTTAGTTTGTCCATACGAGAGTCTATCTGTTGCGTAAGCCATATTATCACAAAGTATAAATTATACACACCTCCCTTAACATTTGACTAATCATACTTATGCCTTTTAATATTCAAAAATTACACTCATCTCCTTTATTATGATATATTAGTAATATTGACTCTCTCCTCTTAAAACTGAACAAAAAATATTAAATTAACCAAAATTTTAAATTTTTTTTCTTATTTTATTCTTTCTTATTTTACATTTTTATCAATTTTCTTTACAAAAATCCTCATTTTTTTTGTTACATGTTTGCTATTTATTTTTTAGAATTTTTGTAAAGAAAATTAACAAAAATGTAAAAGAGAGAGGAATAAAATAAGAAAAACACAAAATTTTGGTTAATTTAACATTTTTTTTAAGTTTTAATGATTGATTTAGCGAAAATAATTTAATGTTAACAACATTTTAAAATAAGAAAAATAAATATAATTTTTAAATATTAACATTTGTAATTGTAATTATTAAAATATTAAGAAAAGACAGGTATACTTTACCCAATCACAAAAATAGATTAACATAAGTTTATTTTGATCATCCCTCCTAGATTCTAATGTCCCCTCTTAATGACAAACACTTTACGCTTTGTCCGTCTGTTTCAGCGTAAAATATTAGCCTAAAAGGAAAAAGATCATATTATTTGATATTAAGGCTCCGTTTGGTTTACAAATAAATTTGAAAAAATTTTATAAATCTCTGTTAACTTTATATCACATCAATATTTTTCTTTCACTGCACGCATTACGAATTCTCAATTTATCTCAATTTATCTTACTCCAAACTCACCCTAACTATACGCCCAAATTTATCTTCTTAATGCGGGATCTCTCTCTCTCTCTTAAACATATGTACATGCGTGTATCTAACAATTGTGTGTTGTATAAGCTATAGCTCATGAAACAGTTTAAACTTTACACATTGCTGAACTCTCTCTCTCTCTCTCTCTCTCTCTATATATATATATATGTGTGTATAAATACAAACATGGTAGGAACATGTGTTTATATATATGTGTGTGTGTTTATGTATATGTATATATACAGAGAAATAATTCTGTGGTCAACTCCTTGCATGTTACGGACCTAAATTACCTACAACTCCCTCAGCATGTGGCTGACAAATAATTAATTAGGAGATGAAGATTTGCTTGATTTGAATTGAATTATGTAGTCCATCATATGCAATTTATGTAACTAACTAAATTTTGGTCGAGAAATTCAACATAAAAGCCTATATATTCATATGGAAGACCAAGCAGACTAGCTTCCCCGGAATTTTCCTTTCACGTTACACAAGAGGGTACACAGCAAGGCCGATGGCACAAATTTCCATACAAGAAACACTATCAAGTACTAATGATACAATAGAATTGTTCTTTGGGTTCAAAATTCTGACATCTCATGCCTGCATAGCGACCAGGAAAATTTTCCAATAAGACAAAATTTGTAAGGGACACAACAGAGTCATCAGATATCCAAGACCCGAACGGGCTGATTACTTTGACATCACCACGTTACACTAAAAGCCCTACAGCAACACCATACTCCAGCCAATATTGCCATATTAAAAATATATATATATATTCTCATTAACTCAGGACGATGGTGTTTGTCAAGGAACTAATTACCTGTGACATTTAATGTTTTACCTCCTTCGGGTTTTGTGTTTAACTTTCACAATTTTCCTATTAGCCTTATCAACACCACTGGAACCCAACGAAAAGCTGCCTCCAGCACTGAATTCTAGACTACCAGATGGCTGAAATACAGATGTGTTTTGTGGGCCGCTTTGATTCTGTTGGCCACCAAATTGAAACGGAAGTCCCCCTGATGGAGCTGCTGAACCAAACACAAAGCCAGATGATGGGGTTGAAATGGGAGGTTGACCAAATACCGGAACTGTTGGTGTGGATGTTGTCTGTACAGGATCCTCGGCCATGGTATCTTCCACGCTCATCTGATCACCATTACCTGATGCAGCAGTGAAGATAGGAACAGAGCTACCAAAAACAGGCTGCACTTGCGAAGAAGATGCAGTAGCAGACGATGAACTGAATGAGAGAATGGAACCCCATGAAGCACCAGTAGATGATGCAAATAATATAGGAGCACTGCTGGTAACAGCAGCAGCGGCAGAAATTGAGGACGCACTAAAAGAGAAGCCAGTTGATGGAGACACTGCGTTAAATGTGGAACTGAAGACAGGAGACTTCACGGGCCGCCAATTGGAACTGAATAAGCTAGAAGTAGCACCGCTAGAGCTAACTGAGTTGGCCTCTGAAGAGGAAGCCTGAGAACTCTGACCAAAACTATTGCTCAAACCACACATATTTGAAGGAGTTGATGAACCAAACATAGAACTACTAGATGTTGAGGAACCAAATACGATACTACTAGAGGTTGATGAACCAAATGTAGAACTGGTAGATGTCAAAGTGCCAGTTGAGAAAGATGAAATCCCAGAAATCCCAAAGATAGGAGAAGCAGCAGATGAACCGAACTGAATAGGTGTGCTCTGTGTCACACTTGCAACCCCAGTTCCACCAGGGGATGCCTGTGCGCCAACCAAAGGTTCACTACTGGTGCCAAAGCGAGAACTCTGAGAGACGCTATTGGCAGCTGAAGTGGCAGAAGCACTGAATCCAAAAATGCCACTTCCTGTGCTTCCAATTGAAGATGATGTGCCACCAAACGGTGAGATGGTTTGGTTGCCAAGGGTTGTTTCATTCTCAGTTTTGGCCTTTGAATCTGTAGGTTCCACAATGGACGTGGTCAATGCTGTTGAACCAAAATTTTTGTGCCATATGTGCCCATCTCTATGTGTGTAACAATTTCTTAACAGCATTACTGTACCACCAACTACTACTACAAAAATCATTACAATTAGTAGAAGTAAATGCACTATCTTCCTAGTCCTCTCTCTTTCTATACATTTCACAAATATTCATTAACTTTCACGGTTGATAGTAGTAATTTAGGATCAGTGAAACCTAAGAGGATTTCATGAAATTTCAAAAATTACATATTATAATTGTGTGTGCACGCGCGCGTGTTAAAGGAGGTTGCATCCATAGTAGCAATGACTTTCAACACGCAACATCCCCCTCTGGTATGAAAACAAAGCTCCAATAATGGGGAGCAAAGGGCCCAGGGCTGTCCATGCTGTGTGCATCTTGAAATGATTTTTCCCCTCTCATGGAGAACAAAGTCTTTGTAGGATGTCAACTCTTCATTGTGGGTTTTTCTCTTTAGTACAAAAAAAATAATAATAATAAATTAAATTAAATTAAAAAAAGGAAGAGAAGAAAGAAAGAAAGCACGAAATTAATTATTTGAGAGAGGGAATGGAGCTTTTTTCTATTATGTATGATAAAATTAAGTTTTTACTTTCGAACCAAGCACAAAAATTTATACAGATTAATTATTACTCTCAAACAAAATATAGTTAAATTATATAGATAATTATTCGCTCCAAATATAATGTAATTATTACTTTATATAATTCTATTATCCAAACATGGCTAAAAAAATGCATATCATTGTTGCTTCTGTAAAATTTATTTCTTTAATCATTTGCCTTCACTTTTTACCCCCAGTCAAAACTTACCCTTAAAGTTCATTGCATTTCTGACACCATAAATAGGATTTGGCAACATGACAATCAAGAGAAGTGGATCTACATCGGGAGTTGACCTAAGTGACATGGAAGCCAAGATTGCCCTATGACAATGTTGTAGGAGTACTTGGGCAATAATTTGACTTAAACATAGTTAAATAGAGAAAAACGTTAGATTAGAAGAAAGATTAAAAAAGTTTTGAAAATAAGTATAAGTAGCTGTTTCGTTAGCGTCAAGGGGAAAAGCGGGAGAACAAAATGAGATAAAAAAAAAATAGAGAAGAGAGAACAGACCATGAAAGTACAATAGGATTTAGTATTTTAGTAAAGGTAAATCAATAAAATTTTCATTTTTCATTAGGAAATTAACTCTAATAGGGGAATAAATGTAAATTTTTACATCTCGTGAAAAAATTGTAATAATATGAAACTTTGAGGAAATTTTTAGTAACTTGTCCTTTTATTATTATTGCCTTCCCCTAATGTTTTTTGAGAGTTCGTTTGGATCTTAAAGAAAGGAAATGAAAATAAGTGATAAGGAAAAGAGCGAAAATTTGAAGGAAAAAAAATTATGTTTGGATTCTTCTATAACCTTCATTTTTTTGTCAAAACCCAACAACTAATCACCACGGAGAGAGAATTTTTATTTCTTCGTCACTTCCATTTCTCTTCTTTTTGTTCCTTTCCTACCCTTGCGACCTTGCCCATACTATACATCTCAAATCATAACCTTGGAGATTTCTAGGGTTTGACAAGACCTCTCTCTCTCCCTCCACACGCGCGTGTGTGTGTAAGTTTAGGGATTTTGGTTAAGATGGGAATTAATTCAAAGTTACTTCTCTTAAGTGTACTTAAGGTCATCTAACTATTGGCATATTGAATTAATTTAAAGTATTTTTTACGTACATCTCGACTAGTTGCTGAGATCTAATAGTTGAGATTTTGGAGTTAACGATTAAGTAAGTCTTCTAGTAATACTGAGAAAACTCGAATTAGTTAATTAATTTAAAAGTTATTTTTCTTAATATACATAATATTTATTTTGCATTTTATGCGTGTATCTATATATATATATATATACTATGGTGTCCACCGTATGATCATTACCTTTAACAAATTACAATATGTCAGTAATAATAATATAAAAATGGAGCAAAAATTTTTTTAGGTAGGTATAGGTTACAATTTTCTTTTGAAATTATTCTAAAAAGCTTTTTTAAATTATATATATATATATATATATACCTGCCAAAAAAATTATATATATATTTGTGTGTTTATAATAATATGATATACACAAGCCAGAAACATTAATCAGATTGAATAATAATTACGAAAGCAAGCACTGAATACAAGGATATCCGAAACTCTTGAACCGACAAAACATTGTTAATAAATGTTTATTAAATAAATTAATAGTGCAATAGATATATACGTATATCTTGTTATACATTAATTAATTAATTAATTAGCCTCCAAAGCTTCAATTTTGCCACACATATAGATAGATGTACGTCTTACAATTTCAATTATTTTTATGTTTGGTAATGATTGTGATTGCATTTTAGGTCATGGTCGGTCGACCATTACCCTTCTAAGGTTTTATTAAAATTTGTATAATTCCACATAATCTCTTTCTTTCCTTTTCTTTTCTTTTTTTTTTTTTAATTTTTTGTATTGTAGTTTAGTTTGTCCATATGAGAGTCCACCTGTTGCCTAAGCCATATTATCACAAAGTATAAATTATACACACTCTCCCTTAACATTTAAATAATCATATTTATGCCTTTTAATATTCAAAAATTACACTCATCTCCTTTATTATGATATATTAGTAATATTGACTCTCTCCTCTTAAAACTGAACAAAAAATATTAAATTAACCAAAATTTTAAATTTTTTTTCTTATTTTATTCTTTCTTATTTTACATTTTCATTAATTTTCTTTACAAAAATCCTCAATTTTGTTTTTGTTACATGTTTGCTATTTATTTTTTAGAAATTTTGTAAAGAAAATTAACAAAAATGTAAAAGAAAGAGGAATAAAATAAGAAAAACACAAAATTTTAGTTAATTTAACATTTTTTTTAAGTTTTAATGATTGATTTAGCGAAAAAAATTTAATGTTAACAACATTTTAAAATAAGAAAAATAAATATAATTTTTAAATATTAACATTTGTAATTGTAATTATTAAAATATTAAGAAAAGACAGGTATACTTTACCCTATCACAAAAATAGATTAACATAAGTTTATTTTGATCATCCCTTCTAGATTCTAATGTCCCCTCTTAATGACAAACACTTTACGCTTTGTCCGTCTGTTTCAGCGTAAAATATTAGCCTAAAAGGAAAAAGATCATATTATTTGATATTAAGGCTCCGTTTGGTTTACAAACAAATTTTAAAAAATTTTATAAATCTCTGTTAACTTTATATCACATCAATTTTTTTCTTTCACTGCACGCATTACGAATTCTCAATTTATCTCAATTTATCTTACTCCAAACTCACCCTAACTATACGCCCAAATTTATCTTCTTAATGCGGGATCTCTCTCTCTCTCTTAAACATATGTACATGCGTGTATCTAACAATTGTGTGTTGTATAAGCTATAGCTCATGAAACAGTTTAAACTTTACACATTGCTGAACTCTCTCTCTCTCTCTCTCTCTCTCTCTCTATATATATATATATATGTGTGTGTGAGTAAATACAAACATGGTAGGAACGTGTGTTTATATATATATGTGTGTGTGTTTATGTATATGTATATATACAGAGAAATAATTCTGTGGTCAACTCCTTGCATGTTACGGACCTAAATTACCTACAACTCCCTCAGCATGTGGCTGACAAATAATTAATTAGGAGATGAAGATTTGCTTGATTTGAATTGAATTATGTAGTCCTTCATATGCAATTTATGTAACTAACTAAATTTTGGTCGAGAAATTCAACATAAAAGCCTATATATTCATATGGAAGACCAAGCAGACTAGCTTCCCCGGAATTTTCCTTTCATGTTACACAAGAGAGTACACAGCAAGGCCGATGGCACAAATTTCCATACAAGAAACACTATCAAGTACTAATGATACAATAGAATTGTTCTTTGGGTTCAAAATTCTGACATCTCATGCCTGCATAGCGACCAGGAAAATTTTCCAATAAGACAAAATTTGTAAGGGACACAACAGTGTCATCAGATATCCAAGACCCGAACGGGCTGATTACTTTGACATCACCACGTTACACTAAAAGCCCTACAGCAGCACCATACTCCAGCCAATATTGCCATATGAAAAATATATATATATATATTCTCATCAACTCAGGACGATGGTGTTTGTCAAGGAACTAATTACCTGTGACATTTAATGTTTTACCTCCTTCGGGTTTTGTGTTTAACTTTCACAATTTTCCTATTAGCCTTATCAACACCACTGGAACCCAACGAAAAGCTGCCTCCAGCACTGAATTCTAGACTACCAGATGGCTGAAATACAGATGTGTTTTGTGGGCCGCTTTGATTCTGTTGGCCACCAAATTGAAACGGAAGTCCCCCCGATGGAGCTGCTGAACCAAACACAAAGCCAGATGATGGGGTTGAAATGGGAGGTTGACCAAATACCGGAACTGTTGGTGTGGATGTTGTCTGTACAGGATCCTCGGCCATGGTATCTTCCACGCTCATCTGATCACCATTACCTGATGCAGCAGTGAAGATAGGAACAGAGCTACCAAAAACAGGCTGCACTTGTGAAGAAGATGCAGTAGCAGACGATGAACTGAATGAGAGAATGGAACCCCATGAAGCACCAGTAGATGATGCAAATAATATAGGAGCACTGCTGGTAACAGCAGCAGCGGCAGAAATTGAGGACGCACTAAAAGAGAAGCCAGTTGATGGAGACACTGCGTTAAATGTGGAACCGAAGACAGGAGACTTCACGGGCCACCAATTGGAACTGAATAAGCTAGAAGTAGCACCACTAGAGCTAACTGAGTTGGCCTCTGAAGAGGAAGCCTGAGAACTCTGACCAAAACTAGTGCTCAAACCACACATATTTGAAGGAGTTGATGAACCAAACATAGAACTACTAGATGTTGAAGAACCAAATACGATACTACTAGAGGTTGATGAACCAAATGTAGGACTGGTAGATGTCAAAGTGCCAGTTGAGAAAGATGAAATCCCAGAAATCCCAAAGATAGGAGAAGCAGCAGATGAACCAAACTGAATAGGTGTGCTCTGTGTCACACTTGCAACCCCAGTTCCACCAGGGGATGCCTGTGCGCCAACCAAAGGTTCACTACTGGTGCCAAAGTGAGAACTCTGAGAGACGCTATTGGCAGCTGAAGTGGCAGAAGCACTGAATCCAAAAATGCCACTTCCTGTGCTTCCAATTGAAGATGATGTGCCACCAAACGGTGAGATGGTTTGGTTGCCAAGGGTTGTTTCATTCTCAGTTTTGGCCTTTGAATCTGTAGGTTCCACAATGGACGTGGTCAATGCTGTTGAACCAAAATTTTTGTGCCATATGTGCCCATCTCTATGTGTGTAACAATTTCTTAACAGCATTACTGTACCACCAACTACTACTACAAAAATCATTACAATTAGTAGAAGTAAATGCACTATCTTCCTAGTCCTCTCTCTTTCTATACATTTCACAAATATTCATTAACTTTCTCGGTTGATAGTAGTAATTTAGGATCAGTGAAACCTAAGAGGATTTCATGAAATTTCAAAAATTACATATTATAATTGTGTGTGCGTGCGCGCGCGTGTTAAAGGAGGTTGCATCCATAGTAGCAATGACTTTCAACACGCAACATCCCCCTCTAGTATGAAAACAAAGCTCCAATAATGGGGAGCAAAGGGCCCAGGGCTGTCCATGCTGTGTGCATCTTGAAATGATTTTTCCCCTCTCATGGAGAACAAAGGCTTTGTAGGATGTCAACTCTTCATTGTGGGTTTTTCTCTTTAGTACAAAAAAATAATAATAATAAATTAAATTAAATTAAAAAAAGGAGGAGAAGAAAGAAAGAAAGCACGAAATTAATTATTTGAGAGAGAGAATGGAGCTTTTTTCTATTATGTATGATAAAATTAAGTTTTTACTTTTGAACCAAGCACAAAAATTTATACAGGTTAATTATTACTCTCAAACAAAATATAGTTAAATTATATAGATAATTATTCGCTCCAAATATAATGTAATTATTACTTTATATAATTCTATTATCCAAACATGGCTAAAAAAATGCATATCATTGTTGCTTCTGTAAAATTTATTTCTTTAATCATTTGCCTTCACTTTTTACCCCAGTCAAAACTCACCCTTAAAGTTCATTGCATTTCTGACACCATAAATAGGATTTGGCAACATGACAATCAAGAGAAGTGGATCTACATCGGGTGTTGACCTAAGTGACATGGAAGCCAAGATTGCCCTATGACAATGTTGTAGGAGTACTTGGGCAATAATTTGACTTAAACATAGTTAAATAGAGAAAAACGTTAGATTAGAAGAAAGATTAAAAAAGTTTTGAAAATAAGTATAAGTAGCTGTTTCGTTAGCGTCAAGGGGGAAAAGCGGGAGAACAAAATGAGATAAAAAAAATAGAGCAGAGAGAACAGACCATGAAAGTACAATAGGATTTAGCATTTTAGTAAAGGTAAATCAATAAATTTTTCATTTTTCATTAGGAAATTAACTCTAATAGGGGAATAAATGTAAATTTTTACATCTCGTGAAAAAATTGTAATAATATGAAAGAGGAAATTTTTAGTAACTTGTCCTTTTATTATTATTGCCATCCCCTAATGTTTTTTGAGAGTCCGTTTGGATCTTAAAGAAAGGAAATGAAAATAAGTGATAAGGAAAAGGGCGAAAATTTGAAGGAAAAAAAATTATGTTTGGATTCTTCTATAACCTTCATTTTTTTGTCAAAACCCAACAACTAATCACCACGGAGAGAGAATTTTTATTTCTTCGTCACTTCCACTTCTCTTCTTTTTGTTCCTTTCCTACCCTTGCGACCTTGCCCATACTATACATCTCAAATCATAACCTTGGAGATTTCTAGGGTTTGACAAGACCTCTCTCTCTCCCTCCACACGCGCGTGTGTGTGTAAGTTTAGGGATTTTCATCCACTGGTGCAATTTCTTTATTTGTTTCCTGGAAAGCATTAGAAACTAAAAGAGGTTAATAGATAGACAAGGCCTAAAGAGGGGGGATGGAACAATTGAAAACCAACTCAACCATCATCAGCAGCAACAGCAAAAACATCCAGTGAGTAGAAAAGAAATGTACCAACAACTCATAATAACCCACTATCAGTGGCAGCATCCAGAGACCAAAGAGGCCTTTGTCCAGGTAATAGAAGATCTCCTAAAGGTACTCGTCAGTTTAGTCACTTCCAGTTCCAGCTCCAAGGGGAACGACAAAGGCAACAAGCTGATGGTTGAGATTTGAAGAAAGTTGGATGCAATCAACACTTGGTTGGTGAACATGGACAGGAATGTCAATTCCAAGCTCAGCTACGGAATGCTGCAATTTTCATAGTTTTTACCCACTGACAATTGGATTGCCATTCCATTTGGGGCCCAAAAACAAAAGTGTGGAAGAGGAGGATATTTGGCTGAATAATAGTTTTGGCCCGTTAACAATTAAAGATTTAGCCGTTTTATGAAATTTAAGTGGATTGGGCCAAATAGCAAGGTGATTTACTCTGCAAAGATATGGGCCTACCACTACAAGATTGGATCAGGTCTACCAAAGGAAGAAATCATGAAGCCTTTATCATGTGATTTATCACAGTTCAGTCTAACTAAAAGCCTAGGCGCGCTTACCATTAAAGAAATGAACCAAAAACAGATTCAGATACCCACAATGGGATGGCCACTGTAGCAGTATTGACTACATCCTCACAAATTTTGCCGTCCATATCAAATGAAGCATTTTTCTTCTTTGTCTTTTTTCTTTTGTATATTCAGACAACGAGTTAATCTTTCTAACGGAGGCCGTTTGGATATTGGGTAGAGTGGGGATATTCTGTTGTATTATAAATCCGAAATGTCACTAAGAATTGTGGGCTTGCTAACAGACCTGAGAGTTTAACAACTCTAGAATTGGAATTTGAGAAGAGAATATTCAGTTTAATGCAGCTATAGTGTCTTACCTCTGCCTTTAGATGTATGTCATTAGCTTCCCCTAGTCCGGAGGATAAGGTTATCATGAAGATCCAATTTTGTTGATGGAAATTGTGGGTTAGATTGGGCTAAGGTCACTGTATGGGTTCTGAAATGGTAAAGTTATCAATTAACAAGAGCTGGAGGAGTCAAGGTCAAATGGGCAGGTTATTAGAAGCTTAAATGCAATAACGGGAAACGAGAATTAAAATTACTGGAAGGTTCTACGAGCTATGAGATAGAAGATTCCAAGGTAGCAGGGAGGGAAAGTAGAAAAGGAGGGTAAACTTTTGTTGACTGATCAATGCATTTAAAGCTAGATTGTTCGGATGTATGGTGTTTTTTTTTGGGGGGGGGGGGGGGGTTGGGGCTAGGGACAGAAGAGCTATCATAAAAAATGCTCTTAAACGATGGAAACCAAACGTGGTGTGTATAGGAAACTAAATTAGATTTATTGGCTGACTAGGGGTGAAGGGAATCTGAGGAGGGACAAGGGTGAAAAGGGTTGATCTTCCCACGGTTGGAAATGCTAGGGGTATCTTGGTTATGTGGGACAATAGAATATAACGAAACTGAAACTATAATAATTATCTCCTAAAAATTTTCAAAATCACCAATAGCAATATTGCCTAAATACTAATTATACTATAGCCTCCATAAGTAAATATTGCAACATAATTCCAAGCATCAAACCTAATACCCTCATAATTTATATGATCCCCAAAAGGAACCATGTAAGAATAACTCAACTGAGCCCCCCCCCCAAAAAAAAAAAGGAAGAAAGAAAAAAGAAGAATAACTCCAACTAAAATGCAACGTAGTAACTCCTGCTTTGTCACCTATTCCGAAATTCATTATAAACCAAACCAAGCCTTTTCCCACTAGGTGGGGTCGGCTATATGGATTTGTCGACGCCAATTAGATCTGTTTAGGGGCATGTCCTCCGATAAATCTAGGTAGGTTAGGCGAAATTCATTATACGAATATAAAATATAAAAACAACTAACCCAAATGATGTTGGAACCACAGAATGAAAGAAACCTTACCTTTAAAATGGATAATTATAGGCATATCATAAAACTCTAGTATTTCTCTTTCCTGCTCTCCATGTAAAATATAAAGAATAAAATACAAATTACCAGTATCCAAATATGTATGCCCAATTAGGAATCCAAATCCTTTAAGGTCTTCGTGTATTTTAGTAGACGCATCAATAATGGAACTCCTTAATATCTCACAACTAAGTAAAAATAATATATATTAGTATCATGATTACACTGCATCAAATCAATATCTAAGAATTTTAGATAATTCCTAGCACATCAAGCCATTAATTGATGTCTGATGGTTAAGGTTACCACCAATCAAATCAATCATCCTAAAATTAATAACTCAAGGCCACATAAATTTAAAAAAAAAATACTCAAAATAAAATATTAGCCAAAAAAAAAAATAGAGTTATTTTCCTCCAATTGTAAATTAAAAATTATAGGCTTAAAGCAACTAGGGTCATTGCATTATTCATCCATCGAACACTATTAAGGGGGTGTTTGGACGACCAAAATTAAAAAAACAAAAAGTAAAACATAAGCCACTTTTTGGCATTTGGAAGACAAATGAAAATTTACTGACAAGACCCATTGGATTAGGGCTGAATGACTTGTTTCAACGATTTTCGCATGATGTGTCAAAATTTTAAGTTGATAAGACCCATTGGAATGGGACTGAATAAATCTAATGGTTTTTATATGCTGTGCCAAAATTTTGAGCTAACAAAACCCATTAGAACGGGGTTCAACGAACCGTAATAGTTTTCATGTGTTGTGTCAGAATTTTGACAAAAAAGTTGACAAAAGTTAAAAATATGCACAAAAAACAAAAAGGCTGAAAGTTCGTAAAATTTTCTAATTTTTTGTGCGCTTTAGTCTCCAAAACACCCCCCAAAACTGTTCTAATCCTAACCACCAAGACACAGAATTTGAGAAAACCATTGAAATCTCTCTATAAGGGTGCTAAAAAAGAAGAAAGACAAACAAACAAACAAATATCTTACCTACGCAATCCGAATCAAATGGAAGAGGAAAACTCAACAGAGTGGATGATATTGAGCAAACAGGTCATAAATTGATTATGAATAGATAAAATAACAACTAAGGCATACAAGAAACAAAGACTGGTAGGGTATTCAGCTTGGCTAATAATAACAACAAAAAGCCCTAATCCGCAAAAAAGAAACAACAAACAAAATACTTCTTTTTGGGTTTCTAGTGATTACTCGGATTGGTGGCGGAGCGAACAGCATTCCAAATATTACCAAGGGCTCGAACAAGGTGAGGGAAAAGGATGCCAATACCACGCAACGCAGCCCCGGAGGCGACCCCTATGGCCAGTGTTTCTCCATAGCCGGGCTTGGAATCGACCTTCATGTCCAGGTTCACCAGCCGAGTGTTGATCACATCCAACTTTCTCCGAGTCTCCGCCGTTAAATTTTCGCCTTTGCCGTTCCCCCTGGAGCTGGAACTGGAAGTGACTACCCTGAAGAGCGCCTTCTGGAGATCTTCGATTACCTTGACGGAGGCCTCTTTGGTCTCCAGGCCCTGCCTTTCGTAGTGGGCTACCAGCTCTTGAGCCGTCGGTAACTTTCTTTTCTGCTCGCCGGACTTAGTTTCTTTCGCCGCCGACAATGGCTGAGCTGGTTTTCGAGGCTGTTCCATTTCCTCCCTTTAGGTCTTGTCTATCTATTAACCTCTTTGGTTTCTAATGCTTTCTCACAAACAAATCAGGAAATTACACCAGCCGATGAAAAATCCCTAAATATTACCCGCGCGCAGAGAGAGAGAGAGATAGAGATGTAAAACCCTAAAAATCTCCAAGGTTTTGATTGGTGATGAATACCGCCGCAAGTGTGGTAAAGGAACAAAAAAGAAGAGATATGGGAGTAATGAGAAAAATAAAAATTTTCTCCCGTTGGTGATTAGTTGTTAGTTTTTGCCAATAAATAAATAAATTAATTACATTTAGATCCTTTTAATTAAACTCTTTATTCCTAAATATATGTAACATTTAGGTTCATCCATTATTTTTTTTCGTTAACTGCACTGTAAAATGACAAGAATACTCCTAACTCAATAACACTCCCCCCTCTCTCTCACTCTCTCTGTCACAATTGTCCTTATTATTGAAAATAATTTATTACTCAAATAAAATTAATTAATTAATCAAATTAAATTAGTTACTATAAATAAAATTATATCACCAAACATATTTATATTTTAATAAAATTATATGTTTATGTTTTAGAAATATCTAATAAACGCTTTTCAATTGGGTATGGTTAAAAAATAATTTTTCTACAAATATTTTTATCTTAAAATTTATTTTTTAATTACATCCATTCTTAAATGTATTGAACTAATCATTTAAACTATTTTTTCTTAAAAATCTACTCTCACTAATAAAAATATTTCAAATTATTTTAATTACTTAATTATATTTTTTCTCATTTTAATTTTATTTTTAATTATATGATTAAAGCCGTGTCAAATTAAAAATAAAATTAAATTAAGACTTTGCATTTAAAAAATTTTAACTAATTGATTTTTAATTTTTATTATTTAATTATTTTTAAATATATTTTTCTTTCATTATAGTAGATGACTTTTTTAAAAAATAATTAATAAAACAAAAAATATATATATTTATCAATTGAATATTTGACTTTTTTAAGTTCTAATTTTTGTAATTTATAAAAATTATTTTAAACATAATAGGATAAAATTTAAAAATTATTAATTAATAAAAAATATTGATATTTATTCATTCAAATTTTTAATTTTTATATAGTTGTAATTTTTAAATTTATAAATATTATTTTGATCATAAGAAGATAAAAGTTAAAAATTACTAATTTTTTTTTAAATTCTCCACTAAAACTGAGTTTGATCAAAAGAAAATATATCTAAAAATAATTAAATAGTAAAAATTAAAAACATTAATTTTTTTAATTTAATTTAATATTTCATTTGACATAACTTTAATCATCTAATTAAAAATAAAATTAAAATGAGAAAAGATATGTAATTAAGTGGTTAAAATAATTTAGTAAATTTTTTTAAAAAATAGTTTAAATGATTAATTTAATATATTTAAAAATAAACGTAATTAAAAATAATTAATATTGCCCAAACTCAATGGAACTGAGCCTGAGAAATTGTTTCCATCCAGTGAGAATGTTTTCAACCCTCGAATCTCAAAAACACAGGAATTTTGCTAGTAAAATGATTCCCTTCAAGATCAAGAACACGAAGAAGACTACATTTTGTAATCTCAGCTGGAACCAAACTGTTGAGTGAATTATTGTCCATCTTCAGCTCCTCTAATCCTTTTAAGTTTCCGATTGCCGTCAGAATTGAACCCAAAAATGAGTTACCAGAAATGTTTAATCTTGTCAAGGTTGAAACATTCATCAGCCAAAGTAGGAAAAACCCCTTTTATCTGATTCTATTGAAGGTCCAGAATTTGCAGAACATTGAAACACGTGGCTACCTCTGGGGCGATGATGTCCGTGAACGCATTAAACCCTAACTGAATGATGCGAACCGATGGGGGACAAAGCAAGACGTTGCAGAACATGGAAGAGGGGACTGAACTGGAGAGGTTGTTGTGTGATAGAGAAATAACTTGGATTGCCGGAATTGCCGGAATTGCATCAGTTGCTGCCGGTATTACGCCGCCCAGAGCATTGCCTTCGACGCTCAGTGTACGAGCGATGAATAGTGAGTGTGTGTAGGAGAGAGAGAGAGAGAGAGAGCTGTGCGCAGACAGAGAAGAGCGCGAATGAGTGTCAGGAGCATTTTCATCGATTAACGGAAAAATTAATAAATTAATTTAAGTATTATAAACATTTAAAATTAAGAATTCTCATAATGTAAAATTTAAATATTCAAGAGATTTAAGTGTAATTAGCTTAATATTCAAATAATTTAAATTAATTTATCTTAAATAAAAACTAATTTTTTTTTTCATTTTCTCACCCTTTTCCTTTATTTTTATTTACTTTTTTTGACAATACATAAGAATTATTAGAGGAAAGTAAAGGGGGGAAATATGAAAAAAAAAAAGAAAATGAAATGAAAGAAGTGTGTTTGGTTAAGTGAAAAAGTAAAAAATAAAAAATATATATATGTGTACATATATAATGTATTTTATTTTTTTAATTAAAAATTATTTAAAAAATAAATTCCACTTTTTTAATCATTGTTACACATTTTCTTTTCTCTCTCTTTCCCCTCCTTTTCCATCCATCCTGCACCTAAAATTGAGAAGATAAATATTTGTTGCCCTACCCCTATTTTCCTCTCCTTCTTCCCCTGCTCTTTGCCTTCTTTCCATTTATCCCTTCAATCAAACTATGGTAAAGGATAATCATCTCTTTTTTACCTTCCATCTATCTTGTTTTTCACCGAAATAATTACTGTTTAAAATCTAAACAAAGTTTTAAAAATAAAGTAAGATGGTAATAATAATTAAAATTGAAAGACAAATTATTTAAATTTTCTTCAAAGTTTCATGTTATTATAATTATTTATGAGATATAAAAAATTTCATCAACTCCCCCATTGGAATTAATGTTCTAATGAAAACTAAAAAATTTACCAATTTACCGTTACTAAAATACTAATGCTAAAGTCTGTTCTCTTTGTCTCTTTTATCAAATTTTCTCCTTAACTCTAACCAAACAACAACTAATTTTCATATAAAAGAAGAAGGAAAGAATTATGTATAAATATTTATTTCTGTGTGTGAGAATACAAGACTACAAGTTCCTTTATATAAGAGGACAATAATCCTAATCCTGATAGGAGATAGTAATCCTAATTATGATTGGATATACAAAATAAGGAATTGAATAATAATCCTAATTATGATATAAGGAAAGACATAAAATAAGGAAAGGCATAAAATAAGGGATACTAATTATATACGATTATACATTACTAAATCTAACACCTCCCTCAAATTCAAGGTGGCAGCGCAGGAAGCAGCTTAAGTTTAGAGATTAACTCGAAGAAACGACTAGGCGGATGAGCCTTCGTGAAAAGATCGGCAGTTTAATTTGTTGAGGATACAGAAATGAGACGAACAATACCACTTCTGGCATGTTGACGAATAAAGTGACAATCTATTTCAATGTGTTTAGTGCGATCATGAAAAATATCATTGTGAGCAATCTGAATAGCACTTTGATTGTCACAATATAATAAAGTGCCTGTAGAATGAGTGACACCCATATCAGTACGAAGCCATCTAAGCCAAATGAGCTCTTGAGTGGTATCGACGAGAGCACGGTATTCAGCTTCAGTACTAGAACGGGCAGTGAGAGTTTATTTCTTGCTACACCAAGCTATGAGAGAAGTCCCTAGAAAGAAACAGAACCCTGTCGTAGAACGACGATCAGTAGAATCACCAGCCCAGTCGGCATCAGAAAAAGCATGTAACTCAAGTGAGGACTGGGCTGAGTAATGAAGACCATGAAACATAGTGCCTTTGATATATCGGAGAATGCGCAACAAAGCGGTAAAATGATGAGAACGTGGAGCAGCCATGAATTGACTAACAATGTGAACAGCATAAGCAATGTCAGGGCGAATGACAGTAAGATAAACAAGACTACCAACAAGTTGATGATACAAAGTCGCATCAAATAATGGTGCACCATCAAGAGGGGTAAGACGGAGCTGTGGATTAATCGCAGTAGTAGCAGTCTTGTAGTCAGAAATACCAGCCCATGTCAAGATATCAAAAGCATACTTAGCTTGAGAGAGAAAGTAACCAGAAGAATCTCGGGAGATCTCCAAGCCCAGAAAGTAATTGAGAAACCCTAAATCCTTCATCTCAAACTGTCAACTAAGAAATTGTTTGAGATGAGAAATGCCAACACTGTCATCCCCAGTAATAATCATATCGTCCACATAAAGGAGAAGAAGAACAGATCTAGCTTTAGTGGTGCGGATAAACAAAGCAGAGTCATATGAACTGAGGATAAATCCAAGCTCACGAATAGTAGAGCTAAACTTCACAAACCAAGCACGAGGAGCTTGTTTCAGCCCATATAGTGCTCGACGAAGCTTGCAAACATGAGAAGACGGAATAGAGGAGCCCGGAGGAGGTTGCATATAGACTTCCTCAGTAAGATTGCCATTTAGAAAAGCATTCTTAACATCCATCTGATAAAGATCCCAGTTACGAGCAGCAGAAATAGCAAGTAAACTGCGAACGGAAGTAAGCCTAGCAACAGGAGCAAAAGTTTCTTCATAGTCAATACCATACTCCTGAGTAAAACCTCGAGCAACAAGACAAGCTTTGTGTCGCTCAATAGAACCATCTGAACGGGTTTTGATTTTATAGATCCATTTGCAACTGATAGCAGTCTTCCCAGGAGGAAAGGGAACCACATCCCGAGTATGAGTTTTCTCAAGAGCCTGTAACTCATCATCCATAGCTTGCTGCCATAAAGGGTTAGTACAAGCCTCACGGTAGGAAGAAGGTTCGTGAGTAGAAAAGGCAGCAGAACCAACAATATAATCACGAAGACGAACAGAAGGTTGTGTTACTCATTTAGGACGTTCTGAAGGAGGAGATTCGTCAACAAGGGATGGAGGAGAAGACTCATCAGGAGTGGTCACAGGTCCAGCAGAAGACCCAAGTATCTCGGGATGAACCGTAAGCAGTGATGTCGGAGAGACCTGTGGACTATCTGCATCAAATATGTCAGAATGCAAATCTTTGGAAATATCAGTAAAGAGAGGATTATGGGAAGAGGTAGAAAGATGAAATGGAGAAAGAGTAGAAAACATCTTGTGTTCCCAAAAGACAACATGTCGAGAGACACGAAGACGTCGAGAAATAGGATCCCAACACCGATACCCCTTATGTTCAATACCATAACCCAAGAAACAACAAAGACGAGAGCGTGGTTCAAGTTTAGTTCTTTCATGGGGTTGAAGGAGAACAAAACAAGCAGACCCAAATACTCTAAGATGAGAATAATCAGGAGGGGAGCCATACAAGCGCTCAAAAGGGGTAGAATTACCAAGGACAGAAGTGGGAACACGATTAATGGTGTAGGCAGTAGTAAGAGCAACTTCCCCCCAAAACTTTTCTGGACAGGAGGAAGAAATAAGAAGGGCACGGATCGTGTCAAGAAGATGATGATGTTTGCGTTCTGCCCTACCATTCTGCTGAGAAATACCAGGACAAGAAAGATGAGACTGTGTCCCCTGAGAGCGTAGAAAAGATAAAACCTCATAGTCAAGATATTCCATAGCATTATCAGTTCAAAAAACTTTGATTGTACGAGAAAATTGAGTTTTCACCATTGTTGAGAAATCAGAGTATATCTGTTTAAGTTCAGAACGTTTAGTTAAAAGATACAACCAAGTATAGCGAGTACAATCATCCACAAAAATAACAAAATAACGAGAGCCCCCCATAATGGGAGTGGGTGAAGGTCCCCAGATATCCGAGTGAACGAAATCAAATGGTGCAAGAGAAACAAAATTACTTTTATTAAAAGGTAAACCGGGTTGTTTGGCAGTTTGACATGATAAACAATCAATTTTCTCAGAAACCACATGACCCAATTGACCACTAGAAACTAAAGTTTTCAAACGACTAAAAGACACATGACCCAAACGACAATGCCAAAGATTAAAAATAGAAGCTGTAGAAGCGGAAGCAGCAGAGGATGGTGGAAGTTGGAGGTGAACAATCTCAAACAAACGTCCATGCTTACGGCCTATCCCATGAACCTGTTTCGTCTGTGGGTCCTGCACCAAACAACCAGAAGCAAAAAAAGTAATGATCAGACCAAGTTCACATAATTGACCAACAGACACAAGATTTAAAGTAAGGGTAGGAATATGGTAAACATTAGAAAGAGAAATAGATGAAGTAGAAATATGACCAGTGTGGGTAACAGACATATGAGTACCATCAGCAGTATGAATAGTGGTAATAGAGGATGATGAAGTAATAGACGAAAA
The DNA here is from genome assembly GCA_019916065.1 of Vitellaria paradoxa. Classification (NCBI taxonomy): domain Eukaryota; kingdom Viridiplantae; phylum Streptophyta; class Magnoliopsida; order Ericales; family Sapotaceae; genus Vitellaria; species Vitellaria paradoxa. The sequence continues at coordinate 44,595,849 of CM034242.1, forward strand.
AATTATAGAATCAGAAGTCATATGATTGTAAAATCCTGAGTCAAAATACCAAGAGGAAGTACCTGGTATGACGGAGAGGGCAGTAGAAGGAGATGTACCAGTTTTGGCAAGTACTTGCTGAATGATAGACTCCACATCAATCATAGAAAAGGATGGGCCAGAAGAGGAGGACCCGTCTGAAGTAATAGCAGCAGTGGTACGAGAACCATGAGATTTAGCAGAGGACTTAGAGGATCCCTTTTTGGAATGAGCTCCAGAGGAGGAAGCCTTGGGACAGACACGCTGAAAATGACCATGACCTGTTTTGTGGCAAGTCAAACACTCACAAACTGGACAATGTTCAAATGAATGATTGTGTGGTAGACCCATTTTTAGACAGTAGATGCAGGAGTGAGGAGTCAATGGGCTAGAAGATCGACCGTGAGACATGGCAAGAGCGGCATCTGGAACTGGAGATGGTGGTATAGCAAAAAATGAATCCAACTCCTTAGTTTTGAGACCCAGATGAGTTTATTCGGACAAGAGTTATGAAATAGCTTGTTCAAGAGTGGGTAGAGGCATGCGATGGAGTAATGAGGCACGAACCGACTCAAAAGTGTCATGGAGAGCCATAAGAAATAGCAAAAGTCACTGATGATTGCGGTGGATAGTGTACAATTGAGCATCCTCAGAGTGTTTCCAGTTAGGTTCACATAAAGTAAGCTGATCCCAAACAGAAGATATTTGAGAGAGAAAATCATTGATGGATTGCCCAGACTCTTAACGCATACGATGAAGAGTCTGAAGTAACTGATACTGGTGAGCATGACCAGTGGTCTGATAGCGATCCTTTAAGAAATCCCAAATAGCCTTAGCAGGAGAGGGATACTGATCATCGTCGTAGAATTGGCCAAATTGAAAACTGATGGAAGGAATAGTAGTGGCACGAAACCAAATGACAATTTGATAATTCTTGCTTTCCCAATCATCAAGACGATCCTCAAAAGTAAACTGATCCTCATCGTCTTTCTGGATGGGTTTTTTCTGAGAGCCATAGATAATACGCCATAAACGACGTCCTTTGATAAAGCCAGAGAGAGCTTGTGCACACAAAACATAATTAGTCCCATCCAGAATGACAGAGAGGGACGTAATGTTGTCAGAGCGATCCACAGAAAAAGCTTTCATAGTGCCCAATAAAGATAAACAATAAATCCAAGTAGAACAGAGGTCACTAGTGCATCTGGAACGTCGAAAAAGGTAAGGAACCGGTCTGAACCGGTTGAAAATCTGTCAAAAATAGCTGAACTGACCCAAAAGAAGCACTGAACCGGTCTGGGCGGACCGATCTGACCGTTGGAGCAGCTAGGGCTACGTGGCAGATCGCAGTTCGTTGGCATGAGCGCGATCCAGTGCGGCAGGTGCACCAACGAACAGTCCGCACGGCGCACCGTGATTCGTCGAGATGACGTCAGCGAGGCGAATGTGAAGACCAGCGGCACGTGAATTCGCGTGAAACAACGCCCAATTTTCAGGCGGCGCGTGAGGGCGCGTGGAAGCAGATCTCCGGTTCTAGTTGGTGGCGTTGAGTTCGTCTATGAGAGACGAATCCGATAATGTATGTAGATGTTGGAATATTCACCAAAAGAGTAATACAAAAGCGAACAATCAAGGCTTCTTTAACTCTGCTGATGATATATACCAACGCAAGATCTCGCCGGAAAATAATAGCCGACGAAGAAGAGAAAAAAAAATTAGAACCTTTGCTCTGATACCATGTTAAGAATAAAAGAAGAAGGAAAGAATTATGTATAAATATTTATTTCTGTGTGTGAGAATACAAGACTACAAGGTCCTTTATATAAGAGGACAATAATCCTAATCCTGATAAGAGATAGTAATCCTAATTATGATCGGATATACAAAATAAGGAATTGAATAATAATCTTAATTATGATATAAGGAAATGCATAAAATAAGGGATACTAATTATATACGATTATACATTACTAAATCTAACATTTTTATGCCTCTTTTAATCCAATATTTATTTCTATTCAAGCTAATTAAGTCAAATTATTACCCAAGTACAACACCGTTGTTGTCATATTGCTAAATCATATTTATGGGGGAGGTGGTAGAAGTTAAGTAAACTACAAAGACGAGTTTCGATCAATTAGGAAAAAAAAAGTGATGAAATAATTATAGATATAATTTTACACGAGTTATAATTACAGTGGCACATACATAAATATATATATATTAATCATGCTTGAATAATAAAAATAAATTTTAATAAGTAGTAATCATATTATATTTAGAGTGAGTAAATAATTTATTTAAATTATATTTGATTTGGGAGTAATAATTAATGTGCATAAATTATTAACTTTTATTTTATATACTAGATATCCCTCCCTTTTAAACAATCCTTTGAGCCCAAAGCATTATGACTCAAAACTCATGAAATTTGTTTTCCCACCTACTTTCCTTAATATCTGAATAATTGTATTCATCATCACTCAAATGTTTAAAAATTAAACTTATTTCTCTTATTTCAAAATGTTATTAATGTTAATCATTTTTGATAAAATCAATCGTTTAAATTTAATAAAAATGTCAAAATAATTAAAACTTTAAATTTTTTTTCTATTTTACCTATTCCTAAACTTTTGGTACTCGTGACATTTTTTTTTATTTAAAAAAAATGCAATTTTTAAATATTAAAGTGATCAGTATAATTAGCTAAATATTAGGGTAGAAATGTGTAATTTGCTCTTTATTTTCTTCCCTTTTTTCCCGAACTCACAAATAATAAAATTTGCGAACTCACAGCAGGGTAATTTACTTAAGAAGTGGCGAGAGTGAAAGGGGGGACACTGTTGCTTCGAAGCAACTCGTTGGCGCAAAGAATTTGCGGTAGGTGAAGCATAGAATAAACGATTATCCTGTATTGATTTTTAAGGGATCAACACAGGTAAGATTACTTCAATTTGTTCATTTTTGGTTGAAAAAATAGGGTTTTCATTTCATATTTTTGCCACGAGATTATGTGGTCTGTTTCTGTTTACTTAGAATCATATCACCCCCTGCTGCACGATTAGGGCCTGGGTTGGTCAAATATCAGGTGGGTTTGATTCGGTAAATATACACACACACGTATGTATGTGTATAATTTTGTACGTATATATCTGAGTTAGCTATCATTTGTGATCAAATGTTATGACAAATGAAGCACTGGGTCCTTCGGCGGAGTCGCCAATCCAATTGATATTTGGAAGCCATTTGGGTGTACTGAGCTTTGGGATAGTGCTTTAGAGTCCCATAAGAGGGCATACTGATTTGAAACTTTGAAGCAAGTATAGTTGCAAGCTGTTTTCTCCCTTGTCACCATTTCTCTGTATTTCTTTCCCTATAATCAGTTCTATATGCCGTAAAGCATTGTGTAGATTGTCTTTTGATGAAAGTTTGCATGTAGATGGAATGAAAAAAAGATGCTTTCACCTTTTCTGGTGGTCCTTTTGTGTATTGTTTTAAATACTTCGATGGTTGACTAATTTCAGTCGTGATTTCGCCCCTTTTCCAGAATTGTGCATGCTGATGATGGTTCTATTTTTTGGCCTTAATATTTCAACAGTTAGCCCAAAAAATAGATGAGTTTGATATGTCTTACAATCCTTGTCTTCCTTTCTATGTTCCATTAAGAGGAACACAAATTTAGCGCCATTTGTTGCTGCCTATCTAACTTTTTGTTAATGGCAATTTTTTTTTTTTTTTGGGTGTGTTTTTCACCTGCAAGGTTGGTTGAACATTCGATTTGGATTAAACTGCAAAATGGAAAGACAGCCACCCTATGGTGGCAGCAATATCAATCTGTATGCTGCCCAATTGCAGCAGACACCCACACAGAGAATAGAACAACATTCTGGAATGAGTCATTTTTCAGGAAAGCCAGATTCTTCTCCTGCTCAGAAAGAGCATTCATTGATGCCTTCAAAAGCTGAGGGGCAATGGCAATGGGATAGAGATGCACGAAGAGTATCAAATCCAGTGTCATCTAATCCATACATCGAAGGCAAGTATTGTACTTGTCTCTATAAATTATGCCCTAGATTTATGATTTACTGTTACTAAATGTTGTTAAGATTTTGCTTCAATGTTTCACATTGTAACTTTGCTATTTCTGTGTTTAAAACAAATTGACGCATAGCATGGCAGTCTTGTAAATCCTTACGGTATGTGCTGTCCTATGAGTCATGAAGGATGGTGGTAGGAGAGAGATTTTCAAGAATAATTGGGAAGAAATAAGGAAGGGAAGCACTTGAAGTAGCCCAGTAGGTTAAATATAAAGATGATCGTTGGAGATGCATACTTAGCCCAGGGCCACCACAAAGTTATTGACAAGGTGTGTTGTGTTATACAGACAACGCCATCCCTCCCTCCCTCCCCGCCTTCCCCCAACATTGCTGTCCAAAGCGCACCAACACGTGTCCTCACGCACTTTCTTGCTTGTAGACCCAGCTACCACACACTCAATATTGTTAGTGTGACCGCGCATTCCTCATTTGTAAGCCTCCTTTATCCCCTTCGACTAAGATCGTCTAATGTAGATCAACCTAGTTGCACTATTGATAGATGTTTTTGCTGTGGTTTGAAGCCTCTCGATGTGCATTGAGTTGTTCGTGATGTGCGAAGCCTTGTTTGTATTGGTTGGTGTTTGTTCTCTATGTTGGCAACCACATTGAGGCATCTATTGTTGTTGCTAGTCAATTGTTGATTGCGGTCTGGTTGATTGTTCTCTTTGTTGTTGTTTGAGTGTTGATATTGCATCATGTTATTGTTGTGTGCTTTTGGAGCCTATATATTGGGCTCATTTAGTTGATTCTATTTTATTGAATATTGTTGATTCTCTTGTTGATTAGCTATTATGTTGAAATTTGAAACAGAACAAACAACACCACCAAAGCCATCATTTGTTCAAAACTTGCCTCAATCGATCTTCTTGAAGGCTGATTACGTTCCCCTCTCCATTACTCCAAAGAAGTTGCATGGTGCAAATTATTTGAGTTCGGCTCATGCTGTTAAAATTTTCTTTATGGGAAGGATAAGTTACATTATGTAACTGAAGATCCACCTCCTTCCACAGATTTTCTCCATCATGTATAAATGAGTGAGGATGCTATTATCATGGATTTACTATGGCACACTTTGTAGGATTCAGTTGCTACTACTATAGAGTTTTATGACTCTTCAAAGAGGATATGGGATTGCCTTGCGGAATCTTTTTTGTAGAAAAATAATGTTTCTTAAGTTTATTAGTTGTATGAGCAAATGTTCTCTACCAAGCAAGGTTATAATTCCCTTTTATGAGTATTATATTCCCTTTAGGAGGTTATGGTAGCAATTGTTGTAGTATCACCCCTTTTGTGAGGATTTGACACAACTAGGGGAATATTGTGAGGAGTTCGTGCTTGCTAATTCTTTAGTTTGCATTAATCTTGCTCTCCGTGGCTTTAATGACTAGATTCTTGCCAGTGAGACATTACCTACTATTGCCAGTGCTTGTTCTCATATACAATGGTTTTCTATTGGTTGTCTGTCTTCCACAATTATGGATCATTTAGTGCCTTTTGTTGAATCTTCTACACTTGTCAGTGATCATAGTGGCGGTGGTGGTTCTTCCCAGAGCACCTTTCGTAGTGCTCTTGGTGGGCGTAATGCCTATGGTAGAGGGCGATTCTCTAGTGGTCGTGGTGATCAGAAGTGTGACTATTGTGATGATACCAATCATACTAAGCCCTATTGCGAGAATAAGTATGGGAAACCCAATCATGCACATCATATTCCTAACTGGCCTTCTTCGTCACAGATTCAAGTAGCTTACAACGGAGCCACCACCTTTGGTTCTCAAGAGACATTTACTCTAAACTCATCCTTTAGGAGCTTATATCCTTATACAATCCTTGCGTGTTTCTAACGTTGCGTGTTTCTAACGCCTCTACATCCACTGCTATTTTGGCTAACACAAATAATCCAACCCTTGTGGCCTCATCCTCTCTTTCACAGATCATCAATTCTAGCGTCAATTCATGTGTTCAGTTATTTTTCCTTGTTCTTCGACTTAATTCATATTATCATAACATTGCCTTGTCTGATGGCTCATCTCATCCTGCTTTTGTCAAAGAGACGCTTCATCTCTTGTTGTCTCTTATTTTACCTTCTGGTCTTTATGTCCCTCACTTTTCTTTTAATTTGCTTTTGGTCAGTTAGTTAACTAAATTATTGAATTGTTTAGTAACATTCTTTCCTACTTCTTGTGTCTTCCAGGACCTCCAGATGAAGATGAAAATGGGTTTGGGGGATGAGAAGATGGCATTTACTATCTTGACTGCGTTCATCCTTTGAGTGCACCTCATCGACACTTCGTGAGAAGATGGAATTTAATATCTTGATTGCGTTCGCCCTCCTGAGTGCACCTCGTCTGCACTTCGTACTACTATCTCGCCTCCCTCCTTCCCCAACAGAGTGATATTTTCATTTATGCCACCCGTTTTTTAACTCAATTGAAGTTAGTTGTTTTCGATTTGTGTTCAATGTCTAGTATAGAATGTGAAGCACGTAAACTTGGCAAGCATTACTATAGTTCCTTTGCTAGTCATGTTGTTAGTCATGATTGTACCTTTTCGATGTTGTGTACGTATGTTTGGGGACTTGTGTTAATGGTTTTCCTACTTTGTGATTTTTATGGTTAATTTTTCTTGTATGAAATGGCTTCTCTTAGTGAAACAACATTCTTCTCTTAGTGAAACAACATTCTGAATTATCATTTGTAATTTCTCGCTTCTATAATGAAATTTTAACTCAGCTTGGCAATTGTATCAATGTTGTCCAATCAAATAATGCCTGAGAATATACTCAATCTATTGTCTTTGTATTGATTGGGACATTATTCATCAAACCACCTGTTAAATGCAAGCACCTTCATTTATTAGATGTGGCCTATGCTTTGATGTTTCATATGCATATCCCTAAGTTTTTTTTTGGTGGATGCCACTTTCACTACCTCCTTAATAGGTTCCCATGCCAGTTTTGAATAATCTGTCTCCCATCTCTATTCTCTACCTTGATAGACCTTTCTTTCCACTCTCTCCTCGCATATTTGGTTGTGTTTCTATTGTTCATGTATTTGATCCCTGTCTAGATAAGCTCTTACCTCATTCTCATTGTTATTTTGTGAGTGCAGATGTCACCTTCTTCGAGCTACAACCTTCTCCTTGTGCGGTGACATCTTGCCTTCCAATCCCATTGCTTTGCTTGAAGGGGTGATTTCTTTGCCCTTTTCTTTTCTTTTCCCCATAATTTATGATTGTTCTAAGTAGCCATCTTATTTCAATTTCCTGGAATTTCAACTTCTTTCACAATCTTCTCGATGGGGAAACCAATGATCTTGTCTCCCTCCTAAATTCGTTAGGAGTAGCAAACCAAAATCTTTGCATTTGAAAATCTGCTTTTGGGACAATTCTGGAAACTTCACTTGCAAGTCTCTTTGTGAAACTAACTGATTTCCCTCGATTTATTCCCTCCTAAGATGATATGGGAAGATAAAATAGCCACAAAATTCAGATATTTGCTTCGCTTGTTTACAATAACAAGCTCAATACCTATGGTATGCTCCAAAACGGTGGCCATTGCATTCTCTACCTAAACTGGAGTGTAACGTGCAAAAATGCGCCATGTCTTTTTTGTTTTGTTGTTTTTCGTTTTTTCGAAGGTAAAAATTCTCAAGAGACTGGCAATCACCTCTCTCTCTCTCTCTCTCTCTTTAACACTGACCCCTGGCTGCTGACTTGTGGAGGAACTTTCCTTGGAGGGAGGCGAATCCTGGATCAGTTGCTGACATGTTGTTCCTTACACATTTTAGGGGTTCTGTAGAAAATAGGAAAGCCAAGATCTCTTTGGCTTGCTTTGGTTATTTGGCTGGAAAGGAATAAAAGGTTTTTGAGGATAGATTCAATGACTTGGGGAACATTTGGGACAGAATCTAGACCACTGCTTCTGTCTGGCTTGGGAAACAGGGGAGTTCAATGGAATACCTCTTTTCCCACTTAAGTTTAATTGGCAGAATTGTTGTTCCTATTTTTCCCCCCTTTTCAGCTTTCTTTGTTTTTCTAATTTTATGTTCTATTCTTCTGGACTTCTTGTCCCCCTCTTTTGCAATCTCTTTTTTATTTTTATTTTTTCTTCATTATTTAAATTGTTGCTTATTTGAAAAAAGAAAAAAAAAAAGGTGCAAAATTAATAGAAAACAGGGCAAAAATGAAGCAGCTGCTTCCAGTACGTAAACCCTGGAAGCTAAAAGATTACTTCAAGCAATTGGAATAATTGGGTTCTGAATATGGTGCTTTGGCCTTCTGAAGCGTGTTAGTTTTCCTTTTAAAGTGTGTGACCACGTTGGTGGGCTTTTTCCTACCGAGTGTTCAGCACTTTTCACTTTTGCCACATGTGAATTGATTTTGAAAGTAGCTTGTGATAGTCAACGTATATTTCTATGATTTTTCTCTAGGTATTTTTATTTTGATGTTTATTTTAGCCAGGCAGCCGTAAGAAATGGTTGTTGAAGGCATGCATTGTTAGCTGTCATTGTCCTTGCAAGTGTTAATAAACATAGAAAGCATAATTATTTCATAATGATGGATACCACTTGTAAAACCTTTTTTAGGTTTTATTTATTAATTTTTTGGTTTTTTGGTCTTTCGTTATGAAGCAGGTCAAGGAGGCAATGCAGCTCGCACAATTTACCAGGGACATATGCCCAATCCGAATGTGAAATTAGAGAACGCGGGGGAACCCAAATTACAGTACCATGAGCAAGACATGGAGATTGGATATGAGGACAAACCTGCAGTATTGACTTATGAGGGTCTTGAGCAAAAGTTTATGGATGAAATTATAAAACTGGCAAAGGAACAGAATGATGCAGAGGATGCAGAACATGCTAGGCACAGGGAGGTTAGTTTATCTTGGTTGGAAAATTTATTAGCTTCTACAGTTAAACCTAATCCTTCTCTTTCTTTTTTTTAATTATCTTTTTTTCTTAGAGAGACTGCCAAAGGCTGATGGTTTTTTGGAAAAAATTGTTCACTTTCTCAATTATTGCTTGTTTTCCATAAACGATAACAATTCAATTGGGTGAACCGGTCATGATTGATTGTTTGAATATACATTTTGCTTGTAACTTTGGTGTGTGCTTGGCATTTAAAAAAAAAAAAAACACCAGATCCCCACTTGGGGATGCCCCCCACCCCACATGGTGCCTAGTCTATGACACCTTTCCAATAAAAAAATAAAAGGTGAAAATGGTTACAAAAACAATCCTTGGACCGTGTCCTTCCGATTCTTGTTTGTTTTTGACTTTTGACCATTTTTCTTGCGTCCATTATTTTTCAGAAAATAATGGAGATCAATAATCAGTTCCAGGAGAAAATATCTACCCTCCGAGCCCTGCAAGCGAAACGGAGAGAAGAATTTCTTCTAAAGGAGGCACAAGCGCGGTTACATCAGTATCAGCAAGCTGGAATGAATCATCTCGCCATCAACCAACACCCAGCAGCAGCGGAACCACACTGCGGTTATGCCACCAGTCAATTTGATTCCTACAGGGACAGGACTCCATTTCTTGGAGATGGGAGAAATCAACAAACAAAGGCAAGAGTTCCCACTGGTCAATTTGATTCCTACAGGGAGGGAACTCCATTTCTCGGAGATGGGAGAAATCAACGAACAGAGGCAAGAGTTCCCATCCCTCAGGGCCGCGTTTACAACAATGCGCGAAATTACTGATGATATTCGGAGTGAAATCCTTGTACCGACTTCCATCTCGTCTTATAATCTTGATATTCCTATGCAACTGTGGTTTGAATGTGAAATAGGAAAACCCCCTCCGGTTGTTGACTATGCATATGATGCGGAGCATCAAATATGATTGTTGTAAATATGCTGAGACCTAGTTTCTCCTTGACAATCAGAGAGCTCTCTCCTGTTTTTATCTGATTTTCCCTTTGGATTAAGAAAGTTTTTTTTGAAATTTTATAGAATTGAGTATGTGCCAAACAAGGTCAGATGATTCTAATTTCTATTTCCAGTGACTGGCAAGGATGCATTTTTGTGTGGTGGTGATGTAGGTCAAAGGCATCTACATCAGTTATTATAAATTCAAGCAGAATGTTTTTAAACAAAGAATTTCTTTATGTTTGAAAATTTTTTGGAGTGAAGAGAAAAGTAAAAGGGAAAATAAAATTAGCAATTTGTGTTATTTTATTATGCATGACCAAGTAAAAATTATTAAGTATTTCTTGTAAAAAATAAATATTTATAATTAATATAATTTTATTTTAGAAGGGGAGTTTTAGCGCAACGGTAAGAGTTGTAGCCGTGTGATTTAAGGTCACGGGATCAAATCAAGGAAATAGTCTCTTGCAAATACTGAGTAAGATTACGTACAGTGAATTTTTGTGATTCGACTCTTTCTCGGATCTCATGTAAAGAGTAAATCCTTGTGATTCGACTTTTTTCCGGATCTCGCGTAAGACAGAAATTTCGTACGTCCTTTTTAATATAATTTTATTTTACTTTTTATTGCATTGGCTAAGGTAGTGGTAACATTCTCATTGGAAAGAGTGTTGTAGCAGTATCCATTGCATGACTGATTTGGCAAAGTCTATGATAAGATTGCACTACTTTCCGTCCTATCATTTACCTCAACAATTTTGCTTCCTACAATTTAATAATCTCTATTAACAAAACAATATTTCGAACCCACTTCCATCTGACAATCAGTATGAGCAAAAATTTTATCCTACGATACAGTGTATAAATGTTATCAACCTAACCGAAGTATTTAAACTAACACAAAATGTGCTCCCATTCAATTCTCAGTATTAGACACCACAATTATCGGGGCACAAAAACCCTTGATAGCATCCAAAATTGAATTAAAAACCATTCAATTTTTACCCAAAACTTCCTTTCCTCTCTATTTTGAAGGTGAAATTACTAAAATACCCTTAATATTCTAACTTTATTAAACAATTAAATTAATCTAAAATTAAAGTATTTTGGTCTTATTAAAAAAATTAGGGTTGCTTAGAAAATTTTCAACATAAAAAGTATATACAAGAATCAAACCTAAGTATTTTTTGTAAAACAAATTATATTTTCTCATTATATTATTAAATACTGTTATGCATAATATCAAAAAATATAACATAATCAATTCTATAAACTTTAAAAACTTAATAATAATTATATTTTTTTATATACAAAGAACATCCCTAGTAAATTTCAAGTATTGTTAAAAAGACCGTTAAACCATTAAATTGTAAAAAATATATTCACTAATTTAATATACAAGAATAATTATATTTTTCCTTGAAAATAACATTGTCTCTCTCCTTATTCTTTTCTTAAATACTTAGTGACCCCCTTATTAAAAATCCCTGGATCCACCTCTATTTTCATACAATATGTAACAAAGGAGGATGCATTTGCAGTAATAAGAAGTGAGATAAAATGAAATAAAGTAAGATAATTTGTAAGCTCATAATTCATGTAATAAAATAAAAAATAAATAACTTTTACATATTTTTAGAAATTTTTAAAAATTTTCAGTAATTTTTAATAAATCAAAAACACTCAAAATAAATATCAATGATACAAATGACAATGAAGTACAATACCTTACTATGTGCACAACCCACAAGTGTATGCACATATGAACACTTACAACCCACAAGCGTATGCACATATGAGCGCTTATATAACTTTGTAAGGAAACGTTTGGAGCGATAAAAAATAACGAGAAATATAATTTGATTAATGTTTTAATTTTTGATACATAAATTATCAAATTATATTTTTTAGAAATAAATAGAGAAATTTTATTACTTTTGCATCACCTTTTTGGGAAAAAAAAAATTATCCAAACAATTTTTTTGATTCCGTCAAAATGATTTTACGTAAAATTTATTAAAAGTCGTTCAAAAGTTTTTAAGATTTATAAAAAAAGTTATTAGAAATTATGTAATATTATTAGAGTTTGTAAAAAATTTATTAAGATTTGTACAAAAATTATTAAAATACGTAAATATAAATAAATTTATAAAAATTTCACGAAGTATAAAGAATACAAAATATGCTAGAAAATTTTAAAAATTTTTACAAATTTTCAAAATTTTTCAACGATTTTCATCTCACCAAACATCCCCAACTATGGAAACTAAAATTTTGACGAACAGATTGAAGACAAGCTGTGATAAGACAGGTTAATTCACAAACCCGGAACCTAATTTAAATGAGTTCACTAGTTTTGGCCAATCAAAGAGTGAGCTTGCCTCATTATCATATAATAATGCATTTGGAAGGAATAATGCAGAGAGAGAAACAAGCTGAAACCTAAACATGCGGGCAATAACACACACTTGAAAGTAACAACAATCAGCAGACCAAGCAGACTAGCTTCCTCGGAATTTTCCTTTTATGTTACACGACAGAGTACACAGCAAGGCTGATGGCACAATTTCCATACAAGAAACACTATCAAGTACTAATGATACAATAGAATTGTTCTTTGGGTTCAAAATTCTGACATCTCATGCCTGCATAGCGACCAGGAAAATTTTCCAATAAGACAAAATTTGTAAGGGACACAACAGAATCATCAGATATCCAAGACCTGAACGGGCTGATTTACTTTGACATCACCAAGTAACTCTAAAAGCCCTACAGCAACACCATACTCCAGCCAATATTGCCATATTTTAAAAAAAAAAAAAATTCTCATTAACTCAGGACGATGGTGTTTGTCAAGGAACCAATTACCTGTGACATTTAATGTTTTACCTCCTCCGGGTTTTGTGTTTAACTTTCACAATTTTCCTATTAGCCTTATCAACACCACTGGAACCCAACGAAAAGCTGCCTCCAGCACTGAATTCTAGACTACCAGATGGCTGAAATACAGATGTGTTTTGTGGGCCGCTTTGATTCTGTTGGCCACCAAATTGAAACGGAAGCCCCCCTGATGGAGCTGCTGAACCAAACACAAAGCCAGATGATGGGGTTGAAATGGGAGGTTGACCAAATACCGGAACTGTTGGTGTGGATGTTGTCTGTACAGGATCCTCGGCCATGGTATCTTCCACGCTCATCTGATCACCATTACCTGATGCAGCAGTGAAGATAGGAACAGAGCTACCAAAAACAGGCTGCACTTGCGAAGAAGATGCAGTAGCAGACGATGAACTGAATGAGAAAATGGAACCTGATGAAGCACCAGTAGATGATCCAAATAATATAGGAGCACTGCTGGTAGTAGCAGCAGCAGAAATTGAGGATGCACTAAAAGAGAATCCAGTTGATGGAGACACTGCGTTAAATGTGGAACTGAAGACAGGAGACTTCACGGGCTGCCAATTGGAACTGAATAAGCTAGAAGTAGCACCGCTAGAGGTAACTGAGTTGGTCTCTGAAGAGGAAGCCTGAGAACTCTGACCAAAACTAGTGCTCAAACCAAACACATTTGAAGGAGTTGATGAACCAAACATAGAACTACTAGATGTTGAAGAACCGAATACGAAACCACTAGAGGTTGATGAACCAAATGTAGAACTGGTAGATGTTGAAGTGCTAGTTGAGAAAGATGAAATCCCAGAAGTCCCAAAGATAGGAGCAGCAGCAGATGAACCAAACTGAATAGGTGTGCTCTGTGTCACACTTGCAACCCCAGTTCCAGCAGGAGATGCCTGTGGGCCAACCAAAGGTTCACTACTGGTGCCAAAGCGAGAACTCTGAGAGACGCTATTGGCAGCTGTAGTGGCAGAAGCACTGAATCCAAAAATGCCACTTCCTGTGCTTTCAATTGCAGATGATGTGCCACCAAACGGTGAGATGATTTGGTTGCCAAGGGTTGTTTCGTTCTCAGTTTTGGCCTTTGAATCTGTAGGTTCCACAATAGATGTAGTCACTGCTGTTGAACCAAAATTTGACGGAGCAGCAGATGTGGATCCAAAGTTGAAAATGGGGAATGCAACAATTGAAGGTGCTGCAGATGTAGACGGAATCCTATCAGAGGCAGTGGCCGTATCTGCACCATTGGTAGATGTTGTAGCAACAGTTGAAGAGGCAACATTGGCAAAGCTATTTGTAAAATTACTGGAAGGCAGAACTGCAGCAGGGGAAGCAAATATAGAAGGGCTTGAATTAAGTGAACCATTACTTAGACTTGAACTGCTGGTCAGGGCACCAAAGGAGAAAATGCTATTTGTTGATGTTGAAGTTGATAAAGCAGAAGAAATTGAAGTTTCTGTTTTTCCAACAGTATCTCCAGACTTTTCCATGTTTTTGTTATCACCCTTATCCAAGTCAGGAATTTTTGGTACATCGGATGCACCAGTAAAAACATTGGCCACACTGCACATAAACAAAAACCCATGTCAGAGATACTCCTACCAATTTCAAATTAAAAGAATGAAAACTCAACCGAAAGATACTAAGCAAAGTTGGATCAACAAATCTATTTCCTTCCACGTGCTTTATAAATGTTCATTTATTGATTTATTTGGGTTATAATTGTCATATAATAGAAAAATCTAATGCAGAAGAAATCATCCAATACCAACAGTTTCCAAATCATGCTGTGTATTGGATCACATTTTCATATCGCCCTATCTTACAATTTATAATAGGCTCAGTATTCTCACCTTCAACTCAAACTGCAATCTTGTAGATATTATTCAGCACTACACCTTCAGACAAACAATTATGTAAAACTTGTCCTTCAGTTTGAAGGGGCAACTTACAAGGTCAAATTTGGTACACCATAGAGGAATGCCCTATCCATGTCTAGTTTTCAAATTTCAACTACTTGTATTCATTTGAATAACATTACAAGTGAAAACAGAAAATGGACTAAATGGAGTGATGTAGCAAGTGCGAAGAAGATAGTCCAATTCTTGTATAAAAGAGGGACGAGGTGGCTGTCTGAAATTGGTTCTCCTGTGGGTGCGTATCACACATAAAAAAAGTATATCCATGATTCGTATCTTCCATATCAAACTCCACACTGTGAACACTTCCCACTGCAGTTTATAGAAGGTTCTTTTTTTATTTTTATTATTTTTTAAGTGATATCCCACATGTAAATCAGCTTGCAATCACAAAAACTTATCTCTTGAATACTAAACTATATCTCTTTCTATCAGTTGCATACAAATTATAGGATTTTGCTTACTAAAGCTTCTGTAATTCTCACAGTATGTCTCCTGTTAATTTACTGGATTTTACAATTATAATAACATATCATTCTTCTATCTCAGCGTGTAGCAACTATGATACACTGCATTCACAAATTCATTGACTGACATCTAAACTAGCTATGTCAAATAGGTAAATCATAAATTTTATAAGCATAAAATACATAGCACAGAACTTGGTTATGAAGTTAAAAGATTGACCAACAATCAACAACCAAAAGATACAGACAAGTAACAGACATCTCAGGTAACATATAAGAACACACACACCAAACGTTTTTATAAAAAAAACAAAAGGCACATCTGTTTTCAACCATACAAGCCTCATCTTACTGTACCATGAGATAACAAGTGCACTGTTTCTTTGCACCAAGAAACACATTCCAACCCCTTGTGTCAAAAATCCTATATGCACACTATAAAATGTCCAAATCATGAAAGAGGGGATGGATACTGCTTACGCATGAGGGGTATAAAAAGATAAAAAGGAAAAATAAGAAAAGCATAAACAGCTATAATTTTAATACCCACAAGGAACTGACCTTTTAGAACTTTCTGGCTTTGGTTCCAATAGAGCACCAGATTTTAGGCTTGAAGATTCATTAACAGACGATGAGGAAGAAAATATAAGCGATGGAACCTTATCAACACTATTAGAGCTAGAACTAAATAAAGGAGGATGTGCACTCAGTTCCTTGGGTGGAACAATCTTATCAAATGCTGATGTTGATTGAGAACAGGCCACAACTGGCTGAGAAATTGTGCTGGAAGCAGGCACATTAGGGAAAGTAAAGCCAACTTTTTTCTCACCAACCAGTGTCCAATCAGAAGGTCCTAAATCAGTTGATTTTTGTAATACAGGACCAGAAGGTGCTTTGAATTCAGGAACTGCTGAAGGCTTGTCCCCTGTCATCAATCCAGAAGAAACAGCCTTGCTCTCCACCACAGATGTCTCCAATTTTTTCTTTTCCTCAGTCAACGGTGTAGATACGTCTTCATTGGAATGAATCTCATCATCCAGTTCCACAAAATCCTTCATGATACATCATGAGCTTTATTATTGTTTCAGAATCTAAAATAAAACAAGCAAAGAGATGGGAGCAAAATGCATATTTTAAAGATGCTGATTTTTTCAGCTAGGAACTAAGGAATGAAAGGCTGGCAAGCTATTACAACAAAAGGACACCAACATGGACTAGGACCCTGATAATGAACAGGATTACAACCTGAATCTTCATTGCCACGCACTAATGTGGTCTGCTCGGGAACTGAAAATGTAACCTCATGGTTGAGGCCACTTGAAAATTACATAGCATACACTGCGTTTACAGGTCAAATAAACTACTAAAATCTCAAATATGCCCCCAAAAACTGTGCCAACTTACAGCAGATTCATCGAAGGAGAGAGAATGTTTTTGTAATAAAATTGATTTTTTATTAGCACTTATGGTAATATAATAAAATGTGTAGAAAATTTTTTTGAAAAATATAAAATTATTTTAATCTAAGTGATGGGCTGCCGCGATACACATGCATTGCAGGGGCAACTACAGATAAGCAGTGAGGGGTTTGTAATAGAGACTTTTTTGTTGAACTAAAAAAACAAAGGAGTGTTAAGTGCAATTTCCAAATTAGTGGAGGGCAATTCCCCCATGGGCCCTCACATGGGTCCACCCATGATACCAGGTCAAGAATCAATACTAGGATAGATAATAGGACGGGTCCAATGTTGATTAAAAAAAAAAAAAAAGACAACATTGGAAGGAAGACAAGACAGCTTGCCAACCATGAAAAACTACCAAACAAAAATAGGCTAAAAATGGCACCACCACCAACCTCATGCGCACTCATCTGAAAAGCCGATTTCTTTTGCAAAGGTTGAGTAACAAACTGTTTGCAGAATGAATCTGCATCTTTACCACCAGGTATGATTTCTTTCATTGAAACAGTAGCATTGCTGATCCCTGCAGGAGACAATGTGTCACAAGAAACAGTGGACTTTTTTGAGTGCTTTTCTTCGCTTTTATCATGCTTTTGAGATGAAGTATTGCAAGCAGCAGGCAAAGATGCGTTGCACACATCCTTCAACTTATGACCATCTTCGGCATTATGCAGAATCTTTGACGAATCTACATCCTCCAGGCTTCTAAGAGCCTGTCCACGTAGCATATTTGGTGTCAACTTGCTGGGTGATTTCTCCCTTGCAGCAACTACATTGCCCTCTGATGATTTCTCCTTTGGAACCAACTTTTCAAGCTGCTGCAATATTTTAGCAGCCATCTCTGTGGACCTAGAAGGAACGGGGGTATAACTTGGACCAGGCACACTATTACCCTCAATATCTCCCACTGGTTTTGATATTCCATTGTTCAATTCATCCAATGAAGGCAGCTTCTGAGCCAAACGCATAGGATGTTGAGCAGAATCAAATGGAAGTCCAGCTCCACGACTAGAAAGGGGACTTCCGGATACTGGAAATCTCCAATTTTGTGGAGTCGAAAGATTGGTTTTCTGCCGAAGCCTACGTATGGGACCAACAGATCCAACATTGTCTTCTAGTGCAGAACTTCTCCGTTTTAGGGCCTGAAAGAAGAAAATGAAAATGAAAATACATAACAATGCATAACCCTTAAAAAGAACAAATGGAGTTCACTATCTCCTGGTCAAATACCAATTGTTTAGAACCAGATTTTGCATCACGCTCCCCCGCAAACTGAGAAGATGATGATGCAGATGGTCCCCCATAACCATCATATGTGGAATTGGTGCCCTATGAATAAGAAAGATCTAATCAAAAGCTAGGAATCTAATTTTAAACTTCAGAAAAAGAAAATTCCTATGCAGAAAAATAAACCTTTTGGATAGCAGTTGGATGAACCCTAGAATATGGCGTACGGGCCATGTTATATATTGCAGATCTGCCCCGGGATCTTGGCGTCATAAAACCATTTTCAGGAACCCCAACTCGAACAGCTGCCCTTGGTACAAGTGACATGACGGGTGATTTTGCAGGCAATGCTACATTATCCAGAAGACTTGCTCCTTCCCTCAGAGGTTGCCTGCGCAAGTCTAGCATTGATGGAGATGCTTTTGAAGGCCTACTGCCCATGTAAGCTTTTGCAAGCTCAGCAGGAGCTGCAATATCCTCCTCAAGAACCTGAAATTTTTATTGTATGAATATAAAATATAGAGTACAATATTGCAAATCATATAATTATCATAATTAGAATACATGGACCAGCAGCAAGACATCCAAAAATGTTTGAATATAACAGAAAAAGTATTAGATCAGTTTAGGATTCATGAGAACTGACAATAGGAGTTGAAACTGGAAATCTATGGCTCTCCAACGGAATCTCTGGCCTATTTTCTTGCATTGGACTGCTTGCAAATTTTTCCGGACTTCCAAAAGCAGGTAGGGGCGGTGGAAGATTCGACTCAGTGCTATTGTCCTCATCCCCATTAGGTAAGTCAACAGTTTTCGAACGCAGTAGTTCTGTCAAACGATCAATCTCAGATCTGCACAATACAATTCACATCAATAATACACGAACAACAAAGACCAGCACACATAGAGAACTGAACCCCAATTAAGGAAGCAATCTCAGCAGCCATCGAACTCATAATAACAGGTGGTTCCCAATGAGGGGATGTTTGGTTGGCAAAAGTTTTGCCAAAAAGTATAGTAAAAGTACAAAGATTTGATGTAAAAGTGATATTGGAAAAAAGTACAAAAGGTTGGTAAAAGTTGGTGGGTTTTGGTTGGTTTTAGCCAACCAAACACCCCCTAAGGATTGAGACAGGACAGTTAACGGCCCGCACATATAAAATTCTATTTAGACATGAAATTTGGTGGGAGGAGAGCAATATGCTCCAAACATCCAAAATTGGGAACCAAAAGGTTTTGACAACACCCCGCCTTAATGGTGGGACAAAAGCAAACGACAATTGGAGGCAGTATGGAGAAAATGAAGCTAGATAACTTCTGCATCATAAAGACCAAAGAGTTTGAAAATCATGACAATATGAAGATGTAAAATATCTGTTTTCCAGTATCCACAAGAGAACGAAGAACTGTGAAAATGTTTAACACCCAGTATACAGGAGCCTCCCAAGAGTGTCTATTTAAAAAAGGGGATACATTTTGGTATTTCACATATCCATAAGTATATGCATTTACACATGCAGATACATACATGAATAAAAATGAATGAATCAGAAGAGAGATGCTGCAATAATGCACAGAACAAGAACACACACATAAGCTTCCACCAGACAGGCAGCCAAGAACAAATTCACTTGTCTGGAAAAGGAACCACCTTTTATTATCCCCATAACATGCTTTCTTTTGTTAACCCAATTGGGTAATCAACAGTAAAGACCATGTACATGATTGGTGAATGCATGTCTTTACAATGAGTGCAAGCTCACAAGAAAACAAAACATACAATTATTTTTGTCTTTATTTAAAGCTATTAAATATCAGTTTATTGATTCTCATCGTTTATGGCATATGACAAATGCTAAAACATCCATATTGTGTATAATTGCAGAAAAATAATATAAAAGGTCAAATAGTGAAGTTGTATTCACATAAAACAACATGGCTGCAATACAAATATCTGCACTAACTGAAATAAACACGAACACATGTTCCAAATAGAACAAAAAAGGAAACAAAAGGAAACTGATAAAAAAACTCCAGCCAAAGGCATACCTGGTAAAGGTCTTTTGCTTTAATATTTGCTCAAGTTCAGAGACACCACTATTGTCAAAGCTATTAGTTTGTTTCCCACCAGCATTATTAGCTGGTCCTTGAACTCCAGGAGGATTCTTCACAGAAAAATTTGTATAAGATGCATGTATCAGCACAAGGCCATGCTATAAGACAACATTATCATAAAAGAGGACTACATACAACATGGTTAATTAAAAAAAGACACGACAGATAGAGAGAGAGAGAGAGAGAGAGAGAGAGAGAGAGAGAGAGAGTTTAGAAGAAGCATGGTTCAGTATTTCATAAACTCTTAAGGATATCTTCAACTACAAAACTAATAGAAACACACACTTGCACACAAATGATTGGCGTGCTTAAGCTAGCTCCATAAGATAAACATTCGAACTTACACCATGAACTGCTTCCTGAAACCTATTCCCTGATTCTTGGTTGGCTTCTGTCACATCATAAAATAAATAAAATATAATCAGAAAAATGGAAATAGTACCTTGCATTTACAGTGTTGTTGAAATCTTAAATTACAACAAATTAAACAAGGAATTATTGAAACTGGGGACTTATTAAAAATACAATAAATTATAGGACCCACACCCCCCCCCAAAAAAAAGGAAAAATCATCCACACATTAAATGATGGAAAACATTAGGAGTGTAATTCCAATACGAATCAAAATTAATGACCAAATCATAATCAGCATCGGAAAAAGTAAAGGCATGATATTTTTTTTACAGAAAAGGAAGCAATAAAATCCTAATGCATTAGATTCATGACCAAATCCCTTCTTTTTTTTTTGGGGGGGGGGGGGGTTGGGAGAGAACAATATCATTTTGAGTTAAGAAGGAAATGAAATAAGATACATCTTACAGAAAAGTTAGCTAGGTAAGCATGAATAATGGCTTCCTAAAAAAAGAACACGGATTGCAATGCACAGCATACAACTGATACATTTCTTGCAATAAGTTTTTTGTAATGTGATGGCATCTCCTTGATGCCTTTTTAATAAATTCATTCTTACTTACCCCCCGCCCAAAAAAAAGGATTTTGATCCTCTACCAAAAATAAACATCTTAAATCCTACTTACCCTTTTACAAAAAGGAATTTCATAATTGGCCACTGCCATCTATCATTGGTAAACATGAAGCACAAATAATTCAAATTGAATGTTGTATTGGTGTCCGATATATCTCAGACACATAATTGTTGGACACAAACATATCACATGATAGATCTGATTTTTTTATTATACTTTTTTCTTCAAAGATGTTTATAAATACCAAATCCTATGAAAAGGACTAGCGATTTTAGTGGCTCAATCAGAGGAATTCTAATCCATAACATTAGCAAGTCTAAAGCCCTCACTTCGGTTATGGGCTAGATAGGGCCATATTCGTTGGTCCAGCTTAGCAGATCTGATCAATCCTCACAAGTACAAACACAATTGAGATTGAATAGGCGAAACTCCTAAAATCATAAAATTCTCGAAATCTCATCTTTCGTTACCTTCCAATTTGTTTGATTTATGAGTTGAAATGTCAATTTAGTATATTTGTTACATTTTTACATTATATATATATTGATAAGTTATATTCTTACAAATATATAACTAATATATAATATAATATTAAGGGACAACTTTCACTCGGTACATCCACAAAATAAAGCCGTGTTAAAATTTTAAATTCCTTAACTATCCTTAGTTTCTTAATTCTTTAACTATCCACTACGCTTTCAAATTGAAAACTTTTAAAGTTTTTAAAATCCTTAACTTCTCACTAGCTTCATTATCTATGGAAGCGGTTTGACATCCAATTAATACATAAAAACATAAAAAATTCCCCGCGTATTACGTATGCGTAACCGCTAGTAAAAAGTATATTTCTTGTCACATCCCGCCATATTCTCATTTCTCTTTTGGGTCCACATCCATGCTTTTCTTAGCTTGGTGAAAATGTTTTGATTGTCGTTTAGCTAACATAGAAACTCCAATTCCTACTTCCTCACCTTTTTATTTGGGAAAACAGACCAACTACAACACTTTTAGAGCTATTAAGAAAATTTCAACAGTGAAGAATGCATATTTATTGAGTCATTCAGTTCACCAACAGAAGCCAAAGAAATATTAGAATCATAACTGCTGCTCTGAACAGAATAGCGGGTTAAAACCTGACCTCCAAATCCTAGCCACAGATAATTGGAAGAACATATGAAAGACAAAAAGGTTCACGTCCCTTTGTATTTTTTTTTTAAAATAAAATTAAAAATATTATAAAGCTGGATGGAATTGAGACAAAGCAAGTTTTAAGAAATCAAATTAGTTGTTTTCTACTAATTTAATTAATAAACTACAGAAACTTAACATCCAATAAAAAAATTCCAATCTATCAAACCAATCCCAAATAACATAATATCCAAAATGAATGAGCAAATTTTACTAGTTAAATATACATGTATATATGTATGCACATTTTTACTCATTGGAAAGGGAAAATTAACATTTTTAACTCATTAAAATTCCTAACTGATTTATCAAACCACTAATCAAAAGGAAAAGAAACATTTTTAACTCATTAAGACTCTTTAAATGATTTATCATACAGTTGTATCAGCATTTATACGGAGTCAAACTAATGACGTTCCAGCATCTTCACAACAAAATTCGAAGAGACCCTAAAAACCCTAAACAAAAACATCACCACACTACACAGAAAACCCTGATTCCCCAAGCACCCCTCGGCAATATCCCCAATTCAGAGAAGTTCGTTGCAATAATAGCATAAAAGAAAATGAAAGACAAAACGTTTACCGTAACCAACTTTCAACTTGAACTACAGCGACAAAATAATATTTTTGCGTGAACTAACAACACAATTAACCATTCCAGAAAAGAAGGGAAAACATATCCATAACTGTAACACAATTACAGTTAATATCTACGTCTGTGTGTGTGTATATAAAAATGAATTGAACCTGGCGGCTGGGGTGGCGGCGGTGGCGGAGGAGGGAGCCGCTTGCGGAATAAGGAGGAGAAAAAGAGGTGACCACTAGCTGAGATGATTTTGGAGGCAGGGTCCACGAGCTTCGAGAGCCATCCGTTGGTTCTAGGGTTCCGAAGAGCAGTCGGCGGCCGATCGTACGGCGTCATTTGGGGCCTCCGAAACGGCCTCTTCCGGAACTTCCCTCCGGCTCCTCCACCGCCGCCTTCGTAGGAGGTTCCTTCGCCCGCCGTTGAGGCCATGGAAGAAGCTTGCGAGCGCAATGAATTATAGATACAGAGCGTGACTGGGGGGGGGAGAGAGAGAGAGAGAGAGAGAGAGAGAGAGAGAGAGAGAAAGTGCAAAAAGTAGGGTTTTTATGAGCGCGGAGGCACAGAAAATGAGATTAAAAAAATTGGGAAAAAAATGAAATGCTGGGCGCGTTAGAGAGAGAAAAAAAGAGAGATTTTTTTAGAGAAAGAGAGGGGAACCCGAATCCGGTATATTTTACGCGAACTGATTTGAACCTTTTGTGGTTATTCTTGGAGAGTTGCTAATCTTACCTGAACAACATTCTTCAAGGGTAACAGGTATCGCCAACCGTTGGATGTGTAGAAAGTTATGTTGACTTCGGTCACGGAAAAGGCAGTGATGTGACTGTCTATTTTACGTGAGGAAAACCAAAAGAAAGAAGATTGACCCACTTTTGCCAAATATTAAGGGGTTAAATGAGGCCTGGTTTGGGAATTTTATTTCTTTTGTAATTATTTATTAAAAAAGTTAATTTTTTTTTAGTAACCAATTTTTTTAATTTGTGTTATTTTTGTGCCCTTAATAAAGAATATTAATTGTAAAAAAATAATTTTAGCTTTTTCTAAAATAGGGCTAGAAAGATGCATATTTAAAAACTCTTCTTATTCAAAATAAAGCTTAAAATTGAGTAAGTCTAATGCACAAAATTTTATCAATTTTTAGATTTTACAATTTCTTTTTGCTTTTGATAAAATTTTTATTTTTACTAGTTTTCTTAAAAGTTGATATTTTATAGAGTACATAAATGGTTATATTTCTTTTAATTAACTTTTATCAAAAGTTATAAAAAATAGTCTTTGACTGTTTTAATCATGCTTACTAAATTTAATGAGTTTAAAAATATTTAAATTTTATACTTTAAATTTTTGAATTAAACTTAAGTGATCTTTCTAATTAAATTATTTTTAAATAATTCAAATAATTTGATAATTTATATTATATATTATCAAATTATGTTCTAGTTAGGAGGTTCAATGATATAATGAACTTAAAATTATAGTTTAAACTCAAGTGTTTATATTTCAAGTTGAGTACAAAAGAGTTTATAATCTAATCCAATTTTAGTAAACCTTAAGTAATTTGAAATTTGTTTTTATAACCATAAACACAAAAAATATAGCTCCTTTTACAAGATAATTTAAAGATAATTATTTGTGTCAATGTTTTTTTTTTATCAAAGATAAATAAATTTACTATATATTTTACGTGAGTGATTCTCTTGTATTATTTTATACTGTATTAGATTTAAAATTTTGAGTTAAATAAGTTAATAAACCTTAGATTAGCAAAATATTTAAATATGTTGAACAACAAGCTAGTAAAGATGATTACATTTCAAGACCTGTTTAATACTAACTATTAAACTAGTTTATATAAATTTCACCAATTTTGTTTGTCTTTACTTAAATATCAGTATCTATTGTTTGATATAATTATTTTAATTTTTTAAATCTTTAACTTTTTTAATTTCAATAAATATTAACAAATTAAAACTAAAATTAATAAATATTTATCTCTCACATGCACAAACTACATGTGTGCGTAATCCTCTTGTAATATTAAATTAAGTATATATGGTACCTTAAGCTTTCTTGAGCCAAATAAGTTAACTTTTAAGCTTAGGGAAAATAACGTAGTTTCTCCATTTCTAACTTTAACTTTTTTTTCACTCTCAAGTATAAAAAAAAAAAATTTAATTTTTCAGTAGTTGACTAATAACTAGTTATAAAAAAAAAAATTAACTTTTTTTATTCCTAATTTAAGCTTTAAGCTAAGGAGGGCTAAAAATATAGAAGAAAAAATTGAAATTTTAGATTTGTTGGACTTTACTATTATTGTAAGTGGTTGAATGAAAAATTCAAAATTTCACAAATAGTCTCGTGTCTAATACCTAATCTAGCTTCATTTATAAACCTAAAATACATATAGATAGTTAATGAATTTGACTACTAAACTTAATAACTCACATATTTCTTTTATAATTTTTTAAGTGACGTAGCTAGTATTGCTAGTGGTAGAGATAAGGCTTGATGAGTAGATCTTTTAACTAATAGTTTATTTATTTGTATCCGACTTGTGAGTATCTTATTCAAAATTACAACGTAATAATATTATATTTATATTATCTGAATCAATGTAATAGACGTAAATGAACTTGTTTATATTTTTTATATTATTAATTGAATCTCAATTATTATTTTATTATATGTGATTCATTGGCACTTGATTTTGTGGGTCGTGCCTATTACTAAACCTTGGTTATTAGTTTATTTCACTAATATTTTAATTAGTCCCTGTAGTCTACGTTATTCACCGATATGATTTAAACTCAAGACGCAATAGATTACGTTAACAAAGAACTACAAAATTTGAATCTAGTTGATGTTGTGTGCACGAGAGGAAAATATTTTATGTTAGATGTGAACTAAAGCTAGTGTGAATATGTGACGTGCACAATTGATAAGTAGATAGGTAAAATATGTTAATCTAACATTAATTCGACTTTGAGTTGACCTTGACCCTTAGAAAATCGGGCTAAGATAAGGTTTAATAAAATTCGACTTGGATTTAGACCATTGACCCTATGCATTTTGAATAATTTTTAAAACATATTAAATAAATTAAAAAATCAAAAATTAAAATAATATAATTATCTAATTGGTCTTAAAAGAAATTAAAGTAATTTTATTTGCATTTTTATTTGTCAATTGTAATAAATAATTTCTATTTATAAAAATAGTATTTAAGTATATCATAATAGTAAGCATAAGAAGGTGGTGACAATAGTAGTAGATGATTATAAGATGGTAATGTTGATTACAACTATATGTGTGTTTGATTTGTTGAAAATCGTCGAAAATTACTAAAAAATATTAAAAATCTTTAAAAACTATTCACTTTTTATCTCACTGCACGAATTACGAACGGATAACTTTTATTAAAATTTATCAATTTTTGTCACTCCAAACGCTCCTTATAATAATTATAGGTGAAGTGATTGACAATAAATAAGTAATATCGTAATGAAAACTGGCAATTCCTAACAATAGGTGTTAAGAATTTTTTGATGCAATTATGTTTTTAAGAAATTTGATTTATTTAGTTTGATTATTTGTTGGGATCCAAACTATATTTCAGTTAAATTTAAGTTATTATTTTAACACAACTGAAATAGAAAAAAAATATTTGCATATACACACATGTATATATAAATATACAATATAATAAATTTGAGCATAAATTAAATTAGTAATTACATATATAAATGATTTTGGTTAATATAAGAATGATTTTGTACAAAGTAAAATTATATAAATTTATGGAAATATAAATTTTCTTAGTATAATAATAAATTTGTAAAAACTAAAATAATATATATATATATATATATATATATATTAATATAATTTATATTTCGTTATAACAGATCGAGTTATTTCAGTTTCTTCAATTAGATTCCTTGTCTTCTATTCGAGAAATACAATTACTTATATTATGGAACTAAAATAATTTAAGCAATTTAGGTAAAATTAAATAAATAATTAAAAATTACAATGTAATTTCTCAATTGGTGGGGGACTTGTCCTGATTTTTGAATAACCTGTCTGAGGTCACTGTAATTTTCCCTTTTATTTTTAAGTGGAACAGACCAGAGAGCTTCGAAAACGTTGAAAAAAAGAAAGGGAGAAAGTAAAATCAGAAGCCTTGCCGGGAAGAGATATTAGGGTTTCTGAACTGCATCCCTCTCTCTGTCTCTCTTCAAATTCATAATAACCAGGTATGCGCAGGTTCGAATGTTATTTTGTTTCTTTATGTATGTATGTATACATATATATACTGTAGTTTACAAATTCCCTTGTTCGTATTTCTTTTTGGTGTTGATATTGAATAATTTTGAATCAGATCTATCTATTCTTGCACTTTGGGAGTTTTTCTCAATCCGTGGTGGGTTAAATCGAAGAATTGATTCGGAATTTGGATTCATTCCTCTCTGTGATTCTGCAGATTGGGAACTCAAAAAATTGTTGCAAACAGCCAACTAGGGTTTCCTTCGGAATTTGGATTCATTCCTCTCTGTGATTCTGCAGATTGGGAACTCAAAAAATTGTTGCAAACAGCCAACTAGGGTTTCCTTCGTAATTTCTGGGTTTTTTATATGTGTCAGCGCAGACGTTTTTGTTGTTGTTGATTGAGCTTCAGGTGATAGTAGTGGTGGTAGTGATGGAAGAGTCGAAACACAAATCATCTAGGAGGGAAGGTTCAGAAAGCAGGGAGGATTCGAAGAGGAGTCATAGGAGGGATAGGGAGGATTCAGAAAGCAGGGACGATTCCAAGAGGAGTCACCATCGAAGGGATAAAGAGGACCGGGAGCGGGAGAAGGAGAGGAATGGAGAGAGGCACAGTGACAAGGACAGGGACCGCCGCCGGGATTCTTCTGATAAGAAGAAAGACCGGGAGAGTAGGCGATCAGAGAGGGAGAAGAGTGTTGACGAAGACAAGTCCCGGGAGAGGGAGAAGCACAAGGATAGACACAGAGACAGGGACAGGGACAAGGACAGGGAGAAGGAGAATGACAGAGCCAGAGATAGAGATAGTGATAGGGTGAAAGACAGAGAGAGGGAAAGGGAAGATAAAGTAGAAATGGAAAGGGAGAGGGAAAGGGAAAGGGAAAGAGAAGAGAGGGAAAGGGAGAGGAAGAGGGAGAGGGAGAAGAGGGAGAGAGAACGGGATAGGGCAAGGGAGAGGGAGAGGGAGAGGGAGAGGGAAAAGGAGAGAGAGAGAGAAAGAGAGAGGGAGAGAGAAAAAGAGAGGGAGAAGAGGGAGCGTGAGAGGGAGGAAAGGGACAGGGACAGGATTCGGGAAAGGGAGAGGCATCGAGATGATAGTAGTGATGATGATGATGTAAGAGATCGAGATAGAAAGAGGCGGAGGAGAGAGGACGACAGCAGGGAAAGGGAACGTGAGCGGAGCAGCAGGTCGAAGAGGCATAGGGAGGACAGTGAAGAGAGTATCCCCAAGAAAAGGAGCGATGAAGACTTACCTGAGAAGAAAGAGGTGAGAACCCGTGAAGAGGATATAGAGGAAGAACAACGGAAATTGGATGAGGAGATGGAGAAGCGAAGGAGGAGAGTTCAGGAATGGCAAGAGTTGAGGAGGAAGAAGGAGGAATCCGAGAGAGAAAAGCTTGGAGTAACGCCCAATGCTGATGAACCAACGGCTGGAAAGACCTGGACTTTAGAAGGAGAATCTGATGATGAAGAAGCAGCCACTGAGGAGAAGCCAGGAGTGGATATGAACTCGGACGGAGATGCCAAGCCTATGGATGAGAACGGAGATGCCGTGGTACTTGGCTCTGAGAATAGTGCTGCTGCACTTTCTTCACAAAATGAGGGTGATACTGCTATGGTGGATGAGGAAATTGATCCATTAGATGCTTTCATGAATTCTATGGTATTGCCAGAAGTTGAGAAACTGAACAATGACGTTGTACCTTCTGCTTCTGACGAGAAGAGTTCAGACTTGAAGAAAGATAAGAATGATATTCGAAGTAATGGAGAACATCCCAAAAAAACTTCAAAAAAACCAATAGGAAGAATCATCCCTGGTGAAGATTCAGATTCAGATTATGGGGAAATTGAGAATGATGAAAATCCTGTTGAAGATGAAGATGATGATGAATTCATGAAAAGAGTGAAAAAGACCAAGGCTGAGAAACTTTCAATTGTTGATCATTCAAAGATTGAATATCTCCCGTTCCGTAAAAATTTTTACATTGAAGTAAAGGAAATTTCAAGGATGACTTCTGAAGAGGTTGCTGCTTATAGGAAGGAATTGGAATTGAAGATACATGGAAAGGATGTGCCCAAGCCAATTAAGACCTGGCACCAGACTGGATTATCAACCAAGATTCTGGAGACAATAAAGAAGCTGAACTTCGAAAAACCTATGCCAATCCAAGCACAAGCACTGCCCATAATTATGAGTGGTCGAGACTGTATAGGTGTTGCAAAGACAGGCTCTGGTAAAACACTAGCATTTGTGCTGCCAATGTTGAGGCATATTAAGGATCAGCCACCTCTGATGTCTGGCGACGGTCCTATTGGGCTCATCATGGCACCTACGAGAGAGCTTGTCCAGCAGATCCATAGTGATATCAAGAAATTTTCCAAGATAATGGGTCTTAGCTGTGTGCCTGTATATGGAGGTTCTGGTGTCGCTCAACAAATTAGTGAATTGAAGCGAGGGGCTGAGATTGTAGTCTGTACTCCAGGTAGGATGATTGATATACTATGTACCAGTGGTGGCAAAATTACAAATCTGCGTCGAGTTACTTATCTGGTCATGGATGAAGCTGATCGAATGTTTGATATGGGTTTTGAACCCCAGATCACTCGAATTGTTCA
Organism: Vitellaria paradoxa; assembly: GCA_019916065.1. Taxonomy (NCBI): domain Eukaryota; kingdom Viridiplantae; phylum Streptophyta; class Magnoliopsida; order Ericales; family Sapotaceae; genus Vitellaria; species Vitellaria paradoxa. The sequence goes on from CM034242.1 coordinate 44,625,563, forward strand.
AAACACTCAACCAGACCGTCAAACTGTTCTATTTTCTGCCACTTTCCCTCGTCAGGTTGAAATGTTGGCACGCAAGGTGTTGAACAAACCTGTGGAAATTCAGGTTGGTGGCAGAAGTGTTGTAAACAAAGACATTACCCAGTTGGTTGAGATGAGACCGGAAAATGAAAGGTTCTTAAGAGTGCTAGAACTACTAGGAGAATGGTATGAGAAGGGAAAGATTTTAATTTTTGTGCAATCGCAAGAGAAATGTGATGCTTTATTTAGGGATTTGCTCAAGCATGGTTATCCTTGCCTTTCCCTTCATGGTGCCAAGGATCAGACGGACCGTGAATCCACCATTTCTGATTTCAAAAGTAATGTTTGCAATTTGTTGATTGCAACTAGTGTTGCTGCCAGAGGTTTAGATGTAAAGGAGCTTGAATTGGTAATCAATTTTGATGTTCCGAACCACTATGAAGACTATGTTCATCGTGTTGGTCGGACAGGAAGAGCGGGCCGAAAAGGCTGTGCTATCACATTTATCTCTGAAGATGAGATGAGATATGCACCAGATCTTGTGAAAGCCTTGGAGCTTTCTGAGCAAGCCGTTCCAAATGACCTGAAAGCCCTTGCTGATGGTTTCATGGCAAAGGTGAGTCAGGGACTGGAGCAAGCCCACGGGACTGGTTATGGTGGAAGTGGTTTTAAGTTTAATGAAGAGGAGGATGAAGTGAGAAGAGCTGCAAAGAAGGCACAGGCAAAAGAGTATGGGTTTGAGGAAGACAAGTCAGATTCAGATGACGATGATGAAGGGATTAGAAAGGCAGGTGGCGACTTATCTCAGCAAGCTGTCCTTGCTCAGGCAGCTGCCCTTGCTGCAGCATCTAAAGTGAGTGTAGCCTCAACATTGGCACCTGTCTCAGCTGCTCAACTGCTTCCAAATGCTGGATTACCTGTTTCTCTGCCAGGTGTCCTTGGTCTAACAATACCAGGTGCAGCAGCAGTTGTGCCTGGGTCTGCACTGCCCATTGCACCAGGTGATGGGGCAGCTAGGGCTGCGGCTTTGGCAGCTGCAATGAACTTGCAGCATAACTTGGCGAAGATTCAGGCTGATGCCATGCCTGAACATTATGAAGCAGAGCTGGAGATAAATGATTTTCCTCAAAATGCTCGTTGGAAGGTTACACACAAGGAAACTTTGGGTCCAATTTCTGAATGGACTGGAGCTGCAATTACAACTAGGGGGCAGTATTTTCCTTCTGGTAAGATTCCAGGCCCTGGGGAACGCAAGCTCTACTTGTTCATAGAGGGCCCTACTGAACAATCTGTCAAAAGGGCAAAAGCAGAATTGAAACGCGTACTGGAAGACATCACGACTCAAGCATTATCCCTTCCGGGTTCTGGGCAGCCCGGTAGATACTCAGTTTTGTGAGAACCTGGCTTGATTCTCTGGATGTTGGAGTATTATGTCCTCCTCTGACTATAATCAAGGTTGTTGTTTTGTGTCAGATTATGGTTAATAATTTGTTGTCAATATTTATTGGCTTGTGTATTGGCACATATCTGGAAGGCTTCATCTTGGCTTCTTCTTTTTTTCATTTATTTTATTTATTTATTTATTTTTTTTGCCATTTTAAACTGGGAATATGACTACAGTGATATATAGAAATCTGATTTGTGAGTGTGTTGTGTATTCCTTCAAAAATCAAGTGCAACTCTCTTCCACTTCTTACCTGCTTACCTTTTTAGTCTCAGATTGAGCTTTGGAGATTACGTGCTGTTGCCTAATCTTTGCATTATTCTAATCTTTATAATTTTCCTCCTTTTTGTTTTTCTACATGTTTTTACGTCAAAGGACTAATAATTAAAAAAAAAAAAAATTCGTTGACCATTGGCTTGAAGGAGGAAAGTCTTCAGTCTTGATTTTATTTATTTATGTTTCTTGGTTTCTGTGGCTGTCATTATAGTATTGGTTTGCTTTCTAAGGCTGTCATGATGAACGTTCTTTGCTTTATTGTTGAGTTCAAATACATTAAGTGCTGACCCATCTTTAGTTGCCTTTCATTTCGATTGTTTTCCTTTGGGCTCTCACTGTTGGGTCTGGTCTGAACTTTTCTTTCTGCTTGCAGGTTGGAGGAAGGGAAGAAGCATTTGAAACTATATTGGCATATCTTTCGGTAGTCATGTGGGAAGAACTAAGGACATGGTTAGGTTATATTCCTAACCACGTTGTTGGAGGGAATGCTGTTGATGCCATTGGATGTGCATTTGGGGAGGGTTCTAGTTTATCTAATTCTAATGCCCAACCAACCAACCAACCAACCAACCAACCAAGAAGGGAAAAAACCTATAATATTTGTATTGATACGCTTATTAGAAATTGTGTTTTGTATTGCCTGTTTTGCTGTCTCTCTCTCTCCCTCTCTCCCCCCCCCTTCAATCTCAATACATTCGGATTTATTTTGAAGGATTGCATTATTTTGAAGGCCATGGAGTTTCAGCCTTGGGAAGTCTTATACGGTTGCCTATTAAATGCAGATATGGACTTGGGATTTATTTTTGGCTTGATAGGTGATTTACTACCGTGCAAATACTGTGAATCAGAATCCCATTTCTGTCCCTGTTGTTGTCTTCCTTTGCTACCAAGTAAGAAGCAGAATTGAAATGCATATCGGGGGACATCATGACCCAAGCATTTTCTCTTCTGAAGGCGGCCTGGCAGATAGTTTCGTAAACCGGGCTTGATTCTCTGGATGCTGGAGCATTACGTCCAGCTCTGGTTTTGCTCAAGGTTGGTCTTGCTCAAGGTTGGTCGTTTTGTGTCCAATTGTGGTCAATAATTTGTTTTCTACATTAGTTGGCTTCATCTATTGGCGCCTATCTGGAAGACTAGACCTTTCTACCTAAAAGTTCCAGTTTAGGGACTTCTTATTTATTTGTTTAATTTGAGAATATGACTTACAGTGATATAGAAATAGAAAGCTTTTCCTTTCCTTTCCTTTCCTTTCGGCTCACTGTTGGATCTGGTCTGAAGATCATTTCTTTCGGTTTGCAGGTTAGGGAAAAGGAGCGGCATTTGAAACTATATTGGCATATCACTTTGCAATAATTGGGGAGGGTGTTCTAATTTTGTAAATATAACACCCAATCTGACCAAAAAATTTTGGGGAAAAAAAATTATAATGCTTGTATTGATTGGTACATTTGTTAGAAATTGGTTTTTAGTATTGCTTGTATTTCCGTCTTTTTTGCTTTAATTTAAGTCTCTAAAGACCGCACTTTGAGGAATTGGAGATGGTGATGCTTTCTTTGTGAAAGAATTCAAGACAATGAGTAATCTAGGCGATGGGGTTTCAGCTTTTGGCAAAATGGCGAAGAATAAGGGGAAGGGGGTGAAGGGGAGCTATGGAGCCATATATATGTCTACACATAAAGGTCAAGTTTGGATGGCCAAAATTTGGCCAAAAAGTACAATAAAAATAGAAAGATGTGACATAAATGTGATATGTGTTAAAATTTTATTCGAAGAAAGTACAAAAAGTAGTTAAAATTTGGTAACTTTTGGTAAAGTTTGGTAGGTCAAACAGGCCCAAAAGTGGATATGGACTAGGGATTTATCTTTTACTGAATGCAAATAATAAATCCCATCTCTGTCTCTAATCTCTATTGTTGTTTCCTTTGCTACTAAGGAAGCCTTTGTTTTTATATGAATCTGGCCGGTTGAGCGGGTTGCTGTAACTGTGATTTGATTAGCAGCAAATGGAAAGTACGACGTTTGAAGCCTAATTAATGTCTAAAGCTGATTTATTAATTAATTAGTGCCAGGGCCGGGTTGAGCCTGAGGCAATTTAAGAATTAGTTGCTTGGAGTGTCTTGAATGTAAAATTTTAATTTATAATTTTACAGCTTAAAAAGTTACACACAACATTTTTAACTTTTTTTTTTTATTTTTTTATTTTGAATGTGATAATAAGTATATTTTTTTATACATAAATTTTGTCGTATAATTTTATACACAATAATTATATTTATCAAAAAGCCATCTCAATATTATTTATAAAGATTTAATACATTTTAATCGCATAATATTACAAGCGTATTCAAATAATTGACAAATATCCTAGAAATTTTTTGACCTATTGGCTCTCTGTTGTCCGACAAACAAGTCTTTTACCAAATGCAACTCTCTGAGAACATCACTAATCTCCATGCGTTCTCTTGGGGATTCCACCGAACAAGCAACCCCAATTGTAAACAAAAGAGACAAACACTCTTTTAAATTGCTAGAACTTTGATAGTTTTTGCTTTGAGAATAAATGGATGATGTCTCTTCTCCTTCTCCTCTTTCTCCTCCTTCTGTCATGCAGAGAAGTATTGGATCCACAATCTGCATGATTCTTTCAGGCAAAGCCATCTTTGCACGGTTATGAAGGTTCATACCGTCTTCCAACATTTCATCAGTAGGTCTCCTTCCAGTAAACAATTCGAGTACCAAGATTCTATAGCTGTACATATCCCCATACACAGACACTTCACTTCGCATGCCATACTCTGCAATTTATGCATGAAATAATTAAAAAAAAAAAAAAACTTATCAAAATAATATATATGTAGTATGAGATGTATATCAAAAGCATAGAATGTTAGTATGATAATTTATGGATCCCATTTGAAAGACAAAAAGATAGAAAAGCTGATAAAAGTTCAATGCTATCAATAACTTTTTTGGTATTTAGGAGATAAACTTTCTGATATAGTTGTTCAAACATTGTTCTCACCTACCGTGTTATCAGAAACAAAATTTTGTAAAAATTGATAAAAGTAAAAATTTGTAAACATTAAAATTTTAAAATAAATGCACAAAAAATAAGAATGATCCGAAGTTGATAAAAATTAAAAAAAGTTCGAAAAATTTTGTAGATCTTGGCTTTTAGTTGCCCCATACATGTCTTGGGTTCACTCCCCTAACAAATAGCTTTTAAACGTCGGATCCTACAATATATAATAGGCTGCTTAAAAGGCAAGAAGCAGAAATTCTATTTTAGATTATATGAATAAAAATGGAGGAGGAGGTACCTGGAGCTGCATACCCAATCGATCCTTTTACTGCCAGAGAATTACTAGTTTGATCTTCACAAGATAGATGAGTAGTCTCCAGAGGAAACGTTGCCAATCCAAAATCACCTAAAACTGCAGTCATCTCATTGTCTAAGAGAACATTGCTTGGCTTTAGATGACAATGAACAATTGGTGTTTGGCAACCACAATGAAGATACTCTAAAGCACAGGCAATATCAATGGCAATGTCTAGTCTCCGAAGAAAATTCAAATTTCTTGGTTTTGCAAGAAGTCCTTTGTCTATTGGGTGCAGCCACTCTTCTAGGCTTCCATTGACCATGAACTCATAAACCAAAGCCTTAAAATCATTGCCATGAGAGTCAACACTCGAACAGACAAGAAATATCTTGACCAGATTTCGATGCCCGAGATTTCGCAGGGCTTCGCATTCTGCCATGAAGCTCTTGGAAGCTCCTTTCTGTTGAAGGTTGAGTACTTTAGCTGCAACAGGTATTGAATCTTGCTCAAGAATTGCTTTATACACTGAACCGAAAGCACCAACGCCAATCAAATTCGTGGAAGAGAACCCATTAGTTGCTTTAAGAAGTTTGCTGTAAGACAAGTTTAAATACGGTGAATTGTGATCAAATGGAGGTTTTGAAGGAAATTCTCCTCTTTTGTTTCTTACCCAACACCAAAATAGAAATGCTAATACCAATATTAGACCCACAAGCCCACAAAGAATGGAGATTACTAATTTCATCGCGGAAGACAATTTCCCCTTGTTCGATTCTTGTATTCCACACTTGGGCAACTGCAATTCTTGTACACCTCCGCAAAGCTGTGTGTTTCCAACAATTGAAACCGCACTTTCATTCTTGAAAACTCCTTCTAGAGGTACTTCACCCTCAAAGGCATTGAAGGATAGATTCAAGCTCTGCAAGAAGGGAAAACTCTCCAAAAATTTTGGAATTTTTCCAGTCAAGTTGTTATGCGAAAGGTCCAGAGTCTCCATACCTCTCAAAGTACTCAGAGATGAAGGTATGGTACCTTGAAAAAAAGTTACCCTGTAGACACAGATTTTCCAACTTGATGCAGCTACCAAGGCTTGTAGGAATCTCCCTGGACAACTTGTTCTCAGAAACATCAAGATGTCCTAAATTTACCAAGCGACCGACTTCAATGGGATGAGAACCACTCAAATGGTTATGAGACAAGTCTGGGAGAATTTGAAAATTCCAAACTCACACAATCACACACACAGTGAAAGTAATCACACAAGAGAATAACGAGGAAACCCTATCACAGGGAGAAAAACCTCTATTTACAATCCCACTATCAACGGGTTACAAGACTCTACTCAGACTCTCTACGAATCACTCGCACGAATCCTTTCGTCACTCTTGCTCGAATCACTCGATAAACCCTACAAGCAGGCTTTCTGCCTCACACAGAAAGTGAAAAGAAAATACAAAACGAATTTAGAGAAAGAACATGAAAGCTCTCAATACTCAAAGACTCTTTCTCTAGGTCCCTATAATATGTTCTCCCACCTCTCACAATTACAGAGTTGGTTTCACATATATATAGGATTACAAAGTTGCCCTAGCGTGGCAAAATAGGAAATTGAATCCGAACAAAATATTCATAACTCGATCCCTCGCGCTCCCATCCTCCAGCCTGCGACCTGCACTGGAATTTTTATGCTTTAGAAAATAACACTGGCGCACCCTCGCGCTCCCATCCTCCAGCCTGCGGACCTCACTGGAATTTCTGAGACACCTTGGCGCACCCGCGCGCTCCCTTCGGGCTGCCTGCGTGCTTGGGGCGCACCCGCGCGCTCCCCGCGCCGTGCCTGCGAGGTACACTGGAATTCCATTCATGTTCTAGAAGGCTGTGTTCGAATTCCATTAGGTTTTGTAATCCTTCACACCAATTAGAATTCTTCAAAATCTTGGTCAACTTGATTCATTTTATCTCCTTAATTGTTTAGAATTCTTCAAATCTTCAATTTGCATCACTTTAGGAAACTTGAATAGCATTCCTAATTTAACTAAGATTTTGATTGGATTTGCCACAAGACTTTACAGAATTGACAAGGATGAGAGACCAAAAACCCCTCTGGGCATCGTACCATCGAGTTCGTTATGAGAAAGTTCCCACACATTCAACAAACTGCAATTTCCAAGGCTCGATGGAATTTTCCCCTGTAAATGATTTTGTGCTAGATTGAGTCCATATAACAAGGTCAGATTCCCAAAGGAAATTGGTATCTCTCCAGAGAGTTTGTTTCCCCTCAGCCACAGATATTTTAGCTTCCGAAGTCTACCAAGTTCAGAAGGAATTCCACCACTCAATTGGTTATCCTCTAAACTTAGTACATCTAAGTTGATGAGATTTCCAATCCCATTAGGGATGTTTCCGACTATATGGTTCCTTCCTAATCCTATGCTCCGAAGCTTCATAGAGAGATTACCATGGATTCAGGTAATCTCCCCCCAAAATGATTGTCACTCAGACTAATAGCTTCTAAATTTGTACAGTTAACCAAAGAACTGAGAAAGCTCAAGTCACCATCTTCCCCATTTCCAAGGCTATTTATATGGACTCCCAGCTCTCGAAGACCATGGACGTTTGCAAAAGAAGGGACTACTCCAGTGAATTGGTTTCTCGATATTGAAATGGTCTGAAGATTCGAAGCATTAGAAATTGTAGCAGGAATAAGTCCAATTAGACTGTTCGCGTGGAGGAAAAGGAAACGGAGGTTGGGTAGAGTGAGACCAATGTCATGGGGAAGACTCCCTTGGATTTGGTTCTGAGGCACAGCAATGTGAAAAAGGGAAGTAATATTGAAGACTGAAGGAGGGATTGTACCAGTGAGCTTATTGCCACCAAGTGCAAGATAACTCAAGCTCCTCAATTGGCCTAAATTGTTTGGTATCCTCCCTTCTAAATTGTTTTCTGTAGTAGCCAGTGTCTTCAGAGAAGTAATGTTCCCCAAAGACGCTGATATCTTTCCTGTCAGATTGTTCGATCTTAGTACAAGCACCTCAAGCTTTGTAAAAGACATTCCAAGCTCCACTGGAATCCGACCTTCCAGATTGTTTCCATCCAAACCAAGGTGCCTCAGCTCCAAGCAATGCGAAAATTGGCTGGGATCTCCCCCGCGAAAGAATTGTTCTCCAGGCCTAATTTTTGCAACCTGAAAAGGCGCCTGATTTCTTCAGGAATTTCGCTGTAGAAGGCGTTGTCAGGGAGAAGCAAATACTTGAGGAAACTCATGTTTCCTATGTGGGGAGATAGAGATCCCACCAGTTGTTTGGAACTGGGATCGAGTGCAGTGACCCTTTGGTGCTTTGTGCTGCAAGTAACACCTTGCCACTGGCAAAAGTGGATGGAATTGTTCCATGAACTCATTGCCTGGAGAGGATCAGAGGTTATTTTTTATTTGAAGCTGAGCAGTGACAGTGGATCTGTCTCATTTCCTGCTAGCCTGGAGGCTGCTGTGAATGGAAGATGAAAAAACAATGAGACAAGAATTACAAGAAGTGCCCAAAACATGCTTAGGCTCATGCCTGCAGCCTGACTAACTTTGAGGAAAGCTAGAAATTCTTGATCCAACACCAGGGAAAAATTTGTGGAGAAGGGAAGGCTAAACAGACAAAACCAACTTCAAACTGATGAAGAACGTATCAATTGTAAGACTCAGTCTTATGCCATGTAACAGTGCATAATGGTCAACAATAATATGTAGTAAGTGCAGGCTGGATCAAATGTTTTGACGACATTTTATAAATATATATAAAATATGTACTATTTTATTATATATAAAGATTGCGGTCATCCCCTGGCTCCACGAAAGAACACTGCTTCTGCCTCTAATATAATATATTGAAGAAAAATGAGATATGCCAAATGTATGTAAAGCAAATTAGAAAGGTAATATGATGTTGACGGTATATATATATATAAAGAATTTTATGATTAATATTTCTATATTGGTTTTGGTACTTTTTAAAGAATATTATTTGACAAATATTTTCATTTATTTAAGATTAGTTTTAAAATATTTCTTTTTCTTTATTTCATGTCCAAATTTGGCCTTAAATCAAATTTGTCATTTTGGTATATTTTTATAATTTCCTTAAATTTTTAGTAATTTCCAACTTGATTAGGAGTCTAGCATTAAAGCTTTTCTATTTGAACTTGTGTAAGCCTATCGGCTAATCAGTTGAGTTGTTTTTTATTAATAAAATTATTTATTAGAAAGAGTATATCAAGAAAATTTGTGTTTATTAGTAATTTAAACAGAAGATTCACAATCCATCTGATCTACCCTTTTACCTCGTGTGCTTCCTTGCATCAGTTGATATTAGAATTATATATCCATCGCACCATGAAGAACTAGTAGTGGTTGCAATGCTAGACCTACTACCATAATTGATTAGGAATGTGAGTATGATGAAGTCATTCAAGAGGCTCGGTGGGAGGCACTCTTCCAACAATCAAAAGCTTGGTCAGAACATTGGTTCAACATGTGGCTACCATGTCCACTGGAAGCCAACTTTACAATCTACCATTAGATAATTCTTCTAGAGAAGGAGGATAATATTTAAGGAAATAACTTCTTGAAAAGAAATTTTCATTCACATTAGCAATGATTCTTGATTTGATTGTTAATTGGATTAAATGCTCAAGGTTTGATGAAGAACCCCAATTGTTGATTCTTCAAAATAATATATAAGGGCTGAAGTTATTGAACACGTGGGTTTGAACTCTTTTTATTTTGAACCTCAAGTAGATTGTGTTGAGACAAAGCTGGCAATCCCATGTTGGGAATGCTTAACTTTGTCCTCAACCTCTCTTTTCCTAAACCTGCAACCTACCATCCAAATATATACTAACAAAAAGAATCTTTTTTTAGCCAACAATTGGGTTGGCTTGATTTAGCTAGGATGTTTAGTATAAATAGAAGGCATGGTGGAACGGGAAGATGTGCAAACAGAAAGGAAAAAAAGAGAGAAAAAAATAAAGAAAATAGTTTTTTTTTGGCTTTGTGTAGAGAGGTGTAAGAGAAAAAAAAAACTAAGTGTTAGTCTTGTAGTATGAGATATATTTTAGGTACTTGTCTTAATTTTAGTACCGAAATATTTTGTGTATCTCTCTCATTTTTGTATTCTCCTTTTGTTGTAGTAAAATACTTCTCCTGTCTTCGCCCGTAGATGTAGGTATTACGCTAACTCACTTAATTCGTTGTGCCTTTTTGTGTTTAATTATTATTCATTTCTTGTCCATAATTATTTTCTATACTTCATTACCATATTAAATTCTCAATTACAGAATTTGTCACAACGAACTGGTATTAGAGCTAAGTTATTTCTATTGGGATTTTTAATATGGCAACAGCTAAATATGAAGTTGTGAAATTTGATGGAAAGAATAGTTTCTGTTTATGATGCAGAAAAATGTGTGCTTTAACCCAACAAAGTTTGCAAAAAACTTAGGATGAAAAGAGAAAACTTCTTACAATGATGTCAGGTGAAAATAAGTTGGACTTTGATGCTAAAGCACTGAGTGCAATTCAATTGTGCTTAAGCGACGAGTTATTGCAAAAAGTTGCAAATGAGACAACTACGACAAAATTATGGCTTAAAGTGGAGAATTTGTACATGACAAAGTCTCTCACAAAGAGACTATATTTGAAATAGTGTCTCTACACCTTACGCATGAAGGAAGGTACACCTATTCAAATTCAGCTTGACGAGTTCAACAAAATTATCATGGATTTGAGAAATATTAATATTAAAATTGATGACGAAGATCAAGCCCTTATTATATTATGTTTATGGAAAGGATACTCTCTCTATGGAGGATGCCAAAATATCTTTGTTACCAGAAGAATTAAGAGCAAAAGTGTCCGAAGATGGAGGTGAAAATCAGGTTGAGGATCTGACAATCAAGGGAGGACATTAGAGAGAAGTGATCCTAGTAGTAGTAATAGAGGTCAATCCATATCAAAATCTAGTTCGAAAAAGATTAAATGCTACTATTGTAAAAAGACAGGGCATTATAAGAAAGACTATCCGAAGCTCAAATAGAAAAAGGATAAAAGAGTTACTGGTATTGCTGAAGAAAATTCAGATAGTGACAGAAATATTTTTTCAGTGGCAGCCATTCCTGAATCTTCAAAAGAGGAGTGGATTTTTGACTCGGGTTGTTCTTGCCATATGTGTCTTAATCCATAGTAGTTTACGACATACCAGTCAGTGAACGGTGGTATAGTTTTAATGGGGAACGATGCACCCTGTAAAACTGTTGGTATTAGAACAATTCGAATCAAAATGCACGATGGTATCATAAGACATTGATAGATGTTCGATACGTGCTAGATTTGAAGAAAAATTTTATTTCTATTAGTACTCTCAACTCTAGTGGCTGTAAGTATACAGCTAAAGGGGGAGTTATACGAGTAACAAAAGGAGCTTTGGAGGTCATGAAGGGGAGGTTGACTAAAAACCTTTATATACTTCAAGGTAATACAGTTCTTGGAGATGCAACTATCTCATCATCAGTGGATTCAGACCATGACACTACCCAATTATAGCATACGCATTTAGGGCTCATAGCATATAAGCAAGAGGGGCATGACGGTGCTAAGCAAACAAGGCTTGCTATGTGGTAAAAAAAAAAAAAGAAAAGTTGGACTTTTGTGAACACTGCATTTTTGGCAAGCAATGTAGAGTCAAGTTCAGTAAAGCCATTCAAATAATTAAAGGCATACTAAACTATATCCATTCTGACCTTTGGGGTCCTCCTCGAGTTTTATCAAAAGGTGGATCAAGATATTTTGTAACCTTTATTGATGACTACTAAAGAAAGGTCTGGATTTATTTTTTGAAGTACAAAGATGAATGGTTTCTCAAGTTTGAACCATAGAAGGCTATGATTGAGAAACAGATAAAAGAAAATTAAGCATCTCAGGACTAATAGTGGTTTTGAGTTCTGTTCAGGCAAATTTGATGAGTTCTGCAATAATTAAAGGATCATGAGACATTATATGATTAGAAAAACACCCCAGCAGAACGGTGTAGCAGAGCGCATGAACAAAACACTTTTAGAGAGAGCTTGTTATTTTTTTGGTAATTAGAGAGAGCTTGTTGTTTGCTCTCCAATGCTTGTTTGGGAAAAGATTTTTGGGGTGAAGTATTTTCCACAACTTGCTACTTGGTGAATCGATCTCCATCAACTTCCACTGAGTGTAAGACTCCTAAAGAGGTTTGATTAGGTACTCTTGCTGATTATTCTGATTTAAGAATTTTTAGTTGACCAGCCTATCCACATGTTAGTGAAGGAAAGCTCGAGCCATGAGCCAATAAGTGTATTTTTCTAGGATATGGATCTAGGATAAAAGGATACAGATATTGTGAGGGACTGTGAGTGACCTGCCTGTGAGGGACTCTGCTTGTGGGAGAGTGAAGCGGGAGGTGAAGCAGAGAAGCAATGCCTCCCATCCCACATCGCCTGGGTCATGGAAGGAAGTGGTATATATGTAATATTCAATATCAATATAGTACAACGCATTTTAAAGCAGTGAGGGCACTGGGTTCAGTGGGAACTCCAGGATTAAGCATGCTCCATTGGGAGCAGTACTAGGATGGGTGACCTCCTGGGAAGTAGCTTACCAAGTCCAAAGCGGACAATATTATACTGTATGGATGCGGTTCGTTACAAATGGTATCAGAGCCAATATCCAGCCGGAAGTGTGGGATCACGCGTGAGCCCCACGTGTAGGAGACCTGCCTGTGAGGGACTCTACCTGTGGGAGAGTGAAATAGGAGGCCACGCGGGGACGCGTGCGCTATAAGGGGGGAGGATTGTGAGGGACTGTGAAGGACCTGTCCGTGAGGGACTCTGCCTGCGGGAGAGTGAAGCAGGAGGTGAAGCAGAGAAGCAATGCCTCCCATTCCATATCGCTTGGGTCGTGGAAGGAAGTGGCATATAGGTAATATTCGATATCAATATAGTACAACGCGTTTTAAAGCCGTGAGGGCACTGGGTTCAGGGGGAACTCCAGGGTTAAGCGTGCTCCAGTGGGAGCAGTACTAGGATGGGTGACCTCTTGGGAAGTAGCTTACCAAGTCCAAAGCGGACAATATTGTACTATATGGATGCGGGTTGTTACAGATATGGTGTCTTGATCCGAAGTCACCCAAATTCATTACTAGCAGAGATGTTACTTTTGATGAATCAGTCATGTTGCATCCGAAAAAGGAGTATTTTGATAAAGTTAAAGACCTTGATATTGGAAAAAAAGTAGAGTTGAAAAGTGGACCTTTCAGGGAAGGTATTATTTCTGATGAGCCCTTTGGATAAGATGATGTAGCAAAATATTTGAATAAAATAATTTATTTTAATATGATATAACAAAAATGGACAAAATATTAGAATTAATAAAACGTTTGCAACAGAAAAAAAAAAGTGAAAACACTTTTTTTTGTTTACGTTTTTCTATTTAAGTTTTCATTTTTAGAAATAAAAAAACGTAAACAGATTTAACAAACATGTTTCTATTGCTAGTCTATTTTATAATTGATTTTGATGATAACAAACATTGAATTAAATTTTCACAATTAATTTTCAAATAGACATTGTATGAAATGTTACAATTCATTTGATAGATTTTAGATAATAGAGTTGGAATAGATTGATATTATTTTTTAGATATTTTCACATAATTTGAATGAAGGAATAAAGGAATTTCAAAGTTTGGAGTAATAGAAATCAAGGTAAGATGAATATTTGAACTAGAGGTTAACTCGGATAAACAGAGAAATCAGACACGTGTTAGTATATAGATGATATCTTAAGATCCAACGGTTCAATTTTCATGAAATTTTAATACAGTAAACTAGACTTCCATATCTACAACTTTACCAAAGGGAGATTTTTGTGAATCTGACGTTAAGGTATCAAAATATGAGTTGGAACATTAGGCATTACAGAAAAGTTTTTAATTCTGGATTCTGGAGCTAGTCTTAGTTTTTGAGACATAACTCATACTATACAGCTTTAAAAATTCTGATTTTTGGTGTGTGAAAAGAAGACTAAAAAATCTACAACTTTTGTAGTTTAAGTTTCTTCTAATTCTAAAAGTATCATGGTGAAACAGAAACTTAAACTGGAAACACAGATTCAGAATGTCAGAAAAGGCTATCAGAAGCTGGTCTCGGTTCAGAAACCATATCTGACTATCTGACCGTTGGATGAAGCTCAGAATTTGACATGTGATAGCTGACTTATATATCTACAAAGTCTTTACTCGGAGGCAATGTCAGATTTGAACGTTGTGAGCGTGAAAAACGGTCATAAATATATCTCAGAAAATCTGAATCTGAAAGACAGCATTGGAAGCAAGGAAATTCAATTTCTTTCAAGAGCAAAAGTGTCTTTTCACTTAGTAACGGCCATTTGCAGATTTTCATCTATAAATAGAGCCTCAAACTCAGATTCAAGAGAAGGAATAAGGTAAGAAAGAAGTGCTTACAAAGAGATACAAGAAATTCCATAACTTTGCAAACATAGAGTGATTTCTTCTCACATTTGTGCTTCATCTTTCATATTCAACTTGTGAGAGTTTCTTTTTGATTTGATTGAGTTTTAAACTCATCATTATTGTTGTAAGAAAGGAAAATTTAAAGCCCTTTTAATTTGTGAGAGTTAGGTGAGCTCTTGTTGGTTTTGGTTCAAGTGTTAGAACCAAAACAAGAGACTTTCTTTGAGAGAGACTTGTGTGAGTGATTTGGGGATAAAATCACTTGGGAAAGGTTTCTAGCACCTTGGGAAGCTAGTGTGTAATAAGCTCTTCAAAGAATAGTGGAGAAATCTCAAGGAAGGCCTTGGGGGAGTGGACGTAGGCAACATTGAAGCCGAACCACTATAAATCGATTGTGTTTGTTTCTCTTCCCTTCTCTTTATCTTTATTGCAAACACTAGCACTCGCTCTTCATTCACAAATATTGAATAATTTTTTTTCTTGCATTTCATATTCATCTTGACATATTTGTTTTAGAGTTGAAATTTTTATTTGCAAAATTTTTAGGCAACCATATTCACTCCCCTCTAGTGTTGCTATTTGGGACAATAAAAATTTTGAAAACATAAACTATAAAAATAGAAAACAAAAACGTTATCAGACGGGGCCTAAGCCTGCAAGTACTCCACTTGCTCGTGCAGTTGGAAGCCTTGTGTATGCTATGGTATGTACTCGTTCAGGTATTTTACATGCAATTAGTGTTGTGAGCAGATACATGGCCAATTCCAGTAAGGCTTACTTGCAAGCTGTGAAATGGATATTTTGATACTTAAAAAGCACTACAAATGTTGGATTAGTATTTGATAGTAGTGGTAGAAATAGAATTGCTATTGGGCTTATGGATTCAGATTATGCTACTAATCTTGATAAGAGAAGATCTCCGATACAGTGTGTTTTCACTCTTTCAGGTTCTGCCGTTAGTTGGAAAGCAACATTACAGACTATAGTAGCTTTGTCCACTACAGAAGCAGAATATATGACAATAATTGAAGTAGTGAAAAAAACTGTTTGGTTAAAAGACTTGCTTGGCGAATTAGATTTGAAACAGGATCATACTGTAATAATATATTGCAGTAGCCAAAGTACCATGCATTTGACCAAAAATCAAATGTATCATGAGAGCCCAAGCACATCAATGTCAGACATCATTTTGTTCGAGAAATTATATCTCAAGGACATATTGGAATTCAAAAGATTGGTACGGCAGATAATCCAGTTGATATATTGACTAAGTCAATTCTTGTTTAGAAGTTTAAGCATTGTTTGGATTTGATTGGTGTTTATTATATTTGAAAAGCCCTCCGAGGTATTATAGAGAAGATAGAAGATAATTGTGACTACCCACACATAGGCTTGGGGGAGAGAATTGTTGAGACAGAGCTGGCAATCCCATGCTGGGAGTGCTTGACTTTGTTCTCAACCTCTCTTTTCCTAAACCTGCAACCTACCATCCAAATGTATCCTAACAAAAGGAATCTTTTTTAGCTAACAATTGGGTTGGCCAGATTTAGCTAGGATGTTTAGTATAAATAGAGGGCATGGGAGAACGGGAAGATGTGCAAAGAGAAAGGAAAAAGAGAAGAAAAAAAATAAAGAAAATAGTTATTATTATTATTATTTTGCTTTGTGTAGAGAGGTTTGAGAGAAAAAAACTAAGTGTTAGTCTTGTAGTGTGAGATATATTTTAGGTACTTGTGTTAATTTTGGTACCGAAATATTTTTTCTCTTTCTCATTTTTGTATTCTCCTTTTGTCGTGATAAAATACTTCTCTTGTCTTCACCCGTGAACGTCGGTATTATGCCGAATCACTTAATTTGTTATGCCTTTGTGTGTTGCAATTATTATTCACTTGTTGCCCATAATTATTTTTCCAGATTTCACTACCATAATAAATTCTCAATTACAGAATTTGTCACAAGAGATTGGGATTTACCTCCAATATATGGTGAGTATAATGATGATAAATTTTCAACTACTATCTCCATGGTTTTTTTAGATTGAGTTGCATGAAAATATATGTACAATAGCACATGAACATAAAGTATGAAAACTTCAAGAGAAACCTAAAGATTATTTGTTCAAAAATGCAAACAAATTCAAGCAATAAAAACAATTTAAATGAAAAATGTAAACTTAATGTCTAAATTTAAATTACTCCAACAATGGGACCTCACCCACTCATGGTGCAAATGTTGTTGCCATTTCTTCCTCCACATATTCCTCCGATTTCAAGGAGAATATTCTTGATCAAATGCAATTCAGCTACAACAGCACTCATATTCAATCTTTCTTTTGGTGCTTCCACTGAACAAGCAATGCCAATTCTGAATATGGAAATCAAGCACTCTTGAATTCTCTTCTCACAAATCTCCCACTCTCCATCTTGCTCAAATAGTGTTGCATCTGCAATTTCCACCACTTTTTCAGGCAAAGCCAATTTGGTGAAGTTATGAAGGTTTAGATTGTCCTTGAACATCTCATCTGTGGGTCTTTTTCCTGTGAAAATCTCCAACAACAGAATCCCATAGCTGTACACATCCCCACATGTTGAAACTTCACTTCCCATGCCATACTCTGAGATTTTTGAATAAAACAGTGTAATGATATTTAAAAAAAAAACATTTTTTTTAGTTTTGCATATTGAATACAAAATAACAATTGATGATTGAATTTATAAGAACTATTGCAAGGACAAAGTTACCTGGAGCAGCATAGCCAACAGATCCTCGAATTCCAATGGAGCTTGTTTGAATATTTGTAGGGAAACTACTTGTTGCTTGAGGGAAGAATCTTGCTAACCCAAAGTCACCAACATGTGCAGTCATTTCACCATCCAAAAGAACATTGCTCGGTTTGAGATCACAGTGTACTATTTGTGTTGTGCAATCGCAATGAAGATAATCCATTGCACAAGCGACATCGATGGCAATGTTTAGTCTTTGAAGAAGATTCAGCTTCCTAACTGGCTCCTCATTTGCCTCAACATCTGAATGCAACCACTTCTCAAGACTCCCATTGAACATGAACTCATAAACCAGAGCTTTGAATTCATTTCCTTCATAATCAATGCTTGAACACACTGTCAACAACTTCACTAGGTTTCGGTGCCTAATGTTCTTCAAGGCCCCACACTCAGCTATGAAGCTCTTTGAAGCTCCGGGATGAAGATGGTTGAGAACCTTCACAGCAACTAAGGATCCATTTTGATCACAATCAAGAGTCCCTTTGTAAACTGATCCAAAACTGCCTGAACCGATCAAATTGGTTGAAGAAAACCCATCAGTAATTTTAAGGAGACTTTGATAAGACACCTTCAAATGGGAATGTTCTTGTGATGTTGATGAAGTGCTGATTTTTCTTCGTCGAAACCAACTGAAAAATAGCAGAAATAGACAAAGTCCTGCAAGTATAGGGACTGTGAAGATTATTACCTTCTTTGCGGTATGACTCAATCCCCTCTTTTTAGATCCTTTGGAGTTGCAGGTGGGAAGGTGCAGTTCAGGGACACCACCACAGAGCTTATTGTTTCCTAAGACTGATATTACACTTGTGTTCTTAAACACACCTTGTGTTGGTACACCACCATCAAAGTCATTGAAGGATAGATTAAGAGTCTGCAAGAACATGAAATCCCCCAGAAAATTTGGAACTTCCCCAGATAAATTGTTTCGAGAAAGGTCCAGAAACTGAATACCTCTCAAAGAACTCAAAGACGAAGGAATTGTACCTTCAAAGAAATTTCCCTGCATATATAATGTCTGCACTAGAACACAGCTGCTAAGAGTGCTAGGAATTTTGCCCGATAACTTGTTCTCAAAAATATCCAATTCTTCGAGATTTATCAGAGTTCCAATTTCCATGGGCAAGGAACCTGTTAAATTGTTATGAGATAGATTCAAAACAATCAGTGTTGCGATTCCAAAAACCTCCTTAGGTAACGCACCACTTAGTTTGTTCTGATCAAGTGATAATCTTAGCAAACTTTGGCACTGTCCTAGACTCGAAGGAATGCTACCTTGAAGATTATTTGTCCCGAGATTGAAATCAATCAACATACTTAAATTTCCCAGAGAGTCAGGAATGCTTCCCACTAATTTGTTGTCATAGATGGACAAAATCTTCAGCTCATGAAGCTTTCCAATATCACCGGGAATGTTGCCACTGAATTTGTTTCCCGACATATTTATGGTCTCCAAGCTAATCAAATTCCCAATCCCATTTGGAATTTCTCCAAACATGAGATTGTCAGCTAAGTCCAATGTCGAAAGCCTAGTCGAAAAGCTGCTGATCGAATCAGGCAAAACTCCACCTAAATTGTTCCCATTCACAGAGAGCTCTTCTAAACTGGTTGCATTGGTTAAAGAAGAGAAGAAATCAGAATCCTCAACTCCCCCAGTTCCCAAATTATTGAAGGACATGATCAAATTGTGAAGATTAGGCAGCTCTCCAAAAGCAGGCAGCTTTCCAGTGAGTCGATTTCCTGAAGCTATAATGTTCACCAAGTTTGACTGGTTGGTGAGCGAAGCTGGAATGCGTCCAGTCATTTGATTAAAACGAATTCCAAGTGTCTTTAGATTTGGAAGATTGACGCCTAAATTTACAGGAAGACTCCCTTCAATCTCATTGTAGGATACGTGAAGTTCTCTGATTGAAGAGAGGTTGAAAATAGCACCAGGGATTGTACCAGACAACCTGTTATAACCCAGTCCAATGAATGATAGCTTCTTCAACTGGCCTAAAGTCTCAGGAATTCTCCCCCCAATATTATTATACGAAGCACGAAGAGAATTGAGTGAAGATAAATTCCCAAAAGAACTGGGAATGCTTCCGGTGAAACTGTTCTTATCCAAGAAAATTAGCTGGAGCTTGGAGAGGAGACCAAGTTGGTGAGGAATGTTTCCAGATAGCTTGTTGTTTGCAAGATTGATCCGAACGAGTTCATGACATGCAGATAAATTGACAGGAATTTGACCGGTGATTGAATTATTGTTGAGGCGCAAAATCTGGAGCCTTCGCAAGTTTCCAAGCTCCGGGGGGATTTGTTGTGTGAAGCTGTTGTTTTGGAGGTTTAGGACTTCGAGAAAGCTCAGGTTTCCAATATGGGGCGAAATTGATCCTGATAGTTTCTGGGAGTTTAGGTCCAAAACTGTTACTCTCTGGGGCTGAGCTCCTCCACAGGCCACCCCCGGCCAATGGCAGAAGTGGACGGATTGGTTCCAGGATCGTGTAATTTCCAGGGGATCGTCGGTGATTTTGGCCTTGAAATCGAGCAGTGTTAGATGGTCTGTTTCATTTCCAGGCAATCTTGCAAGCACCTTGATGAGAATGATGTGCTGTAGGATATTAGAAAGTACCCAAAACTTGATCAAGTTCATGCTGAGAAGCTTCTGTTTTACTTTCTGTGGTTTAAGACCTCCAAAGCTTGCTACCAAAACCAAGGTAACTTCTAAGGAAAACAGAAAAAGAAATTTCTTTAAACAGCATGCAGATGTAGATGATCCAAAACTACTTCAATTTAAAAGATCGAACTATGCAAATAAAGTAGTTGAAGGTAGAGGTGGAATCAGCTTTAAGTTTCTCAAATTCAGGTTGAACAAACAATATAATGGTTGAGTTTAGCTTGATAAAAAATTACTTAAGTTCAAGTTGGTTTGTAAATAGTTTAATTAATCAAAACGATACGATTTTGATATAAAATCTTATAAACAAAAATTAATAGTTAAACTGAACCAAAATACTTTAATATGTATATGTAATTTTTTCAAACTTTAGAACAAGTTTCTCAACTACTTACAGAGGGAGGTTGCCTATGTTTAATCATCCGCAAATGTTGCAATACAAGAGTTTTTGTGCACTTAATTGTTGTTGTTTTTCTTCTCTCTCTTTTTTTTTTTTTTTGGCTTGAGAGCTGAATTATCTTAACTCAATCTCAAATTTGTATCAAGTTACAAAAAAAAAAAAAAAAAAAAAGGAGCTCGAGCCCCGAATTTAACTTGTTAAACTTACAAATTAAATTCGGATACCTCATTGAGTTATTTGATTTCCTTCGAAATTTAATTAAAAAGCATCTCAATATTATTATTATTTATGACAAAGAATCAAGCCAAAAAAAGGACCAAATTCACCCCACCTTAAAAAGCAAACCCTCAACAAATTTACTTCTTGTTGGAGGTGGAATTCCGAATTAGGACCCAACGGGAACATGGAATACAGTTTTTCTTCACCAAAGAAAATAACAAAGAGTGGGCAAGGAAAGAATTCTATATAGATTTTTCAACTTGGTTTTATATTCATCTGTTGTGACTATTTTTGTCTCAATACTTGGAACCAAAAACATCCAATCATTGCATAATGTCTGTTTAAAAAATTTCATTGGTCCCCCTTTGATGAAAATTAATGATTTTACATTTGATTTTTCTGAGTTTAGGGGTCAAACTTTTTTAAAGTTCTTGAAAAGGACTTATTTTGAGTGAAAGGCAAAAAGGCTTTAAATTGTGTCTAAGGATTTCATAAATCACCATAAATTTTTATAAACGTTTAATCTTTTACCTTGGCATTAATTAGAAGGCTATAATTTATATCATTTTATGATAATTTATATATCTCTAAACAAAAGCACGTGATCTCTACTATATAAAAGATGAAAATGACATCAAATAGTTTAATTAATTGGTAGAGAAAACAAACTAATTGACGCTGGCTTGATATTGCTTGCTATATGTATAGTAATCATTCAACAGAGAGTGCCTAGTTTCCATCAGTTACTGCATTTTGACTGTTTTGCCCTTTAGTTTTATTTCTTCATTGATGTAATTTGATTTATCTATATATATATATATATATATATTTTTAATTTTTTCATATTTATTACTTGTTAGTCTTAAAAAAAAAAAGGCAAACTTATTTCGACCACTTCTTGTTTGATTAGGCTCTGCTTTGGCTTTTTAAAAATAAGATAACATATTTTAACCATTTTTTTTAGGCGAGGGGAATGATTTAAACCCCAAAATTCATGAGTGGACTTCCTGCTCTTTTTTTATTTTTTTTAATACTATTAATAAGCTTGGTTTCAAAAAGGCTATTTTCAAGTAATTAAATTTAATTTTGATTAGGTAAAAAATCAGCTATCAAAAAAAAAAAAGGAAAATCTTCTTTATCTCTCCTTTTTTATTTTTATTTTATTCAAGCTCTGTGTATTTTAATGTAAAATAATTTTGAGTAAACATTTGTATTCATATTTAAAAAAAAAAAATTAAAGAAAAACAAAGAGAGTTAATTGAGGGACATGAGCCATGGACCAAAGTTAACAAATATTCAACCATACATGTAGCTGGAAAAAAAAAATCATAGAAATTAGCCATAGAAATTATGAAACTTACTTGATAAACAAAATCTTTAAGTGTGTGTTTGGTTACACAAACAAATTGTAATTTTTAAAAATTTTAAGTAATTAAAATTTTGTATGTATTTTTTAACAATTTTTAATAAATTTTAATTGTTCGATAAAAATTTTTGTTTAAAAATTTTTATTAACGTTTAGTTATTTAGTAAAAAGCCAATTTTTTTTTAAATAATTTTAGATATTGGTGCCCGAGAGGGAGAAAAACAAAAAACAAAAAACAAAGAAAGTTGCCAAAATTTTTAATTTTTGATAACCAAACGCAGCGTAAGATTCCGAACTTCCTTCCTCCACGTGTGTAAGTATGGTAGAGAAAAACTCCTGATACATGTTGCAACAATTTTACTTTCATGTCAGTCAAAATGTTGAAAGTTGAGAGATCAACAAGCGCGCGGAACGTCCTCCTTTCGTCTCCGTTTCCTCGGAAAATGACTTCTTTCCAACTCTCGTCATTTTTTTCTCTTCTGAAAATTGTCAAACGAAGTGTCTAAAATTGGACGACATGAATAATTAAGCTCATGAGACTCCGTTCAGCATCAGTTGTTAAAAGTTATACTTTTTTTTTTAAAAATGATTAAAATAATTTTTTTACAATTTAAATTTCCTCTAAATTATGAAGGACAAATATATTAAATGAGCAAAAAGTTTAAAAACTTAGCTATTAAAAATTAATTTTTTTTCTTCTCAAACACAAAAACAGTTAATTTTTTTCCCAAATTAAACCTATTTTTGACTAAAAATCATGTATGTGATATTCATCTTGGGATTGTATATACATACAGATGATTGAGATCACATAATTTGTCACTAACAACAGTCATAACATTTATGAAGTAATAATATAAATATTATTTTCTATTTGTTGCATTTTTATTTTGAAAAATAAGTATGATTTTTGTGAAAACAATTTACACAATTCTTTGTACAACTTTCTCACACACAATGATTGTGGTTTTTTCTCTTTTTTTCATTGATGTAATTAATTCATTCTCCTCGTCTCTCTCTCTCTACACACCAACATTTACACATTTCTAAAAAATTTTAATAATTTTTTGTTACTCTCTCTGTCTCTCTCGTACACCACCTGTGATGAGCATAATTACATCACATTGTACGAATCAAATTAATTATTTTTCAGTAATTTATTATTAAGTGGTCTCAATGATAGTATTTGCCTATTTGGTTTCATTGTATTTCACTTACACTTACATAAATATTCAATCAACAATGAAAAAAAGATATATTAATGAAACTTATGTACAATGATTTAATGAATTATTTATTTATTATTTATTTTTTTCCCAATCTGAAACAAAATCAAATTTTGCGAAGCCAAATTTTAGGAAATACTTATTTTTTTTTTTGTAATTAGGAAATAATTATGTTACCATTTGTACCAATCAAGTAAACCCGCCCAAGCCCAAGCCCAAGCTCACGCCGACTAACATATGGGCTAACTGAAGGTCAGTTCACTGCAGGAGAAGAAAAGTACTCTTTCAATTGATTTTGTTTTTAATTTTTAATTTTTATTTTATTTTTTTAAAAATTAAATAGTAAAACTTATTTGACAAATTTATTTTTAGTTCACTTAAAAAAAAATGAAAACTGCTTTCAAAATTTTTAAAAATTATGAAAATATGAAAATGATGTTTTTTCGATTTTTTTTTCACAATGACTATTAGTCACAACAATTACTCACCATCAACTACCATCGTTCACTGGTCACCACTCACATTCGACTACCGTTGTTGCCATTGCTAGTGCCACCACCACCCACCTATCCCCAGTCATGTCAATTGTCACCGCATCTTACTCATATCTGACTATCGCCAATCACCGCTACCACACCCACACACCTCCTGTTTGATGATAAAATTGTACTTGGTGATGATAGATCTTTTTATTTTTTTATTTTATATAAAAATATATTAAATATAATTTAATTTTTTTAATTACATTTTTTGTTAAAAATAATTCAATCCAATAAAAATAAAATATATTAAACACAATATATTATATTTTTTAAAAATATTTTAATAAAATATAATTTATTTAATTTAATTAACTTAAACTAATTAGATTTAATTATTTAAGTAAATTTAACTAGTTTAACTATTTTTTTATTAAATTAACATAAAATATATTTTATTAAATTGTTTTGAAAAAATTATATAATAAATTATGTTTAATATATTTTATTTTTATTAGATTGAATTATTTTAAAAAATAATATAATTAAAATAATTAAATTTAATGAATTTAATTAATTAACAACTATAGTAACAACTAATAATTATTGTTACCAAACGCGTTTTCAAGTTTTCTTTTTTTTTTTTTACCATGAAAATGAAAATTAAAAATAAAAAATTGAACATAGAAACTAAAAACTGAATATAAAAACTGAATACAAAAATTGAAAAATGATAGTTTTACCAAATGGGAAATAAACCGTAAAAAAATTTCAAGGATTAAGAGAGCTGACATAATTACTATATCAGCTCAATGATATATAATTTGGACAGTTAATAATACTATATCAGTTCTATGACATACAATCTGAATTGTTGATTTTAAATTTAATGATCTAAATTCATTCACATTTATTTTAAATTAAAATAATATAAATATATCTGAATTATTAGATTTTAATCCCATGGCTCACAATAAATGTGATATAGCACAGCCTCCTCCTTTCCACATTTATTGAAACTATATTGGCATATCACGTTGCAATAATTGGGGACGGTGTCCTAATTTTGTAAATATAACAACCAAACTGATCAAAAAAATTTGAAAAAAAAAAATTATAATGCTTGTATTGATTGATACATTTGTTAGAAATTGATTTTTAGTGTTGCTTGTATTTCTGTCTTTTTTGCTTTAATTTAAGTCTCAAAAGACCGCACTTTGAGGAACTGGAAATGGTGATGCTTTCTTTGCGAAAGAGCTCAAGACAATCAGTCCAGGCGATGGGGTTTCAGCTTTGGCAAAATGGCGAGGAATAAGGGGGAGGGGGTGAAGGGGAGCTATGGAGCCATATATATCTCTATATATAAACGTGGATATGGACTTTGGGATGTATCTTTTACTGGATGGGTGAATGCAAATAATTAGTCCCATTTCTGTCTCTAAATCTCTATTGTTATTTTTCCTTCGCTACAAAGGAAGCCTTTGTTTTTATATATTGCTGTAACTGTGATTTGGTTAGCAGCAAATGGAAAGTACGACATTTGAAGCCTAATTAATGTTTAAAGCTGATTTGTTAATTAATTAGCGCCAGGGCCGGGTTGAGCCTGAGACAACTTAGAAATCTCTTTAGAGTGTCTTAAATGTAAAATTTTAATTCGTAATTTTACAGCTCAAAAAGTTACGAATAACATTTTTAACTTTTTTATTTTAAATGTGATAAATAAGTGTATTTTTTTATATAAATTTTGTCGAATAATTTTATACACAATAATTATATTTATCAAAAAGCCATCTCAATATTATTTATAAAGATTTAATGCACTTTAATCACATAATATTACAAGCGTGTTCAAATAATTGACAAATATCCTAGAAATTTTTTGACCTATTGGCTCTCTGTTGTCCGACAAACAAGTCTTTTACCAAATGCAATTCTCTGAGAACATCACTAATCTCCAGGCGTTCTTGGGGATTCCACCGAACAAGCAACCCCAATTGTAAACAAGAGAGACAAACACTCTTGTAAATTGCTAGAACTTTGATAGTTTTTGCTTTGAGAATAAATGGATGATGCCTCTTCTCCTTCCTCCACCTCTGCTCCTCCTCCTCCTCCTCCTCCTTCTGTCACGCAGAGAAGTATTGGATCTGCAATCTGCATGATTCTTTCAGGCAAAGCCATTTTTGCATAGTTACGAAGGTTCATTCCGTCTTCCGACATTTTATCAGTAGGTCTCCTTCCTGTAAACAATTCGAGTACCAAGATTCCATAACTATACATATTCCCATACACAGACACTTCACTTCCCATGCCATACTCTACAATTTATACATAAAATAATTAAAAAAAAAAAAAAAACTTATCAGGATAATATATATGTAGTATGGGATGTATATCAGTAGTATGGAATGCTAGTGTAATAATTTATGGATCCTATTTGAAAGACAAAAAAGATAGAAAATTTGATAAAAGTTGGATGCTGTCAATAACTTTTTGGTATTTGGAAGATAAACTCAAGCTTTTTGACATAATTGTTCAAATGTAGTCTCACCTACCACATTGTCAGAAACAAAATTTTGTAAAAGTTGATAAAAAATAAAAATTTGTAAAAATTAAAATTTTAGAATAAACTCACAGAAAAACTGGAATGATCAAAAGTTGGTAAAAATTTAAAAAAGTTTGGAAAATTTTGTATACCTTGACTTTCAGTCACCCCTATACGTCTTGTGTTCACTCCTGTAAAACTAGCTTTTAAACCTCAGTTCCTACAATATGAAACAGGTTGCTTCTTCCTGGTTTGATATATAAAAGGTTGTTTAAAAGGCAAGAAGCAGAAATTTTATTTTAGATTATATGCATAAAATTGGAAAAGGAGGTGCCTGGAGCTGCATACCCAATTGATCCTTTTACTACCAGAGAGCTACTAGTTTGATCTTTACAAGATAAATGAGCAGTCTCCGGAGGAAACCTTGCCAATCCAAAATCACCTAAAACCGCAGTCATCTCACTGTCTAAGAGAACATTGCTTGGCTTTAGATCACAATGAATAATTGGTGTTTGGCAACCACACTGAAGATATTCTAGAGCGCAAGCAATATCAATGACAATGTCTAGTCCCTGAAGAAAATTCAAATTTCTTGGCTTTGCCAGAAGTCCTTTGTCTATTGGGTGCAACCACTCTTCTAGGCTTCCATTGACCATGAACTCATAAACCAAAGCCTTAAAATCATTGTCATGAGAGTCAACACTCGAACAGACAGTGATTATCTTGATCAAATTTCGATGCCTGAGATTTCGCGGGGCTTCGCATTCTGCTATGAAGCTCTTAGAAGCTCCTTTCTGTTGAAGGTTGAGTACTTTAACTGCAATCGGTATTGAATCTTGCTTGAGAATTTCTTTATACACTGAATCGGAAGCACCAACGCCAATCAAATTCGTGGAAGAGAACCCATTAGTTGCTTTAAGAAGTTTGTTGTAAAACAAGTTTAAATATGGTGAATTGTGATCAAATGAAGATTTAGGAGGAAATTCTCCTCTTTTGTTTCTTACCCAACCCCAAAATAGAGATGCTGATGCCAATATTAGACCCACAAGCCCACAAAGAATGGAGATTACTAATTTCATCGCGAAAGACAACTTCCCGTTGTTCGATTCTTGTATTCCACACTTGGGCATCATCGCGAAAGACAACTTCCCGTTGGTCGATTCTTGTATTCCACACTTGGGCAACTGCAATTCTTGTACACCTCCACAAAGCTCTGTGTTTCCAATGATTGAAACTGCACTTTCATTCTTGAAAACTCCTTCTACAGGTACCTCACCCTCAAAGGCATTGAAGGATAGATTCAAGCTCTGCAAGAAGGGAAAACTCTCCAAAAATTTTGGAATTTTTCCAGTCAAGTTGTTATGCGAAAGGTCCAGAGACTCAATACCTCTCAAAGAACTCAGAGATGAAGGCATGGTACCTTGAAACAAGTTACCTGTAGATACAGATTTTCCAACTTGATGCAGCTACCAAGGCTTGTGGGAATCTCCCCGGACAACTTGTTCTCAGAAACACCAAGATGTCCTAAATTTACCAGGCAACCGACTTCAATGGGAAGAGAACCACTCAAATGGTTATAATACAAGTCTAGGAGAATTGACGAGGATGAGAGACCAAAAACCCCTCTGGGTATCGTACCATCGAGTTCGTTGTGAGAAAGTTCCAACACATTCGACAAACTGCAATTTCCAAGGCTTGATGGAATTTCCCCCTGTAAATGATTTTGTGCTAGATTGAGTTCATATAACAAGGTCAGATTTCCAAAGGAAATTGGTATCTCTCCAGAGAGTTTGTTTCCCCTCAGCCAGAGATATTTTAGCTTCCGAAGTCTACCAAGCTCAGAAGGAATTCCACCACTCAATTGGTTATCGCCTAAACTTAGTACATCTAAGTTGATGAGATTTCCAATCCCATCGGGGATGTTTCCGACGATATGATTCCTTCCTAATCCTATGCTCCGAAGCCTCGTAGAGAGATTGCCCATGGATTCAGGTAATCTGCCCCCAAAATGATTGTCACTCAGACTTACAGCTTTGAAATTTGCACAGTTAACCAAAGAAGTGAGAAAGCTCAAGTCATCAGCTTCCCCATTTCCAAGGCTATTTGTATGAGCTCCCAGCCCTCGAAGACCACCATGGGCGTTTTCAAAAGAAGGGACTTGTCCAGTAAATTGGTTTCTCGATATTGAAATAGTCTGAAGATTTGAAGCATTAGAAATTGTAGCAGGAATATGTCCGCTCAGCCTGTTAGTGAGCAGGAAAAGGAAACGAAGATTGGGTAGAGTGAGACCAATGTCAAGGGGAAGACTGTTGGATTTGGTTCACAGGCACAGCAATGTGAAAAGGGAAGTTGTTCGGCAGCAAAAGTTACTGCCGGAACTGCTGACCACGCCAACCGGAAATGCAATCGCCGACCTGCCGAACAGAGACAGAAAGAAAGGTGACGGTCGAAGAGGAGGTCTCTGGCCGGAAAATCCTCCGATGGCTAAGTCAGCAAGTCGCTTAAAGAAGGGAACAAATGAGTAAAAGCTTAAGTTGGCAATAGTCAGCTTACCCCTGTGGTTGAGTGGAATATCCTATTTATAGTAGTCCGAGTAATGATTAAAGCATACCTACGACTTGACGTTACGCACACTGCCGTGTCCCTCTTTTCCATCCTTGCTTTAAATACTCTTCCCCTTCATTTAATGCCTCAAACCCCTCATTTAATACACCATGTCTCTCATTTAATGCTTCTGGCGACTTAACACGGCATTACAACCAGAATTTCAGGGTCAGACTGTCTTCCTGTCACATCAGCCAACAACTCGTGACGAGATAGACCGATTTAGTTACTTCCTCAGAGACAAATACCCAGTTCAGTCTTAACTATGGTGCATTTATGGTCACGAGCCCTCTTTAAAGGCTGTGGGTCCCAGGTTCAACATTTACTAGCCGCCAACGGATAGGCCAAACAAACTAGCTACCAAGATCCTCGGCTATAGCCACGTGGCAATACACTGTTCATTGATGCTGAGGTTCAGGGTACTCTTTGGAACACTAACTCTGAATCATGTGTTCACGTATAATACTCCCGTGGAACTCTCGTGCCATTAATCAGTTGTTCGGCAGGACGCCACGTGTCACAACGGAACGTGCTCGGCAAATGACTACGTGGCTCACACGAGTATGTTCGGCACTGGGCCACGTGGCGCCAGACTACACTTGTTCGGCACAAGTACAGCTTAGTATTATTTTGCCCAACAGAAGTGATATTGAAGATTAAGGGAGGGATTGTACCAGTGAGCTTATTACCACCAAGTGCAAGAAAACTCAAGCTCCTAGCCCAAGTGTTTGGTATGCTCCCTTCTAAGTTGTTTTCTGTAGTCGCTAGTGTCTTCAGAGAAGTAATGTTCCCTAAAGACTCTAGAAGTCAAGATACGTTCAGATTGCTCTTGGAATTGGAGGAAGCTTCTTAAGCTTAGAAGCGAAGCATTGGAGTGTCAAAGTATAAAGTGGGCATGGATCATCCATTTCTCTATGGTACTCAAATTGGCATCCAAGAGGCCCTTTAATACCAAGATATGGTCAAAGAATAGCATGTGATGCTGACTTGCCTATAAATGCAAAGGTGTCAACTGTGATTAGCCGAGAGCAATGGAGGTGGCCTTTCCCCATCACTTGGGAGCTTAGGGAGGTAATCATGGAGCACCCGTTGAGCTACCAACCTAATCAAGCTATGGAGGATGTGTTTGTTTGGACAGCATCGAAGAATAAATGCTACAATGCCGCAGCCACTTGGGAGGCAATTGGAGACCGAGGCTCCAAGGTACAATGACATAGCCTTTTGTGGTTCCCTAATCATATACCTCGGCACAGCTTTATATTATGGCTTGCAATCAAGGAAAGGCTCACCACGAAGGACAGGCTCATTGATTGGGGCATCAATGTTGATCCTCTTTGTGTCCTATGCAGGCAATACAATGAAAGTCTAGACCACCTATTCTTCTTATGCCCATTTTCAGCCGAGGTAAGAAAGGTAGTATTGCAAAAATGCTTCATCGTTAAACTGGCTCAATTATGGAGGAATGAAGTTGCTTGGGCTATTGGGAAGTTCAGTAGAAAATCTCTACACAAGAAAATATGCAAGCTTGCTTGGGCGGCCATGGTGTACCACATTTGGATAGAGAGGAATGCTAGAGTTTTTAATGGTTCTTCATACTTAGCTACGGATCTTGCAAAGGCAATTATACATGATGTAAAAATTAGATGCCCCTTCTTTTCCTTCCCTAGAAACTCTAATGTAAATATGGACTTTTGTAATAGCTGGGGGATTCCATTTACTTTTACATAAGCTTGTAAAGCAGGGTATGCCCCTAGATGATGTAAAAATTTCCCTTTAATTGAAAATTCTTATAATTACCAAAAAAAAAAATCTTTCCTGTCATATTGTTCGATCCAAGGACAAGCACCTCAAGCCTCGTCAAAGACATTCCGAGCTCCACTGGAATCCGACCTTCCAGATTGTTTCCATCCCAACCAAGATGCCTCAGCTCCAAGCAACACGACAAATTGGCTGGAATCTCCCCTGCAAAAGGGTTATTCTCCAGGCCTAATTCCTGCAACCTGAAATGGCGCCCCATTTCTTGAGGAATTTCGCGGTAGAAGGCGTTGTCATGGAGAAGCAAATACCTGAGGAAACTCATGTTCCCTCTGGGGGGACATAGAGATCCCACCAGTTGTTTGGAACTGAGATCGAGTGCAGTGACCCTTAGGTGCTTTGTGCCGCAAGTAACACCTTGCCACTGGCAAAAGTGGATGGAATTGTTCCGCGAACTCATTTCCTTCTAGCCTAGAGGCTGCTGTGAGTGGAAGGTGAAAAAATAATGAGACGAGAATTACAAGGAGTGCCCAAAACATGCTTAGGCTCATGCCTGCAATCTGACTAACTTTGAGGAAAGCTAGAAATTCTTGATCCAACACCAGGGAAAAATTTGTGGATAAGGGAAGGCTAAGGAGACAAAACCAACTTCAAACTGATGAAGAACATATCAATTATAAGACTCAGTCTTAGACCATGTAACATTGCATAATGGCCAACAATAATATGTAGTAAGTGCAGGCCGGATCAAATATTTTGACAACGTTTTATAAATATATAAAATATGTCTTGTTTTGTTATATATAGAGATTACGGTCATCCCCCCGCTCCACGAAAGAACATTGCTTCTGCCTCTAATATAATATACTGAAGAAAAATGAGATATGCCAAATGTATGTAAAGCAAATTAGAAAGGTAATGTGATGTGGACAGTATATATATATATATATATAATGAATTTTATGATTAATATTTCTATATTGGTTTTGGTACTTGTTAAAGAATATTATTTGACAAATATTTTTCATTTATTTAAGATTAGTTTTAAAATAATTCTTTTTCTTTATTTTATGTCCAAATTTGGCCTTAAATCAAATTTGTCATTTGGTATTTTTTTATGATTTCCTTAAATTTTTAGTAATTTCCAGCTTGATTAGGAGTCTAGCATTAAAGCTTTTCTATTTGAAATTATGTAAGTCTATAGGCTAATCAGTTGAGTTATTTTTTATTAATAAAATTATTTATTAGAAAGAGTATCTCTAAAAAATTTGTGTTTGTTAGTAATTTAAACAGGAGACTCGCAATCCATCTGATCTATCCTTTACCTCATTTGCTTTCTTGCATCAGTTGATATCAAAAATATATATCCGTCGCACCACGAAGAACTAGTAGTGGTCGCAATGCTCGTCCTACTACCATAATTGATCAGGAATATGAGTATGATGAAGTCATTCAAGAGGCTCGGTGGGAGGTACTCTTCCAATAATCAAAAGCATGGTCAAAACATTGGTCCAACATGTGGCTACCATGTCCAGTGGAAGCCAACTTTACAATCTACCATTGGATCATTCTTTTAAAGAAGGAGGATAATTTTTAAGGAAAAAACTTCTTGAAAAGAAATTTTCATTCACATCATCAATGATTCTTGATTTGATTGTTAATTGGATTAAACGATCAAGGTTTGGTGAAGAACCTCAATTGTTGATTCTTCAAAAGAATATATAAGGGTTGAAGTTATTGAACACGTGGGTTTGAACTCTTTTCTTTTGAACCCCAAGTAGATTGTGTTGAGACAAAGTTGGCAATCCCATGTTGGGAATGCTTAACTTTGTCCTTAGCTTCTCTATTCCTAAACCAGCAGCCCACCATCCAAATGTATGCTAACAAAAAGAATATTTTTTTGGCCAACAATTGGGTTGGCCAGATTTAGCTAGGACGTTTAGTATAAATAGAGGGCATGGAGAAACAAGAAGATGTGTAGATAGAAAGAAAAAAGAGAAAGAAAAAAATAAAGAAAATAGATTTTTTTTTTTTTTTTGGCTTTGTGTGGAGAAGTGTGAGAGAAAAAGACTAGGTGTTAGTCCTGTAGCGTGAGATATATTTTAGGTACTCGTCTTAATTTCGGTACCAAAATATTTTGTGCATTTTTCTCATTTTTGTATTCTTCTTTTGTTGTAGTAAAATACTTCTCCTGTCTTCACCCGTGGACGTAGGTATTACGCTGAATCACGTAATTCGTTGTGCATTTGTGTGTTATAATTATTATTCATTTCTTGTCCATAATTATTTTCCATACTTCAGAGCCAAGTTATTTCTATTAAGATTTTAAATATGGTAGCAACTAAATATGAAGTTGTGAAATTTGATGGAAAAAATAGTTTCAGTTTGTGACGCGTAAAAATGTGTGCTTTAACCTAACAAATTTTGCACAAAACTTTAGATGAAAAGGGAAAAAAAACTCCCTACAATGATGTCAGATGAAGATAAGTTAGACTTCGATGCTAAAGCACTGAGTGCAATTTAATTGTGCTTAAATAACGAGGTATTGCAAGAAATTGCAAATGAGACAACTAGGGCAAAATTATGGCTCAAATTGGGGAATTTGTAAATGATAAAGTCTCTCACAAACAGGCTGTTTTTGAAACAGTGTCTCTACACCTTGCACATGAAGGAAAGTACACCTATTCAAATTCACTTTGACAAGTTTAAAAAAATTGTCATGGATTTGAAAAATATTAATATTAAAATTGGTAATGAAGATTAAGCCCTTATTATATTATATTTTTTACCTCCATCATATAAGGATTTTGTTACTACAATGTTTTATGGAAAGGATACTATCTCTGTGAAGGATGCCAAAATATCTTTGTTAACAGAAGAATTAAGAGCAAAAGTGTTCGAGGATGGAGGCAAAAATTAGGCTGAGGGTCTGAAAATCAAGGGGAAGACATTAGAGAGAAGTGATCCTAGTAGTAGTAACAAAGGTAGATCCAAATCAAAATTCAAATTGAAAAAGATTAAATGCTACTATTGCAAGAAGACGAGGCATTATAAGAAAAACTATCCAAAGTTCAAATAGAAAGAGGAGAAAAGAGTTGCTGGTGTTGTTGAAGAAAATTTAGATAGTAATGGAATTGTTTTATCAGTGGCAGCTATTCTTGGATCTTCAAAAGAGGAGTGGATTATTGACTCAGATTGTTCTTACTATATGTGTCTTAATCGAGATTGGTTCACGGCATATCAGTCAGTGAACGGTGGTACAGTTTTAATGGGGAACAATGCACCCTGTAAAACTATTGGTATTAGAATAATTTGAATCAAAATGCACAACGGTATTATAAGAACTTTGACATATGTCTAACACCTGCCAAATTTGAAGAAAAATTTTATCTCCCATGGTACTCTTGACTCTAATGGCTGTAAGTATACAATTAAAGGGGGAGTTATACGAGTAACAAAAGGGGCTTTGGTGGTCATGAAAGGAAGGTTGACTAAAAACCTTTATGTGCTTCAAGTTAATATAGTTCTTGAAGATGCAGCTATCTCATCATTAGTGGATTCAGACCATGAAACTACCCAATTATGGCATATGCGTTTGGGGCTCATAGCATATGAGCAAGAGGGGCATGACTGTGCTAAGCAAACAAAGCTTGCTATGTGGTCAAAAAATAGGAAAGTTGGACTTTTGTGAACATTGCGTTTTTGGTAAGCAATGTAGAGTCAAGTTCAGTAAAGCCATTCACGAATTAAAGGTACACTAGACTATATCCATTCTGACCTTTGGGGTCCTTCTTGAGTTTCGTCAAAAGGTAGATCAAGATATTTTGTGACCTTTATTGATGACTACTAAAGAAAGGTCTGGATTTATTTATTAAAGTACAAAGATAAAGCGTTTCTCAAGTTTAAATAGTGGAATGCTATGATAGATAAACTAATAAGAGAAAATTAAGCATCTCAAGACTAATAATGGTCTTGAGTTCTGTTCAGGAGAATTTGATGAGTTCTGCAATAATGAAGGGATCATGAGGTATCGTATGATTAGAAAAACATCCCAGTAGAATGGTGTAGCAGAGTGTATGAATAGGATTCTTTTGGAGAGAGCTTGTTGTTTGCTCTCCAATGCTTGTTTGTGAAAAGATTTTTGGGGTGAAGCAGTTTTCACAACTTGCTACATGCTGAACCGATCTCCATCAACTTCCATTGAGTGTAAGACTCCTGAAGAGGTATGATCAGGTAATCCTGCTGATTATTCTAATTTAAGAACTTTTAGTTGCCCAGCCTATCCACATGTTAACGAAGAAAAGCTCGAGCCATGAGCCAATAAGTGCATTTTTCTAGGGCATGGATCTAAGGTAAAAGGATATAGATTGTAGTGTCTTGATCCTAAGTCACCCAAATTGATTACCAACAGAGATGTTACTTTTGATAAATCAGTCATGTTGCATCCGAGAAAGGAGTATTTTTGATAAAGGTAAACCTTGATATTGGAAAAAGAGTAAAGTTTAAAAGTGGACCTTCCAGGTAAGGTACTATTTCTGATGAGCCCATTAGAGAAGATGAGTAATATACAGGAGTGGACGATGCACTGTCTAAGCAACTGTACAGTATTGCTACAAGTAGATAGAAGAGTATCATCAAACCATCTTTGAGGTATAGTAATGTAGATTTTGTCTCTTATGCTTTGACGATAGCAGAAACAATTAAGTTTCAAGAACCTGTAACGTCTGATGGAGCTATCACATGTAAGAAGTCAACAGAATGGACTGCTACTATGAATGAAAAAATTGAGTCTCTTCAAAAGAATTAGACTTGGGAACTAATAAAATCACCTAAGGGCAAAAGGATTATTGGGTGCAAATGGGTCTCCAAAAGAAAGAAAGAATGAATCTCAGGAACACTTGGTGGCAAAAGGCTACACTTGAAAGGAAGGTGTGGACTTTAAAGTATTCTTACCAGTTGTGAAACATAGCTCTATTCGCGTGTCGTTTGCTATGGTTCCTATGTTTGACTTAGAGCTTGAACAACTTGATGTCAAAATAGCTTTCTTACATAGTGAGCTTGAAGAACAAATTTACATGCATCAACCGGAAGGGTTCGTTGTTACAGGAAAGGAGGACCATGTTTGCTCATTGAAAAAAATCCTTGTAGAGCCTGAAGCAATCACCTAGATAGTTGTATAAGTGGTTTGACACATTCAGGATTGAGCATGGTTACTCTAGAAGTAAGTTTGATATTTTTGTTTACTTAAAAAAGCTTGCAGATAGTTCTTTTGTGTATTTGTTATTGTATGTTGATGACATGCTCATTGCTACAAAGGAGTTGTCTGAGCTTATCAGGTTGAAGGCTCAACTTAGTAGTGGGTGTGAAATAAAAGATTTGGGTCCAGCAAAGAAGATTCTAAATATGGAAATTTAGAGGCATAGAAAAGCAGAAAAGTTGTACTTGTCATAGAGAAAGTACATTGAGAAAGTACTTAAACGTTTTGGTATGCAAAACTTTAAAGGGCAGTTTGGTAACGCTGTCGTTTTTTTATTTACGTTCATATGTTTAAATATTTTATTTTTTGTTTTCTATTATCATTTTTTTCTGAAATGAAAACTGAAACTACTTTTGGAAATACAATTTTGTTTATAATTATTAATTTTTCATTTTAATAAACATTTAATTTTGTTAGTTTTTAAAAAGTAATTGAATTTATAAATATATTTCATATTAATTTAATTTGATTATACTATTTAGTAAAAACAATTGAAAAAAATATAAGTATTATATCATTTAATCGAGTAAATATAAAATATATTAATTATAATTTAATTATATTATTCAACAAAAATAATCAAATAAAGTATATTTCACAATAATTTAAATAATTTAATTATGATATTTATTTAAAATAATTTAATAAAATGTGTTTCATATTAAATAAATTAATTAAATCAAATTAATTATTAAATTAACTTAATAATTATTAAATAAATTATTAGATTAATCTAATTTAATTATGATATTTATTAAAAATAATTTAATAAGATATATTTAATATTAGTTAAATTAATTAGTAAATTAAACAATTTAACTATAATATTTATTAAAACTAATATAATAAAACATATTTAATATTAGTTAAACTAATTATTAAATTAAATTAAATTAATATTTTTTATTTTATTATTTATTAAAAATAATTTAATAATATATATTTCCTAGTTAATTTAATTTAATTATTTATTAGAAATAAATTAATAATATAATTAAAAATTAATTTAATTATATTATTTATTAAAAATAATTTTAGTTTAATAAAATATTTGAATAAAATAATTTATTTTAATATGATGTAACAAAAATGAAAAAATTATTAGAATTGACAAAATGTTCGCAGCAATAAAAAAAAACACCTTTTTTGTTTACTTCTTTCTGTTTAAGTTTTCTTTTTTTTGGAAACAAAAAAATGTAAACAAATTTAACAAATATGTTTCTGTTGCCAGTCTATAAAATTTTGAAAACATAAACCATAAAAATAGAAAACTAAACGTTACCAAACAGGGCCTAAGCCTACAAGTACTCCACTTGCTAGTGCAATTAGAAGCCTTATGTATGTTATGGTATGTACTCATTCAAATATTTCATATGCAGTCAATGTTGTGAGCAGATATATAGCTAATTCTAATAATGTTCACTTGTTAGCCGTGAAATAGATATTTCGATACTTGAAAGGAATTACAGATGTTGGTTTAGTATTTAATAGTAATGGTGGAAATAAAACTGTTATTGGGTTTGTGGATTCAAATTATACTGTTAATCTTGATAACAGAAGATCTCTGATATGGTATGTTTATACTCTTTCAGGTCTGCCATTAGTTGGAAAGTAACATTACAGACTATAGTAGCTTTGTCCAATACGGAGGCAGAATATATGGCAATAACTAAAGCAGTGAAAGAAGTTGTTTGGTTAAAAGGCTTGCTTGGCAAATTAGGTTTGAAACAGGATCATACTATAATATATTTTGGTAGCCAAAGTGCCATACATTTGACCAAAAATCAAATGTATCATGAGAGGACCACTTAAATCAATGTTAGATATCATTTTGTTCGAGAAATTATATCCCAAGGACATATTGGAATTTAGAAGATTGGTATGGCAGATAATCCAGCTGATATGTTGACTAAGCTAGTTCATGTTCAGAAGTTCAAGCATTGTTTGGATTTGATTAGTGTTTATTGTATTTGAAAAGCCCTCCAGGGTATTATGGAGAAGATAGAAGATGATCGTGACTGCTCGCACATGGGCTCGAGGGGAGAATTGTTGAGACAGAGCTAGCAATCCCATGTTGGGAATGTTTGACTTTGTCCTCAACCTCTCTTTTCCTAAACCTGCAACCTACCATCCAAATGCATGCTAACAAAAGAAATTTTTTTTTAGCCAACAATTGGGTTAGCCAGATTTAGCTAGGATGTTTAGTAATAAATAGAGGACATAGGAGAACGGGAAGATGTGCAAAGAGAAAGGAAAAAAAGAGACAAAAAAAAAAGAAAAAGAATTTTTTTGTTTGTGTAGAGAGGTTTGAAAGGAAAAAAAAAAACTAAGTGTTAGTCTTGTAGTGTGAGATACATTTTAGGTAATTATCTTAAATTTGGTATCGAAATATTTTTTGCCTTTCTCATTTTTGTATTCTCCTTTTGTCGTAATAGAATACTTTTCTTGTCTTCGCCTGTAGATGTAGGTATTATGTCAAACCACGTAATTTGTTGTGCCTTTATGTATTGCAATTATTGTTCACTTGTTGCCCATAATTATTTTTCTATACTTCATTACTATAGTAAACTCTTAATTATAGAATTTGTCACAACAGATTGGGATTCACCTCTAATATATGGTGAGTATAATGATGACAAATTTTCAACTACTATCTCTATGGATTTTTTAGATTGATTTGCATTAAAATATGTGTACAATAGCACATGAACATAAAGTATGAAAACTTCAAGAGAAACCTAAAGATCATTTGTTCAAAAATGCAAACAAATTCAAGCAATAAAAACAATTTAAATGAAAAATGTAAATGTCTAAATTTAAATTACTCCAGCAGTTTGACACATCCATGATTGAGCATGGTTACTTTAGAAGTAAACCTAATAGTTGTGTCTACTTGAAAAAGCTTGCAGATAGTTCTTTTGCGTATTTGTTATTATATGTTGATGACATGCCCATTGCTACAAAGGACATGTCCGAGATCATCAAGTTGAAGGCTCAACGTAGTGGTGAGTTTGAAATGAAAGATTTGGGTCCAACGAAGAAGATCTTGGGTATAAAAATTTACAGGCATAGAAAAGCAAGAAAGTTGTACTTGTCACAGAAAAAGTACATTAAGAAAGTATTTTATGCAAAACTCTGCCTGCGAGTACTTCACTTGCTCGTGCAGTTAGAAGCCTTATGTACGCTATAGTATGTACTCATTCGGATATTTCATATGCAGTCAGTGTTGTGAGCAGATACACGGTCAATCCCGGTAAGGTTCACTGGTTGGTTGTGAAATAGATATTTTGATACTTAAAAGGCACTATAGATGTTGGTTTAATATTTGATAGTACTGGTGGAAATAGAACTGCTATTAGGTTCATGGATTCAAATTATGCTGCTGATCATGATAAGAGAAGATTTCTAACAGAGTATATTTTCACTCTTTTAGGTTCTGCCATTAGTTGGAAAGCAACATTATAGACTACAATTGCTTTGTCCACTACAGAGGCAGAATATATGTCAACAACTAAAGCAGTGAAAGAATCTACTTGGTTAAAAGGCTTGCTTGGCGAATTAGGTTTGAAACAGCATTATGTTGTAGTATATTGTGATAGCCAAAGTGGCATACATTTGATGACCAAAAATCAAATGTACCATGAGAGGACCAAACACATTGATGTCAGATATCATTTTGTTTGAGAAATTATTGGTGCATTTAGCATCTCAAAAAAACTTCAAAAAACTTCAAAAATTTTCAAATCCCTCCAATCAAATTTTACCACCTATCATTTTTACATCACATCAACCCTAACTTTTAAGTTTTTTTGAGTTTTTTGGGGCCTCCAAACATCCTTTATATCTCAAGGCCATATCAGAATTTGGAAAATTGGTATGACAGATAATCCAACTGATATGTCAACTAAGCCAGATTCTGTTAAGAACTTCAAGCATTGCTTGGACTTGACTGTTGTTTATTGTATTAGGAAAGCCCTCTAGGGCATTATGCTTGGACTTGAGACAGAGTTGGAATCCCATGTTGGGAATGCTTGACTTTGTCCTCAACCTCTCTTTTCCTAAACCTACAAATCTTCTTTTAGCCAACAATTGAATTGGCCAGATTTAGCTAGGATGTTTAGTACAAATAGAGGGCATGAGAGAATGGGAAGATGTGCAAAGAGAAAGGAAAAAGAGAGAGAAAAAATAAAGAAAATAGTTTTTTTTTTTGCTTTGTGTAGAGAGGTGTGAGAGAAAAAGACAAAGTGTTAGTCTTGTAGTGTGATATATATTTCGGGTACTTGTCTCAATTTTGGTACCAAAATATTTTGTGTCTTTCTTATTTTTGTATTCTCCTTTTGTCGTAGTAAAATACTTCTCCTGTCTTCACCTGTGGACGTAAGTATTACACCGAACTATGTAATTAATTGTATCTTTGTGTGTTGCAATTATTTTTCATTTCTTACCCATAATTATTTTCCATACTTCATTACCATATTAAATTCTCAATTATAGAATTTCTCACAACACATTGGGATTCACCTCCCATATATGGTGAGTATGACGATGACAAATTTTCAACTACTATCTCTATGGTTTTTTTAGATTGAGTTGCATGAAAATATATGTACAAAAGCACATGAACATAAAGTATGAAAACTTCAAGAGAAACCTAAAGATCATTTGTTCAAAAATGCAAACAAATTCAAGTAATAAAAACAATTTAAATGAAAAAAGTAAACTTAATGTCTAAATTTAAATTACTCCAACAATGGGACCTCACCCACTCATGGTGCAAATGTTGTTGCCATTTCTTCCTCCACATATTCCTCCAGTTCCAAGGAGAATATTCTTGATCAAATGCAATTCAGCTACAACAGCACTCATATTCAACCTTTCTTTTGGTGCTTCCACTGAACAAGCAAGGCCAATTCTGAATATGGAAATCAAGCACTCTTGAATTCTCTCCCCACAAATCTCCCACTCTCCATCTTGTTCAAATAGTGTTGCATCTGCAATTTCCACCACTTTTTCGGGCAAAGCCAATTTGGTGAAGTTATGAAGGTTTAGATTGTCCTTGAACATCTCATCAGTGGGTCTTTTTCCTGTGAAAATCTCCAACAACAGAATCCCATAGCTGTACACATCCCCATGTGTTGAAACTTCACTTCCCATGCCATACTCTGAGATTTTTGAATAAAACAGTGTAATGATATTTAAAAAAAAAAACATTTTTTAGTTTTGCATATTGAATACATAATCACAATTGATGATTGAATTTATAAGAACTATTGCAAGGACAAAGTCACCTGGAGCAGCATAGCCAACAGATCCTCGAACTCCAATGGAGCTGGTTTGAATATTTACAGTGAAACTACTTGTTGCTTGAGGGAAGAATCTTGCTAACCCGAAGTCACCAACATGTGCAGTCATTTCACCATCCAGAAGAACATTGCTCGGCTTGAGATCACAGTGTGCTATTTGTGTTGTGCAACCGCGATGAAGATAATCCATCGCACAAGCAACATCGATGGCAATGTTTAGTCTTTGAAGAAGATTCAGCTTCCTAACTGACTCCTCATTTGCCTCGACATCTGAATGCAACCACTTCTCTAGACTCCCATTGACCATGAACTCATAAACCAGAGCTTTGAATTCATTTCCTTCATGATCAATGCTTGAACACACTGTCAACAACTTCACTAGGTTTCGGTGCCTAATGTTCTTCAAGGCCCCACACTCAGCTACGAAGCTTTTTGAAGCTCCGGGATGAAGAAGGTTGAGAACCTTCACAGCAACTACAGATCCATTTTGATCACAATCAAGAGTCCCTTTGTAAACTGATCCAAAACTGCCTGAACCGATCAAATTGGTTGAAGAAAATCCATCAGTAATTTTAAGGATATTTTGGTAAGACACCTTCAAATGGGAATGTTCTTGTGATGTTGATGAAGAGCTGATTTTTCTTCGTTGAAACCAACTGAAAAATAGCAGAAATAGACAAAGTCCTGCAAGTGTAGGGGCTGAGAAGATTATTACCATCTTTGCAGTATGACTCAATCCCCTCTTTTTAGATCCTTTGGAGTTGCATGAGGGAAGGTGCAGTTCAGGGACACCACCACAGAGCTTATTGTTTCCTAGGACTGATATTGCACTTGTGTTCTTAAACACACCTTGTGTTGGTACAACACCATCAAAGTCATTGAAGGATAGATTAAGAGTCTGCAAGAACATGAAATCCCCCAGAAAATTTGGAACTTCCCCAGATAAATTGTTCCGAGAAAGGTCCAGAAACTGAATTCCTCTCAAAGAACTCAAAGACGAAGGAATTGTACCTTCAAAGAAATTTCCCTGCATATATAATGTCTGCACTCGAACACAGCTGCTAAGAGTGCTAGGAATTTTGCCTGATAACTTGTTCTCAAAAACATCCAATTCTTCAAGATTTATCAGTGTTCCAACTTCCATGGGCAAGGATCCTGTTAAATTGTTATGAGACAGATTCAAAACAATCAGTG
Organism: Vitellaria paradoxa; assembly: GCA_019916065.1. Taxonomy (NCBI): domain Eukaryota; kingdom Viridiplantae; phylum Streptophyta; class Magnoliopsida; order Ericales; family Sapotaceae; genus Vitellaria; species Vitellaria paradoxa. The sequence continues at coordinate 44,667,940 of CM034242.1, forward strand.
TTGCGATTCCAAAAACTTCCTTAGGTAACGCACCACTTAGTTTGTTTTGATCAAGTGATAATCTTAGCAAACTTTGGCACTGTCCTAGACTCGAAGGAATGCTACCTTGAAGATTATTCGTCCCGAGATTGAAATCAATCAACATACTTAAATTTCCCAGAGAATCAGGAATGCTTCCCACTAATTTGTTGTCATATATGGACAAAATCTTCAGCTCATGAAGCTTTCCAATATCGCCCGGAATGTTGCCACTGAATTTGTTTCCCGACATACTTATAGTCTCCAAGCTAATCAAATTCCCAATCCCATTTGGAATTCCTCCAAACATGAGATTGTCGGCTAAGTCCAATGTCGAAAGCCTAGTCGAAAAGTTGCTGATCGAAGCAGGCAAAACTCCACCTAAATTGTTCCCATTCACAGAGAGCTCTTCTAAACTGGTTGCATTGGTTAAAGAAGAGAAGAAATCAGAATCCTCAGCTCCCCCACTTCCCAAATTATTGAAGGACATGATCAAATGGTGAAGGTTAGGCATCTCTCCAAGAGCAGGCAACTTTCCTGTGAGTCGATTTCCTGAAGCTTTAATGTTCACCAAGTTTGACTGGTTGGTGAGCGAAGCTGGAATGCTCCCAGTCATTCGATTAAAACGAATTCCAAGCGTCTTTAGATTTGGAAGATTGACGCCTAGATTTACAGGAAGACTCCCTTCAATCTCATTGTAGGATACATGAAGTTCTCTGATCAAAGAGAGGTTGAAAATAGCAGCAGGGATTGTACCGGACAACCTGTTAAAACTGAGTCCAATGAATGATAGGTTCTTCAACTGGCCCAAAGTCTTAGGAATTCTTCCTCCAATACTATTATACGAAGCACGGAGAGAATTGAGTGAAGATAAATTTCCAAAAGAACTAGGAATGCTGCCGGTGAAACTGTTCTTATCCAAGAAAATTACCTGGAGCTTGGAGAGGAGACCAAGCTGGGGAGGAATGTTTCCAGATAGCTTGTTGTTCACAAGATTGATCTGAACAAGTTCATGACATGCAGATAAATTGACAGGAACTTGGCCGGTGATCGAATTATTGTTAAGGCGCAAAATCTGGAGCCTTCGCAAGTTTCCAAGCTCCGGCGGGATTTGTTGTGTGAAGCTGTTGTTTTGGAGGTTTAGGACTTCGAGAAAACTCAGGTTTCCAATATGGGGCGAAATTGATCCTGATAGTTTCTGGGAGTTTAGGTCCAAAACTGTTACTCTCTGGGGCTGAGCTCCTCCACAGGTCACCCCCGGCCAATGGCAGAAGTGGACGGATTGGTTCCAGGATCGCGTAATTTCCAGGGGATCGTCGGTGATTTTGGCCTTGAAATCGAGCAGTGCTAGATGATCTGTTTCATTTCCAGGCAATCTTGCAAGCACCTTGACGAGAATGATGTGCTGTAGGAGATAAGAAAGTACCCAAAACTTGATCAAGTTCATGCTGAGAAGCTTCTGTTTTACTTTCTGAGGTTTAAGACCTCCAAAACTTGCCACCAAAACCAAGGTAACTTCTAAGGAAAACAGAAAAAGAAATTTCTTTAAACAGCATGCAGATGCAGATGATCTAAAAATGCCTCAATTTAAAAGATCAAACTATGCAAATAAAATAGTTGAAGGTAGAAGCAGAATCAGCTTTAACTTTCTCAAATTCAGGTTAGACAAACAATATAATGCTTGAGCTTAGCTCGATGAAAACGATGCGGTTTCAAAATAGTTTAATTAATCAAAACAATGCAGTTTTGATATAAAATCTTATAAACAAAAGTTAATGGCTAGACCAAACCAAAATACTTTAATATGTATATGCAATTTTTTCAAACTTTAGAACAAGTCTCTCAACTACTTATAGAGAGAGAGGTTACCTATGATCCTCTGCAAATGCTGCAGTAAAAGAGTCTTTGTGCACTTAGTTGTTGTTATTTTTCTTTTTTCCTTTTTTTTTTTTTTTTTTTTTTTTTGTGGCTTAAGAGCTGAATTATCTTAACTCAATCTCAAATTTGTATCAAGTTATAAAAAAAAAAAAAAAAAAAGTAGCTTGAGCCCCAAATTCAGCTTGTTAAACTTACAAATTAAGCTCAAATATCTCGTTGAGCTATTTGATTTGCTACGAAATCTAATTAAAAAGTATCTCAATATTATTATTATTATTATTATTATTATTATTATTATTTATGACAACGAATCAAGCAAAAAATAGGACCAAATTCAACCCACCTTAAAAAGCAAACCCTCAACAAATTTACTTGTTGTTGGAGGTGGAATTCCGAATTAGGATCCAATGGGAACATGGAATACAGTTTTCCTTCACCACGGGAAGAAAATAACAAAGAGTGGGTAAGCAAAGAATTCTCTATAGAATTTTCAACTTGGTTTTATAGTCATCTGTTGTGACTATTTTTGTCACAATACTTGAAACAAAAATATCCAATCGTTGTATCATATATATTTAAAAAATTTCGTTGGGTCCTCCTTTGTTGAAAATTAATGATTTCACATTGAATTTTTTTTTAGTTTAATGGTCAGACTTTTTTAATGTTCTTCGAAGGACTTACGTTGAGTGAAAGGCAAATAAAAACAAAAAAAAGACTTTAAATCGTGTCTTCATTTAGAGCATCACAAATCATCATAAATTTTTATAAAACTCTAATTTTTTACTTTTATATTAATTACAGGGTTATAATTTATATCATTTGATGATAATTTATAATTCTGTAAACGAAAGCAAGTGTACCTAATAGAGAAGTTGAAAATGACATCAACAGTTTAATTAATTGGTAGAGAAAACCAACTAATTGACGTTGGCTTGCTTTTGCTTGCTATAAATACATAAAGAAAATGGGAATCATTCAACAGAGGGTACCTAGTTCCCATAAGTTACTGCATTTTGACTGTTTTGCCCTTTAGTTTTATTTCTTCATTGATGTAATTTGATCTATTTATATATATATTTTTTAATTTTTTTTCATATTTATTACTTGTTAGTCTTTTTTTTTCTTAAAAAAAAAAAAAAGCAAACTTATTTCAAACACTTCTGGTTTGAATAGGCTCTGCTTTGGCTTTCATAAGATAATCTATTTTAACCATTTTTTTAGATAAGGGGAATGATTTAAACCCCAAAGTTCATGAGTGGACTTCCTGCTCCTTTTTTTTTTATCCTATTAATGAGCTTTATTTTAAAAAGGCTATTTTCAAGTAATTAAATTTAATTTTAATTAGGCAAAAAATCAGCTATCAAAAAAAAAAAGGGAAAATTTCTTTACCTCTTCTTTTTTATTTTTATTTTTATTCAAGTTCTGTATGTTTTAATGTAAAATAATTTTGAGTAAACATTTTTATTCATATTAAAAAGAAAAGAAAAACAAAGAGAGTAAATTAAGGGACATAAGCCTTGGACCAAAGTTAACAAATGTTCAACCATATGTGTAGCTGGAAAAAAAATCACAGAAATTAGCCATAGAAATTATGAAACGTACCTGATAAACAAAATCTGTAAGTGTGTGTTGGGTTATACAAAAAAGTGAAATTTTTAAAAATTTTAGGTAACTTTAAGTAATTAAAATTTTGTATATATTTGATAAAAATTTAAAAATTTCAACAACTTTTAATAAATTTTAGTTGTTTGTTAAAAATTTTCAGCAACTTTTAAAAAATTTTATTGACTTTTAATTGTTTAGTAAAAAAGTTAATTTTTTTTAATAATTTTTGATATAGGTGCCTGAGAGAAAAAAAAAAAACAAAAAAAAATTGTCAAAATTTTTAATTTTTGATAACCAAACGCAGCCTAAAGTTTCTGAACTCTCTCTCTTCTACAGTAGTGAAAAACTCCTGGTACAAGTTGCAATAACGACATGTTGAAAGTTGAGAGATCAACAAGCGTCGTACAGAGCGTCCTCCTTTCGTCTCTGTTTCCTTAGAAAATGACTTCTAACCAACTCTCATCATTTCTATCTCTTCTGAGAATTGTCAAACGAAAAGTGTCTGAAATCTGATGACATAACTGAGCTCATAAGGCTCCGTTCAGCATAGGTAGTTGAAAGTTATAATTTTTTAATTTTTTTTAAAATAGTTAAAATAACTTTTTTACAATTTAAATTTTTATTAAATTATAAATAATAAATATATTAAATAAGCAAAAATTTTAAAAAGTTAGTTATTAAAAATTAATTTTTTTCTTCTCAAACACAAAAATAATTAACTTTTTTCCCCAAATTAAACCTATTTTTGACTAAAAATCATATATGTGGGATTCATCTTTGAACTATATACACATATAAATGATTGAAATCACATAATTTGTCATTGGCAATGGCCATAACATTTACGAAGAAATAATATAAAAATTATTTTTTATTTGTTGTATTTTTATTTTGAAAAATAAATATGATTTTTGTGAAAGCAATTTACACAATTCCTTGTACAACTTTCTTACACATAGTGACGGATTTTTTCTCTCTTTTTCATTAACGTGATTAATTCATTCTCCTCATCTTTCTCTCTCTCTCCACTCTAACATTTACACAATTTGTTGCAATTTTAATAATATTTTTGTTACTCTCTCTATCTCTCTCGTACACCCGCAATAAACATTATTGTATTACATTGTACGAATCAAATCAATTATTTTTCAGGAGTCTATTATTAAGTCATCTTGAATGACAGTATTTGGTTTCAATGTATTTCACTTACACTTATATAAATATTCAATCAACAATCAAAAAAGACATATTAATGAAACTGTGGTGATCCCATCTCTTTATGTTTGGGTGATGAGAAAATTAAGAAAAATAGAAGAGAAAGTGAAAAGAAAATGGAAGAGTTCGAGGACTTCCGGCCTCCTAAAGAGAATAAATTCTCAGGAAATTTCTGACTGAAATCTTGAATTATGCATTACAAGAGTATTTATAGTAGTTGTAGCAACTAACTCCTAACTAACTAATTTGTGTAATCAGTTGTACTAACTAATTCCTAAGTAATTAATTTGTAGACCCACTAATTTGGGTTCATAACAACTCCCACCCCCTTAAAAATTGACCTTGTCCTCAAGGTAAAGGTACAATTATTGTGGTGTTGCAATGTAGGGCTATATATGTATATTTTACTCAACTGTGGCCAGCTCATTTAGTTTTTTTTTTTTAACAATTTAACAGTAGTCCATTGGGCGGGCCTAAATGGTGACCCAATAATTAAAGAAATACCCCATGATGAGCAGCCCATTTTCCTTAAAAAAAGAGCTGGTTCGGATCAGGCTTTTTGGCCACTCTTCAAGCCCAATCCTTGCCCTATCTCTTGGCCCATCTACCCACATCACTAGCAAGTTCAGCTCTCATATTCACTTATATTTATATTCAACCCTTTCGCCTCACTATCTTACTCTAAAAGCTTCCTTTCACCTGCTGCTCTGCCCTGTCATTAATGTCATAATTCCCCAGCTTGCAACCACCCCCTGACCTCCTCTCTATCTCAACGGTCGATCCCAGACATGTGGTTTAGCTTGGATTGAGATTGCCAGAAACTCGATCTCGATCCTTCATCTTTGATGACTAATGGCTGGTTTGAAGGTGTATACGCCAATCCTTGCTTGCTGTTGGTCTTCAGACTTACTCCATTTTCTTCTTTCTAACTTCTCTCTGTAAACATTTTGAAGATGATAGTGAAGCTGACAATGAACTATTTTTTTCTCTTCCCGACTTCATCATCCGTCGCCATCTTCGTCTCCACCACTCTTTCTTATGATTTTCTTGATGGACTTCACCCATTTCTATCTTGAATCCATGTATTAAAAGTGGCACAGTCTTAGCTATTTGAAGGTGGGTTTGGATCCATTCTGGTTTTGGTCCAATGTAACATCTGAACAATCTGACCCAGCTAGTCTCTTCTCGGCTTGGTGGTCCATCGACTTGGTTCAACCCGCTAGTTTTCTGGGAATTTGAAGTTATAGGGTTTAGAGTCACCATCCCAAAATCTCTGATGCCATTGTTGAATCCAGTGAAAAGCTTCTTCATTCTCCTGTGGAACAGTGATTCGCTTGACGTCGAAGCCAAAGGGCCCGAGACCCCATTTGAGTTTGTCTTGGATTCTCCACTACGAATGCGTCCCTGTGAACTATCTGTGCCCTTTTCTTCTAAAACCTCTGTCCATACGCTGTTGAGGACAACTCCGAGCAACGAGATTTGGTTTATTTTTGTCGTTAAGATCTCATTTCGTTTCAATAGTTCAAGCTGCGTTCTGGCTAAAATCAACCTCTGCTGATCTGAAAAATTTGTTGCCGTCTCGGCCTTTCTTTCTCTAAGTTTTCTTGATTAACTCCACCTGGATCGAAAATCATGAAATAGGCTGTTTTCATGCCCCTGCTGATTTTGGGTGTTTGTAAATGGCAGTTTCTCCTTCCTTGTAGGTCCATCAATGGTGGATGACAAGGCAGTGAAAAAATCGAATTTCTCTGAAATAACTTGCTCGTTGCTTGCTCTTGGTTTTGATTCTAATTTTGGGTGTCTGTAAGAGGAAGAAGATAGTTTTTGTTCTTTTGGAGCATCCATTGTCGCATGTTCTTCTTCTTCTTCTTTTTCTTCCTCCCTTGGCAATTCTTGATTTCTTGAATTTTTTTCCTCCTGTGCCCTTTCAGTTTTCTGTTTCTATAGTGATTCTGCTTCCCTTGATCCTCCATGGTTTTTCTGAAATTTCTGGATTGCCTCTGTGTTTGCTTGCATTTGAAGAGATAAATCATCTAATCTCTTGCTAATTTTCTCCATCATTTTCATGAGCTGGCTTAGCTGCTGTTGAGTAAAGAATGACTCTGACACCAATTGTGGTGACCCCATCTCTTTATGTTTGGGTGATGAGAAAATTAGGAAAAAATAGAAGAGAAAGTGAAAAGAAAATGGAAGAGTTCAAAATGGAAGAGTTCGAGGACTTTCGGCCTCCTAAAGTGTCACGCCCCGAATTTTCACAACCGAATGCCTAGGGATGACTTGGGATTTATTTGTTGGGTATAAAAATAAGATGATAATAACACACTGTCACACCCCAAAATTTTCCTCCAAACTGAGGTTGACCAGCAAGAAAAATTTAAGATATTCAAAATCTCTTGTTTATCCCAAACAATATTTATAAATCATTGGACTGAATCATTTGATGGGATCAACTACATGGCACAAAATAAAGATAGAGAAAAATATTATAGAGCAATCTAAGTGTCCCAACCACACGATTAACATTACATACTAAATAAAAGCAAATTAGGTCTAAACTTAATAATTACAATCATCCAACAATTATTATTACAGACCACAAAAATAAAGTCTTCCAGCTCTGTGCAGGAAAGAAAAAAAATAGATAACTCTTCTGATGGAATATTTAAGAGAAATTAATCTCTTTCCACCTCATCTTTAGTATCCATGTACTTAATATCCTGAAAAAAATATTCCCACAAGGGGTGAGCTACTAAAGCCCAGTAATCAGAATCTCCTAGGTGCCTATATGTAGTGGTTGTAATGCTACACTGTATTAAGTGACCCATTACAGTGAATGTGATTAGGTGGCATACTGTTTATGCAACAATTAATTCAATAGATCCCAACTAAATAATGTAAATTATACTTACAACGGTTCGATGAAACCGTCACTGTAACTACTATTTTTCTTACATGTAAAAATAGTTAAATATTGATGTCTGTACCACAATGAAGTCTGTGTCGCAGTGGTAGGGATCTCAGATTCAGATCTTCAAGGTCTCGGGATCAAACCCCGTAGCGATGCAGGTTTCATATATATATATATATATTTAAAATATTAATCAAGATGATTAAATATAATTAAATAATTCCAACGCATCGTTCATACATAAACAAGAGAGGTTGCTAGTCACAGTAAAATTTGGTAAAGGAGTCTATTCTAAATCCTCTTAGGATAATCATACTCCTATCCTCCTCTACCCTCAGACTTGGGAACCAGTGACTTTACGGGCTTAGCATCCAATGTATACCGACGGTGTCACCCACCAAAAACCTAGCCTTTGCGACCGGCTACCTGACTAGCTAGGCAGAAGGGAACATCTCCCAAATAAAATACATGTTCCCATCTTCATCTAAAAGGCCATTTCTACCCACCCATCACCCCATTGCCAAAAATAACTTTGGCACCGAGTGATTTAAATTTTTTTTCTCACCCTTTTATATTCCCAAGGGTAATAAGAGATTCTTAATTACAACCGGCAATGTCCCCGGACGATTAATCAAAAGTGGGATTATTCAGTCACATGCAGTATATTTTTAAGTACTTTATCTAAATCCATAATTCAATAATAATTATTAATAAATCAAAGGTTTAATATAGTCACCAATATTATTATCACAAAGGTAGGTACTACATGTAAATTAACAAGTAGCAAGTAGCTGGAAATAATTTAGAATTCAAATTAGTATTTTAGTTAATCATTTTGACAAGTTTTCCGTACTACATTTGATAAAAATAAAATTATTTTTAATAGTATATTAATTAAGCCGAGGTTGGCAGCTTAATGGGGGCAACCTTAATTGCGATTTGAAGTCGCGAGTTTGAACCTCATTGGCTACGATCTCGGTTTTTGACTCTTTTACCTTTTTATTTTATTATTTTATGGAATATAAAGATAATAAATAGCTCTTTGGATTCATATTTAATTTTAGAAAAATTTATAAGTTTTATTTTACTCAAAGTAATTTGAATAAATTTCCAATTATCATCTATTTATAACCAAACCCTTATAACAGGTTTTCGGCTTCAAGATATCCACAAATATCCATAGAATTATTCCAATATTTAGGAAGATATTAAATAAATTTCATTAAATTCACTTAATCATAAAAATATAGTTATATAACTTGCTAGGTTGACAAAACAATGCCTAAAAGAATCAATTAAAATAAATCAAATTTATTTAAGGAAGACCAAATGAGGAAAGAATAAGTCCATTGTTTCATTTGGGCATTTTTATTAAATACTTGGTTCTAATTAGCCATTTTAGTTTGAATAAGTCATCCAACTATCTATGATGAAACTGATTGTCTAATTCAGTTATCATAAATATTAGAGTGTCAAATGATACATAATATCTAGTTTAAAATAATTTCATATCAATGAAAAATAACTAAGTAGAATCAACTTAACAGTCCACTTCAGTACTGTATCAAATAGTATAAGTGTTTTACTATATCAGGCATTGTGAACAAAATTAAACATCAATAGAAATTATTAACATGACAATAATTAACAGAAGAGAATTGAAAATTTAAATAAATTTTTAAACATAATATTCTAAAAAAAATCCAAACAAGCATCAATTAAGGGCTAAACAGAGACAGTAGTTTAAAAGAAAATTCATAAAAAATAGAGCAGAACTCCAATATCTATAAACTTAATATCTGTAGAAACTAGACTTTAAGGCCTACAACTTTCATGTTTTACACTTTTTAAAATTCTAAGGCCTAAAGGTGCAAAAATAGCCTTGAATTCAGTTTGTTCAGAAAATATAATTTTACACGTGCTCAGTATTTTGGGCATAACTTTTGACTCACAAATCGGATTGATGCAATTCTTTTTGGGTTGGAAAGAAAACTGAAAGGGCTACAACTTTTATGTTTTAGCCGAAGCCTAATTCCACCGTTTTAGGGGTCAGAAGCACATTATAAATTATAAATAGAGAGCTGTCAGCATACTGAGTTATATCAGTCAAAATTTTGTCTTCCCTACCCCCAATATACGGGTACTTATTTTTATCACAATCAAGTTTCATACTTCAAACTAGAAAAGGCATCAAATATATTTTAGGAGGTTCGTCATCCGACCTCAATGAAGATATTGATGACCAAGCCTGCAAAGGAAAAATGAGTTGACCTTTGAACACCTTGAAAAATTCCAAGCCTTTCATCTTCTTCCAAACAACACCAAATGTCCAACCACACTTAATAAAAATATATATATTTGTTTCTCTCTTATTTTTTTTTTCTTTGAAGGCACACAATTTATAGGGAGTATAAAGGAAGTGTCGGTAAAGAAAAATAAGCTCCACTTCCTAGACTTGAAAGGCACTAAAGTAGTATTATGCATTAGGTAGTATAATCCAAATAATCTAGTTTAGTCTTTTTGACTATCTAGCCACATAATTTAAGATAGGTGTTGGAGGATGGATGAGAATGGGTGGCATGATTCGGGAATTATGCTAGCTTTTTGACAAATTAAATAAAACGTTTTAAATCATGCTAGCTAAATTATTTGAAATAATGCTTTAAAGTCATCAATGTAGGGTCTTCTTTTTGTCTAATTAGCCAAATAATTTGAGAGATTGTGAGAGATGTATAGAAGAAAGAATGGATGGAAATAAAATTTGCCGGGAAAATAATTTAGAGCTACTATTCATGAGTCAACTCAGTGAGTGATAAAGTGAGTTGAAGTGAGTTGAGGTAAGTCAAAGAAAAAGGTTGACCCATGGGTTAATGGACTTGGGTTGGACCAATTAGGTAATTGGGCTAGGAATTATTTGGATAAAAGTTTAGAAATTCTACATTAAACTCCCACATAGGGTGAAATTAAATTCGAAAATCTTTCTAACTAATTTTATCATTCCAAAAATTTTCAAATGCTCAATTTCCTAGATTTTTACTATAATAAATATCACCACCACACTTAAGCAAATTAATTAAGAAAAGAAAAAAAAATTTTCAGGTTATTACATAAAGAGAATGAATTCTCAAGAAATTTCTCACTGAAATCTTGAATTATGCATTATAAGAGTATTTATAGTAGTTGTAGCAACTAACTCCTAACTAACTAATTTGTGTAATCAGTTGTACTAACTAATTCCTAAGTAATTAATTTGTAGACCCACTAATTTGGGTTCATAACAGAAACTTATGAACAATGACTTAATAAATTAATTATTAATTATTAATTTTTTTTTTCCAATCTGAAACAAAATCAAATTGTGACCCGAAACTAAATTTTAGGAAATACTTATGTTACCATTAGTACCAATCAAGAAAACTAGTCCAAGTCCAAGCCCAAGCCTAAGCCCACGCCGACTAATATCTGGGCTAACTGAAGGTCAGTCCCTTGCAGGAGAAGAATAGTACTATTTCAAGTCAAGATTTATCTATTTAGGGCCCCATAATCATTTTGTTTTCAATTTTTGTTTTTATTTTTTTAAGACTAACATAAAAACTTATTTGGCAAATTCATTTTTAGTTTTTAAAAAAATGAAAACTGCTTTCAAATTTTTTAAAAATTATGAAAATATAGAAAATGTGTTTTTTCAAGTTTTCATTTTTTTTACAACCACTATCAGTTACAACTATCACCCACCATCAACTATCACCATTTATTGGTCACCACTTACATCTGGCTATCGCCGCCGCCACCACCAGTGCCACCACCACCCACCCATCCCTCGTCATTTTCAACTCTCACTGCATGTTACTCACCTCTGACTGTTGCCAATCACCGCTACCACACCCACAAACCTCCAGTTTGATGATAAAATCGTATTTGGTGATGGTAGGTCTTTTTTTTCTATTTTGTATAAAAATATATTATATATGATTTAATTATTTTAATTATATTATTTGTTAAAAATAATTCAATCCAATAAAAATAAAATATATTAAACATAACTTATTATATTATTTTTTAAAAACATTTAATAAAATAATTAAATTTAATTAAATTAATTAAATCTAATTAATAAAATATAATTATTAAATTGTTTTTAAAACATTATATAATAAGTTATGTTTAATATATTTTATTTTTATTTGATTGAATTATTTTTAACAAATAATATAAATAAAATAATTAAATCTAAATAATTTATTAATTAGCAACTATAATGACAACTAACAATTATCGTTATCAAACACATTTTCAAGTTTTATTTTTTCTACCATAAAAATGAAAATTAAAAATAAAAAATTAACCACAAAAACTGAAAACTGAATACAAAAACTAAAAACCGATGATTTTACAAAAGGGCCTAAATCGTACAAAAATTTCAAGGATTCAAAGAAGTTGACATAAGTGTTATATCAACTCAATGATATATAATTTGAATAGTTGATAATATTATATCAGTTTTATAACATACAATCTGAATTATTACTTTTAAATTTAATAATTCAAATCTATTAACATTTATTTTCAATTAAAGTAATATAAATATATTTAAATTATTAAATTTTAATATAATGGATCACAATAAATGTGATATAGCACAGCCTCCCCCTTTCCAAGTGCCCTTAACACCAGACCCCCCCCCCTTCTCTTTCTCTCTCTCTCTCTCCCCTTTCGCGCGCGGGGGCGCGCTCTGAGTGTGTGCGTGCGTGTGTGTGTGTGTCTGTGAAGCAAGGGTTTCTCAAAGTTTATTCCCAAAAGAGACACGGCTCTCTCCAATTCTATGCCACCGCGAATCGGGCGGCGGCGACGACTTGATTTCCGGACGAGGCATCTGTGTGTGAAGCAAGGGTTTCTCAAAGTTTATTCCCAAGAGAGACGCGGCTCTCTCCAATTATATGCCACCGCGAATCGGGTGGCGGCGGCGGCACGACTTGGTTTCCGGACGAGGCAGTTGGAAGGAAGGTTTGTGCCTTTTGGATTTGAAAATTTTTTGAATTATTAATTTTCTGTTTTTGTTTCTTTCATGTGGTTAAGTTTCGTGCCTTTCGGATTTGAAATTTGTTTGAATTATTAATTGTCTGTCTTTCTTTGTTTCTTTCATGTGGTTAACGTTTCGTGCCTTTTGGGTTTGAAAATTTTTTGAATTATTAATTTTCTGTCTTTGTTTCTTTCTTGTGCTTAACGTGTGCGTTTCAACAGGGTCATTGGAATTGTTATTCTGTTTTGGTTCATGCTTTAGTTTCTGAATTAGAAGCAACTGGATGTACTAGAGAAGTCTCATTGGTTCCTTGGATAACTAGATATAAAACTACCCCAAACAACACACACAAACAAAAAAACAGATAGTCTTCAGATAAATTACTAAATTGTTTCCAGTGCTGACTTGCTTGAGAGAATTGGGTGCAGATATCTAATTCAACTAATTGTGATGCAAAATAACAAAGCAGTTAGGCTTCATATTTCTTGAATAATTTATTTTGTTACTTTAGGTTTCAATTGATGGTTGCAATATAAAATAGAGTATATATGCACAGTTGTACAGTGAACTTATTATTTATACTTGTTGATGGGGTCTCACAATTTAGAAGTGTCCATGTAGCATAAATGGTAAGTACTATAGATAGTAATTATTTATCTTTATTTATGCTTTTTACATTTATTGTTCTTATCCTCCTGGTGATTCTTCCCTGCACGAATTTTTGGAGAGCTTCCTAGAATTTAGTAGTAGGTGGTATGATTTTCCATACTGTGGAGTAAAAGGAATAGTTGCAGGGATCATTGTAGGGGAATATGGCTTGAGCAGGCATGTTTTCATGGTCTTGTACCAGATCTAATGTTTAGCTATAGCTTCTAGTTTCAAAGTGTATCAATTTTTATTTGCATTTTCTAGGCATACCACTCCATTCTCTGTACTTATTTGTTATCTCTTCTATTGCAGATCATCTAATTGGGATCCTGGTGCTAGGGCCGCTGATAGTCTCAGTCCAAAAGATTATGCTGGTGAGTTAACTTCTTTCCCTTTGACTTTTGCATATATGAGGAATTTTTAGATGACTTTAGTAAATTAGGCCTTTTGTAAGGTGGTTTGTGGGTTGGGCTCTTGGCTGATTGAATCTTATGATTCTACCATTTATTGTGGGACAAAAATTACATGTTTGTTACCATTTATGTTTAGCCAAAAAAAAAAAAAAAAAAAGAAGAAAAGAAAAAAAATTCTAAATTATGATTTTAAGTTGGCAGTTTAACCCCGGGTTAGGGATTGGGCACATTGGGTGTTGTCGAAATTTGTATTAATGAAACCGTTAAGGCAAATATCTTTAATATGTTTCTTTATAGTGCTGTTTGAAAAATCTCAGTAAATCTCTACAAATCTCTACAAATCCCAATAAATCTCTACATATCTCCAAAAAATTTTACATAGAACTCCAAAAATCCTCCAAAAGGGAGAATTCGTTTGAACAAAATTTTTATTGTTCTTTTCTATCTTTTTGTGGTTTGTTGGCTACACTCCAAACACAAAAAAAGTTGTCAAACCACATTTTATTGCAATTTGTAGAGTTTCAAACCGCCCCTATATATGATTTTCAAAGTTTTTAACTTTCGAGTTTTTTCAAATTTTAATTTTTCTTATATTTAGAAAAGAAATGGGTGGGGGATGGTTGGAGGATAGAGGTGCGGCATGGCTTTATTAATTATGTTATTGAAAAATGTGAGGTTTTAATTAAAGGATCCAAACTTCATTAATTGCTTTTTATTTTCCAAAAAAGGTAATGTTTTGTTTTGTTCTGTTCTCTCTCTCTCTCTCTCTCTCTCTCTCTCTCTTCCCTTCTCTCTCTTCTTTTTTTTTTAAATAAAAGTTTGGACAAGGTGAGGATCCAAAGTTTTTTGAGTGGTTATTTTTATGGGAGGTCTGTGACTTAAATCATTTTTTTTCCTTGTACCAAAATTTAGTACTTATTTGCGAATTAAGTGAATGTTTGGCGTGCTAAATTTTGGCAAGAAAAAAAAGTAGGTAAAATTTGCATAATTGGGTGTTTGGTATGTTGCTTGTAAAGTGTGAAAAAGTTGGTTAAAATTGATTAAAGTTAGAGAAAATCGGTGAAGGTTTGATAATGTTGGTAAAAATTGAAAAAAGTTTGTGATTTTGGTCTAGAGAAAGTTGAAAGAAATTGGAGAAAATGAGTGTTTTGGCAAATTTGGTGTAACAAACGCAAACTAATTACCTATTTTGAGTGTCAATTTTAGTATAAGAAAAAAAGTCAGCAAATTTTGGATTGTTAAGTATTTAGTGTTTTTCTCTAAAAGTGTGAAAAATTGGTTAAAGTTGGAGAAAGTTGGAGAAAATTGGATAAATTTAGTAACAGTTGGATAAAATTGGTAATAGTTGGAGAAAGTTGGTAATAATTGGAGAAAATTGGATAAATTTGGTAGTAGTTGGAGAAAGTTAAAAAAAAGTCATAGATTTTTGATTGTTGCATGTTTTGTGTTTTCCTCAAAAAGTGTGAAAAATTGGTTAAAGTTAGAGAAAATTAGAGAAATTTGGTAATAGTTGAAGAAATTAGAGAAAGTAATAGTTGGAAAAAGTTGGTTAAAGTTGGGGGCAGTCGGAGAAAGTTGGAAAAACTTAGAGATTTTTTATTGTTAAATGTTTGGGGAAAATTGGTAACAGTTGGTGAAATTTGGTAATAATTGGAGATACTTGGATAAAGTTGATTTTGGTTGGAGAAAGTTGGAAAAAAGTTGGACATTTTTAGTGTGGAAAAAGTTAAGAGAAAATTGGAATAATTTTGGTGATTTTTTTTTTTAAGATTTGGCACTGCAAACACAGATTAAATTATATTCATTGTGAAACCAAAGTTTTTTATTGGTTGCTTTGTGGTAGACGTGTGAACTTAATTTCTTTTTTTAAACCATAATTTTATATTCTAAAATCTATTGAAGAGTTTCAAGATCTATTATTATTTTTATTGTTATTTTGTTTTGTTTAAATCTTCAGTTTCAAATTTCTTTAATTTTTTGTCATTTTCAAAAAGGTAAATCTTTCCCAAGTTTTGCCTCTTTAAAGATATACTTGTAGGTTTTTTCTAAATTATATATAAATATATAGGGTTTCCAAAGTTTTTAACTTTTGGGTTTTTTTTTCAAATTTTAAATTCTCTTAAAATTGGCAAGAAAGGAGAGAGGGGGAATGGTTAGAGCAAAGAGGTGCAGTATGATTTTATTAATTTTGTTTTTGAAAAAAATGAGATTCTTAAAAAAGTATTCAAAAGTTATTAATTGCTTTTTCTTTTCTAAGAAATGTAAAGTTTCGATTAAGTATTTTGATTTTGTTTTTAAAAATAAAAAAAGCAAAGTTTGGAAAAGGTGAGGATCTAAAGTTTTTTAATTGTTTATTTTCATAGAAGGTTGTGGACTAAATTGTTTTTTTTTTCCCCCTTGTACCAAAATTTCATACCAATCATCTATTGATAGAGTTTTAAGATTTATTATTAGTAGTGTTATTTTAATCTTAGTTTTTTAAATAAAGGTTGCAAATTTCATTAATTTTTTTAATTTATTTTTGAAAAGTTAAAACTTTCTAAAATTTTTTGCTTCTTTAAATATATTGGGCTATTTGGAGCTCTGAAAAACTTGAAAAGTCTTTACAAATATTTACAAATCTCTACTAATCCTAATAAAAATGTCAATAAATCACTACAAATTTCAATATATCTCTACAAATCTATAAATTTTATGAATCTTTATAAATCAATATAAATCTCTAAAAATATCTAAAAATCCAATTAATCTGTACAAATTTCAATACATTTCTACGAATCCCAATAACTTATTACAAATCTCTAGCAAGTTATGCATGGAACTCCAAAAATCCTCCAAAAGAGAGAATTCATTTGAACTAATTTTTCATTGCTCTTCTCCATCTTTTTGTGGTTTGTTGACTGCACTCCAAACACCAAAAAAGTTTTGAAACTACATTTTATTGCAATTTGTGGAGTTTCAAACAGCCCCTATATATATGATTTTCAAAGTTTTTAACTTTTGAATTTTCCAGATTTTACTTTTTCTTAAATTTAGAAAAGAAATAGAGGGGGAAGGGTTGGAGGAAAGAGGTGCGGTATGACTTTGTTAATTTTGTTTTTGAAAAATGTGAGGTTTTTTATGAAAGGACTCATATTATTAATTCCCTTTTCTTCTCCCCCCCCCCAAAAAAAAGGAACCTAATGTTTTGATTAAGTATTTTGATTTTTTTTTTAAAGTGAAAAAAAAGGAACCTATACCTAATGTTTTGATTAAGTATTTTGATTTTTTTTCTTTTAAAGTGAAGTTTGGACTAGGTAAGGATCCAAAGTTTTTTGATTGGTCATTTCTATGGGAGATTTGTGTATGAAATTGTATTTTTTCTTCTACCAAAATTTGATGCTTATTTGCGAATTAAGTGAATGTTTAGAGTGCTAAATTTTGGCAAAAAAACAAAAAGTAGCTAAAAGTTGGACTATTGGGTGTTTAGTGTGTAGCTTGTAAAGTGTGAAAAAGTTGGTTAAAATTGATTAAAGTGGGTGAAAATCGGTGAAAGTTTGATAATGTTGGTAAAAATTGAAAAAAGTTGGTGATTCTGGTTTGGAGAAAGTTGGAAAAATTTGTAGAAAGTGGATGTTTTGGCAAATTTGGTATAACAAACAGAAAGTAAGCACCTGTTTGAAGTGTCAATTTTAGTAGCAAATAAATAAATAAATAAATAAATAAAAGGTTGACAAATTTTGGGTTATTGAGTGTTTAGTATTTTTCTCGAAAAGTGTGAAAAAATTGGTAATAGGTGGAGGAAGTTGGTAATAATTGGAGAAAATTGGATAAAATTTTTGATTGTTAGGTGTTTTGTGTTTTCCTCGAAAAGTGTGAAAAATTGGTTAAAGTTAGAGAAAAATAAAGAAAGTTGGTGACAACTGGAGAAAGTTGGGAGATAATTGGACAAAGTTGGTAGTAGTTGGAAAAAGTTGGAAGAAGTTAGAGATTTTTATTATTAGTTATTTGGTGTTTTTCTCAAACAGTGTGAAAAAATTGGATAAAATTTGAGAAAATTCGTAACAGTTGGAGAAGTTGGATAATGTTGTTGGCTGTTGGTGAAAGTTGGTAAATTTTAGATATTTTTGATTGTTAAATGTTTGGTGTTTTTCTTGGAAAGTGTAAAAAAATTTTGGTTAAAATTGGAAAAAATTGGAGAAAGTTGGTGAAATTTGGTAATAATTGGATATAGTTGGTAATAGTTGGAATAAATTAGTAATAATTGGAGAAAATTGGACAAAGTTGGTAGTAGGCGAAAGTTGGAGAAAGTGATTTTTGATTGTTGGGTGTTTTTTGTTTTTCTCAAAAGGTGTGAAAAATTGGTTAAAGTTTGAAAAAATTAGAGAAAGTTGGTAATAGTTGGATAAAGTTAGGAGATAATTGGACAAAGTTGGTAGTAGTTGGAGAAAGTTGGAAAAAGTTAGAGATTTTTTATTGTTAGATATGTGGTGTCATGAAAAATTTAGAGAAAATTAGAGAAATTTCATAACAGTTGGAAGAAGTGGATAATGTTGGTGGTAGTTGGAGAAAATTGGAAAAGGTTAGAGATTTATTATTGTTAAATGTTTCGTGTTTTCCTCAAAAAGTGTTAAAAATTGGTTAAATTTGGAAAAAATTGGTAATAGTTGGTGAAATTTGGTAATAATTGGGTTAATTGGATAAAGTTGGTAATAGTTGGTAAACATTAGTAATAATTGAAATCAATTGAATAAAGTTGGTAGTAGTTGGGGAGGTTTGGACAAAGTTCAAGATTTTGGGTTGTTGGGTGTTTTGTGTTTTCCTTGAAAAGTGTGAAAAATTGGTTAGAATTGAAAAAAATTAAAGAAAATTGGTAACAGTTAGAGAAAGTTGGGAGATAATTGGACAAAGTTGGTAGTAGTTGAAGAAAGTTGGAATAAGTTAGAGATTTTTGATTGCTACTTACTTTGTGTTTTTCTCAAAAAGTGTGAAAATTTGGGAAAAATTAGAGAAAGTTCGTTACAGTTGGAGAAGTTGGATAATGTTGGTGGTAGTTGAAGAACGTTGATAAAAGTTAGATGTTTTTTATTGTTAAATGTTTGGTGTTTTCCTCGAAAAGTGTAAAACATTAGTTAATATCGTAGAAAATTGGTGAAAGTTGGTAACAGTTGTGGAAATTTGGTAATAATTGGATATAGTTGAATAAAGTTGGTAATAGTTTGAAAAAATTAGTAATAATTGGAGAAAATTGGATAAAGTTGGTCGTAGTTGGAGAAAGTTAGAGATTTTTATTGCTGGGTCTTTTGTGTTTTCCTTGAAAAGTGTGAAAAATTGGTTAAAGTTAGAAAAAATTGGAGAAAACTGGTAACAATTGGAGAAAGTCGGGAGATAATTGGACAAAGTTGGTGGTAGTTGGAAAAAGTTGGAAGAAGTTAGGGATTTTTGATTGTTAGATATTTGGTGTTTTTTTAAAAAAAGTGTGAAAATTTTGAAAACAAATTAGAGAAAGTTCGTAACAGTTGGAAGAAGTTAGAATTTTTGAATGTTAAATGTTTGGTGTTTTCCTCGGAAAGTGTAAAAAGAATTAGTTAAAATTGGAGAAAGTTAGATAGTTGGTGAAATTTGGTAATAATTAGAGATAGTTGGATAAAGTTGGTTCTAGTAAGAGAAAATTGGAAAAAGTTAGAGATTTTTATTGAAAAAGTTGGAGAAAATTAGAATAATTTTTGTAATTTTTTGGCCAGATTTGGCACTTCAAGCACAGATTAAATTTTTTTAGTTTGTTAAACCAAAGTTTTTCTTGGTTGTTTTGTGGTAGACATGTGAACTTAATTTTTCTTTTCTTAAACCATAATTTTATGTTCTAAAATCTATTCAAGAGTTTCAAGATCATTATTATTTTTATTATTGTTTTGTTTTGTTTAAAGCTTCGGTTTAAAATTTTTCAGTTTATTATTCATTTTGAAAAAGGTTAATCTATTCAAATTTTTGTCTCTTTAAATATATAATTGTGGCATTTTTTAAAATTATATATATGAGGTTTCCAAAGTTTTAACTCTCAGATTTTTTCAAATTTTAATTTCTCTTAAAGTTTGGCAATAAATAAGAGGCGGAATAGTTAGAGGAAAGAAGTGCGGCGTGGTTTTATTATTTTTTGTTTTTGAAAAATATGGGGTTCTTAAAGAGAGGATTCAAAGTTTATTAATAACTTTTCCATCTCCAAAAAAATGTAAAATTTTGATTTAGTATTGTGATTTTGTTTTTAACGAGAGAGAAAAAAAAAAGGCAAAGTTTGGGCAAGGTGAGGATCCAAAGTTTTTTAATTGATTATTTTTATGGGAGGTTGTGGACTAAATCATTTTTTTTTTCTTGTACCAAAATTTCATGCCAATCTTCTATTTTTAGAGTTTTAAGATTTATTATTATTAATATTATTTTTAATCTTAGTTTTTTCAATAAAGGTTGCAAATTTCATTAATTTTTTTAGTTTATTTTTGAAAAGTTAAAACTTTCTAAAATTGTTGCCTCTTTAAATAGCTATTTGGAAAACTCTCAAAAACTACAAAAATCTTAGCAAATCTTTACCAATCCCAATAAAAATACAAATAAATCACTCCAAATCCCAATATATCTCTCCAAATC
Organism: Vitellaria paradoxa; assembly: GCA_019916065.1. Classification (NCBI taxonomy): domain Eukaryota; kingdom Viridiplantae; phylum Streptophyta; class Magnoliopsida; order Ericales; family Sapotaceae; genus Vitellaria; species Vitellaria paradoxa. Next base: position 44,688,266 of record CM034242.1, read on the forward strand.
TATAAATCTTACGTATCTTTATAAATCTCTCTAAATCTTACATATCTTTATAAACTTAGAAAAATCTCTAACAACATCTAAAAACTAATAAATCTCTACAAATTCTAATAGATCTCTAAGAATCCCAATAAATCATTACAAATCTCCAAAAAGCTTTGTACAAAACTCCAAAAATTCCTCCAAGAGGCAGAATCCATTCAAACTAGTTTTCCACTATTCTTCTCTTTTTTTTTTTGTGGTTTGTTTGCTGCACTTCAAACACAAAAAAAGTTATCAAACTGCATTTTATTGTAATTTTTGAGTGTCAAACAGCCCCTATGTATATGATTTTCAAAGTTTTCAACTTTTGGATTTTTCCAAATTTTAATTTTTCTTAAATTTAGAAAAGAAATAGCGGGGGAAGGGTTGGGGGAAAGAGGTGCGGTATGGCTTTATTAATTTGGTTTTTGAGAATTGTGAGGTTTTTAGTGAAAGGGCTCAAAATTTATTAATTACTTTTTCTTCTAAAAAAAAAGGGCTTAATGTTTCGCTTAAGTATTGTGATTTTTTCTAAAATGTAAAAAGTTTAGACCGGGTGAAGATCCAAAGTTTTTTGATTGGTTATTTCTATGGGAGATTTGTGAATTAAATCCCTTTTTTTTTTTCCTTTGTACCAAAATTTAATACTTATTTGCGAATTAAGTGAATTGTTGGGGTGCTTGGCAAAAACAAAAAGTAGGTAAAATTTTGATTATTGGGTGTTTGGTGTGTTGCTTGTAAAGTATGAAAAAAATTAGTAAAAATTGATGCAAGTTGAGAAAATCAGTGAAGGTTTGATAATGTTAGTATAAAAAAAAAAAAAAAGTAGTCTGGTGCACGAAGCTCCCGCCTTGCACGAGGTTCGGGGAAGGGTCGGACTACAAGGGTTTACTGTACGCAGCCTTACCCTACATTTGCAAGAGGCTGTTTGATAATGTTAGCATAAATTGAAAAAATTTGGTGATTTTGGCCTAGAGAAAGTTGGAAAACTTGGAGAAAGTGAGTATTTTGGCAAATTTGGTGCAACAAACGCTAACTAAGCATCTATTTGGAGTGTCAATTTTAGCAGGAAAAAAAAAAGGGACAAATTTTGGATTGTTGGTAGTTTTGTATTTTCCTCAAAAAAATGTGAAAAATTAGTTTAAATTGGAGAAAATTGGAGAAATTTGGTAACAGTTAAATGAAATTGGTAGTAGTAGGAGGAAGTTGGACAAAGAGATTTCGGATTGTTAGGTGTTTTATTTTTTCTTCGAAAAGTGTTGAAGTTGGAGAAAATTAGTAAAAGTTGGTAATAATTGGAGAAAAGTGGGATATAATTGGACAAAATTGATAGTAGTTGGAGAAAGTTGGAAGAAGTTGCAGATTTTTTATTGTTAGATATTTGGTGTTTTTATCAAAAAGTGTGAAAAATTTGGAGAAAATTCGAAAAAGTTCGTAACTATTGGAAGATATTGGATAATGTTGGTGGTAGTTGGAAAAAGTTGAAAAAGTTAGAGATTTTTTAAAATATTTGGTTACAATTGTAGGAAGTTGGTAACAGTTGGTGAAATTGATTAAAGTTTGAGAAAATTGGTGAAGGTTTGATTATGTTGGTAAAATTTGAAAGAAGCTGGGGATTTTGGTTTGGAGAAAGTTGGAAAATTTTGTAGAAAGTGAGTGTTTTGGCAAATTTGGTAGAACAAACGCAAACTAAGCACCTGTTAGAAGTGCCAATTTTAGCAACAAAAAAAAGTATGATCAATTTTGGAATATTGGGTGCTTGGTATTTTTCTCGAAAAGTGTGAAAAAATTGGTTAAAGTCAGACAAAATTGAAGAAATTTGGTAATAATTGGAGAAAATTGCATAAAGTTGGAGTAGTTGGACAAAGTTAGAGATTTTGAATTGTTGGGTGTTTTGTGTTTTTCTCGAAAAGTGTGAAAAATTGGTTAAACTTGGAGAAAATTAAAAAAAGTTGGTAACAGTTGAAGAAAGTTGGGAGATAATTGGACAAAGTTGGTAGTAGTTGGAGAAAGTTGGAAGATGTTAGATATTTTTGATTGTTAGATATTTGGTGCTTTTATCAAAAAGCGTGAGAAATTTGGAGAAGATTAGGAAAAGCTCGTAACTGTTGGAAGAAGTTGGATAATATTGGAAAATTCGAAAAAAGTTGGTAAAATTTGAAGCGTCAATTTTAGCGGCCAAAAAAAAAAAAAGTCCACAAATTTTGGGTTTATTGGTGCTTAGCATTTTCCTCGAAAAGTGTGGAAATTTTGGTTAAAGTTGGAGAAAATTGAAGAAATTTGGTATTGGTTGGATAAAATTGGTAATAGTTGAAGAAAGTTGATAATAATTGGAGAAACTTGCATATATCTTGTAATAGTTGGAGAAAGTTGGACAAAGTTAGAGATTTTGGATTGTTAGGTGTTTTGTGTTTTCCTTGAAAAGTGTGAAAAATTGGTTTAAGTTGGAGAAAATCAGAAAAAGTTAGCCACAGTTGGAGAAAGTTGGGTGATAATTGGACAAAGTTGGTAGTAGTTGGAGAAAGCTGGAAAAAGTTAGGGTTTTTTGATTGTTAGATATTTGGTGTTTTTCTCAAAAGTGAAAAATTTGGAGAAAATTAGAGAGAGTTTGTAACCGTTGGAAGAAGTTTGATAATGTTGGTGGCAGTTGGAGAAAAATTTAAGAGATTTTTTAAAATATTTAATGTTTTTCTCGAAAAGTGTAAAAAAATCGGTTATAAATGGGGAAAGTAACAGCTGGTGAAATTTGGTAATAATTGGAGGTAGTTGGATAAAGTTGGTTATGGTTGGAGCTAGTAGGAAAACGATAAGGGCCTTTTAGTGTGGAGAAAGTTGGAATAATTTTGGTGATTTTTTTGGCCAGATTTGGCACTCCAAACCCGGATTAAATTTTGTTCATTTGTTAAATCAAAGTTTTTCATTGAATGTTTTTTTGATAGACGTGTAAACTTAAATTTTCTTTTCTTAAACCATAATTTTATATTCTAAAAATCTAATGAAGAGTTTCAAGATCTATTATTATTTTTATTATTATTTTGTTTTGTTTAAAGCTTAGGTTTCAAACTTTTTCAATTTTTTATTCATTTTAAAAAAGGTTAATCTTTCCAAATTTTTCCCTCTTTAAAGATATAATTGTAGGATTTTTTTAAATTATATATATAAGGTTTCCATAGTTTTTAGCTCTTGGGTTTTTTTCAAATTTTAATTTCCCTTAAAATTTGGCAATAAATGAGAGAGGGGGAATGGTTAGAGGAAAGAGATGCGGTATGGTTTTATTAATTTTGTTTTTGAAAAATAAGAGGTTCTTAAGGGGAGGATTCAAAGTTTATTAAGTGCTTTTTTTTCTCCAATAAATGTAAAGTTTCAATTAAGTGTTGTGATCTTTTTTTTTTTTTTTTTTAAAAGCAATGTTTGGACAAGTTGAGGATCCAAAGTTTTTTAATTGATTATTTTTATGGGAGGTTGTGGACTAACTCTTTTTTTTTTTTTTCCTTGCACCAAAATTTCATACCAATCATCTATTGATGGATTTTTAAGATTTATTATTATTAATATTATTTTTAATCTTAGTTTTTTTAATAAAGGTTGCAAATTTCATTAATTTTTTTAATTTATTTTTGGATTAGTAAAAACTTTCCAAAATCTTAGATTTTTTAATAGAGGTTGCAAATTTCATTAATTTTTTTAATTTATTTTTGGATTAGTAAAAACTTTCCAAAATTTTTGCCTCTTTATTTATATTGGGCTGTTTGGAGAGCTCTGAAAAACTCAAAATCTCAGCAAATCTATATAAATTTCTACAATCCCGATAAAAATCCTAATAAATCACTACAAATCCCAATATATTTCTCCAAATCTACAAATCTCACGAATCTTTATAAATATCTAAAAACCTTATAAATTTTCATAAATCTATACAAATCTCTAAAAACATCAAAAGAATCCAATAAATCTCTATAGATTCCAATGAATCTCTACGAATTTCAATAAATCACTATAAATCTCCAAAAAGTTTTGCACGGAACTCCAAAAATCCCTCCAAAAGGCAAAATCCTTTGGGACTAATTTTTCACTATTTTTCTGTCTTTTTGTAATTTGTTGGCTGCACTCTAAACACCAAAAAAGTTGTCAAACCACATTTTATTGTAATTTGTGGTGTTTCAAACGGCCCCTATATGTATGATTTTAAACGTTTTTAACTTTTGGGTTTTTTCAAGTTTTAATTTTTCTTAAACTTAGAAAAGAAATGAAAGCGGGAAGGGTTGGAGTGGAGTTTCAAACAGCCCCTATATATATGATTTTAAATGTTTTTAACTTTCGGATTTTTTCAAATTTTAATTTTTCTTAAATTTAGAAAGTAAATGAGAGGGGGAAGGGTTGGAGGAAAGAGGTGCGGTTTGGCTTTATTAGTTTTGTTTTTGAAAAATGTGAGGTTTTTAATGAAAGGACTAAGTTTACTAATTGCTTTTTCCTCTCAAAAAAAAAAAAAAAAAAAAAACCCGTAGTGTTTCAATTAAGTATTTTGATTTTTTTATTTTTAAAAGTAAAGTTTGGACCAGGTTAGGATCCAAAGTTTTTTGATTGGTTATTTCTATGGGAGGTTTGTGAATTAAATTTTTTTTTTCTTGTGCCAAAACTAAATACTTATTTGTGAATTAAGTGAATGCTTGGCGTGCTAAATTTTGGCCAAAACCCAACCCCCCCCAAAAAAAAAGAAAAAAAACAAAAAGTAGCTAAAATTTGGATTATTAGGTGTTTAGTGTGTTGCTTGTAAAGTGTGAAAAAGTTGGTTAAAATTTGATTAAAGTTGGAGAAAATCGGTGAAGGATTGCTAATGTTGGTAAAATTTGAAAAAAGTTGATGATTTTGGTGTGGAGAGGAAAATTTTGGGGAAAGGGAGTGTTTCGGCAAATTTGGTAGAACAAACGCAAACTAGGCGCCTGTTTGAATTGTTAATTTTAGCAACAACCAAAAAAAGAAAAAAAGTTGACAAATATGGATTGTTGGGTGTTACAGTATTTCCCTCGAAAAGTGTGGGAAAACTGGTTAAAGTTGGAAAAATTTGGTAATAGTTGGATAAAGTTCGTAGTAGTTAGAAAAAATTGGATCAAGTTGGACAAAGTTGGTAGTAGTTGGAGAAAGTTGGAAGAAGTTAGAGATTTTTTATTGTTAGATATTTGGTGTTTTTCTCAAAAAGCGTGAAAAATTTGTTGAAAATTAGGGAAAGCTCATAACTGTGGGTAGAAGTTGGATAATACCAACTTATGAATAGATATAAGGAAAATCTGGAGCAAATTTGCTACCTGTACATCCTGGAAAGTGGGCAGAGGTGATAGGATACTATTGTGGAAGCATAACTGGTTGAATGTTGGCTGCCTATCAGCTCTATTTCCAGAGATTTTTGCATTAGCTGTGAATAAGGAAACATTTGTCAAAGATTACTGCATTGGAATGGGCACAAACAACACCTGGACAGTGCAGCTGCGTAGAAATGTTAATGATTGGGAATTGGATGATTATTTGCTACTTATGGGGCTGCTGAATAATGTTTATTTGGAGGACACAGAGGACTCCCTTAATTGGGTAGTATCAAAAGAGAGAGTTTTCACTGTCAAGACCTTCTACCAATTCTTGCAAGGAGCTGCAAAGGACGAATTTCCATGGTTGAATCTCTGGAATAAAGATGTCCCCACAAGAGTCATTTTCTTCCTTTGGTGTGCTGCTAGGGCGAAAATCCTAACTATGGATAACCTTAAGCACAGATGTTACTCCATTGTTAATCGGTGCATTTTATGCTCAAATCAGGAGGAAACTATATCTCACCTTCTACTACATTGTCAGTGGGCTACTGAGATATGGAACTTGACCCTAGCATGCTTTGGAATTCATTTTTGCTTCCCAAAAGGCTTCCGTGAGTTTCTATTGGCTTGGTGGGGGCTGCCCTTTTACAAACACAAAAAGCGCATATGGAATTTGGCCCCATTTTGTGTGTGTTGTCTGATATGGAAGGATCTTTGAAGATAAAAATAGATCTTCACTGAGATTGAAGAGTACATTTCTTAACTGTCTATATGGATGGGTGAATGATGGAAGGGAGATGGATTTATTTTCCTTCTTGAACTTCCTTGATCGTATTAGCTTGAATTTTGATTGATGGGTTTGGTTGTAGCTGTCTTCTCAATGGGCTGCTTGTATTAGCATCACTCTGATGCTTATTTGTTTTTATTACTATTAATAAAATTTACTTATCTTTTTCCAAAAAAAAAAAAATTTGGATAATACTAGTGAATTCTGAAAAAAGTTGGTAAAATTTGAATTGTCAATTTTAGTAGAAAAAAAAAGGTCCACAACTTTTGGGTTTATTGCTGCTTAGTATTTTCCTCGAAAAGTGTGAAAAAAATTGGTTAACGTTTGGAGAAAATTGAAAAAATTTGGTAATAGTTGGATACAATTGGTAATAGTTGAAGAAAGTTGGTAATAATTGGAGAAACCCGCATAAAGCTTGTAGTAGTTGGAGAAGTTTGGGCAAAGTTAGAGATTTTAGATTATTGGGTGTTTTGTGATTTCCTCGAAAAGTGTGAAAATTTGGTTTAAGTTAGAGAAAATCAGAAAAAGTTAGTAACAGTTAGAGAAAGTTGGGTGATAATTGGACATAGTTAGTAGTAGTTGGAGAAAGTTGAAAAAAGTTAAGAGTTTTTTTATTGTTAGATATTTGGTGTTTTTCTCAAAAGCGTGAAAAATTTGGAGAAAATTAGAGAAAGTTCGTAACTGCTGGAAGAAGTTAGATAATGTTAGTGGTAGTGGGAGAAAGTTGAAAAAGTTAGAAATTTTTTAAAATATTTGGTGTTTTCCTCGAAAACTGTAAAAAAATTGGTTATAATTGGGGAAAGTTTGTAACAACTGGTAAAATTTGATAATAACTGGAGATAGTTGGATAAAGTTGGTTGTGGTTGGAGATAGTAGGAAAACGTTAAGAGTCTTTTAGTGTGGAGAAAGTTGGAATAATGTTGGTGATTTTTTTGGCTAGATTTGGCACTCTAAGCCTGGATTAAATTTTATTCGTTTGTTAAATCAACGTTTTTTATTGATTGCTTTTTGGTAGAGGTGTGAACTTAATTTTTTTTTCTTAAACCATAATTTTATATTCTAAAAATCGATTGAAGAGTTTCAAGATCTATTATTGTTTTTATTATTATTTTGTTTTGTTTAAAGCTTAGGTTTCAAAATTTTCAATTTTTATTCATTTTCAAAAAGATTAATCTTTCGAAATTTTTGACTCTATAAAGATATAATTTGGGAATTTTTTAAAATTATTTACTGATTGTTGGTTGTTTGGTATTTTTCTCGGAAAGTGTGGAAAAATTGGTTGTAGTTGGAGAAATTTGGTAATAGTTTGATAAAGTTGGTAATAATCGGAAAAAACTGGATCAAGTTGGACAAAGTTGGTAGTAGTTAGAGAAAGCTGGAAGAAGTTAGATATTTTTAATCGTTAGATATTTGTGTGCTTTTCTCAAAAAGCGTGAAAAATTTGGAGAAAATCAAAGAAAGTTCATAACTGTTGGAAGAAGTTGGATAATGTTGGTGGCAATTGGAAAAAGTTAGAGATTTTTTATTGTTAAATGTTTAATGTGTTAAATGTTTAGTGTTTTCCTCGAATAGTTTAAAAAAAATTGGTTAAAGTTAGAGAAAATTGGTAGCAGTTAGTGAAATTTGATAATAATTAGAGGTAGTTGGATAAAGTTGGTTGTGGTTGGAGAAAGTTAGAAAAAGTTAGAAATTTTTAGTGTGGAAAAAGTTGGAATAATTTTGGTAATTTTTTTAACTAGATTTGGCACTCCAAACGCGGATTCAATTTTATTCGTTTGTTAAAACCGAGTTTTTTATTGGTTGTTTTTTGGTAGAGGTGTGAACCTAATTTTTCTTTTCTTAAGCCATAATTTTATATTTTAAAATCTGTTGATGAGTTTCAAGATCTATTATTATTTCTATTATTATTTTGTTTTGTTTAAAGCTTATGTTTCAAAAATTTTCAATTTTTTATTCATTTTCATAGAGGTTAATCTTTCTAAATTTTTTACTCTTTAAAGATATAATTTTTGAATTTTTTTTTAAAATTATATATATAAGGTCTCACAAAGTTTTTAACTCTTGGGTTTTTCCCAATTTTAATATCTCTTAAAATTTGGTAGTAAATGAGAGAGGGGAATGGTTAGAGGAAAGAGGTGAGTATGGTTTTTTTACTTTTGTTTTTGAAAATTATGAGGTTGCTAAAGAGATGATTCAAAGTTTATTAATTGCTTTTTCTTCTAAAAAAAAATGTAAGGTTTCGATTAAGTATTGTGATTTTTTTTTTAAATCAGTGTTTGGTCAATCTAAGGGTCTAAAGTTTTTTAATTGATTATTTTTATGGGAGGAGGTGGACCAAATCGTTTTTTTTCTCGTGCCATAATTTCATGCCAATCATCTATCAATGGCGTTTTAAGATTTATTATTATTAATATTATTTTTAATCTTAGTTTTTTCAATAAAGGTTGCAAATTTCATTAATTTTTTAATTTATTTTTGATAAGTAAAAATTTCCAAAATTTTTGCCTTTTTAATTATATTGGGCTGTTTGGAGAGCTTTAGAAAATTCCAAAAATCTCACCAAATCTATATAAATCTCTACAATTTCAATAAAAATACCAATAAATCATACAAATCTTTATAAATCTGTACAAATATAAAAAAAAATTAAAAAATCCAATAAATCTCTATAGATTCTGATAAATCTTTAAGAATCTCAAAAAATAATTACAAATCTCCAAAAAATTTTGCATGGCACTCCAAAAATCCTTCAAAAGGCAAAATTCTTTCGAACTAATTCTCCATTATTGTTCTCTATCCTTCTGTGATTTGTTGGTAGCACTTCAAACACCAAAAAAAGTTGTCAAATCAGATTTAATTGTAATTTGTGGAGTTTTAAACAGCCTTTATAAATATATGATTTTTGAAGTTTTTAACTTTATGGTTTTTCGAAATTTTAATTTTTCTTAAATTTAGAAAAAAAATGAGAAGGGGTTGGAGGAAAGAGGTGCGGTTTGGCTTTATTAATTTTGTTTTTGAAAAATGTGAGGTTTTTAATGAAAGGACTCAAAAGTTTATTAATTGCTTTTTCTTAAAAAAAAAAAAAAGAAAAGAAAAGAAAAGAAAAGAAAAAAACATAACTTTTCAATTAACTATTTTGATTTTGTTTTTTTTTTTTTAAGTAAAGTCTGGACCAGTTTAGGATCCAAAGTTTTTTGATTGGTTATTTATATGGGGGATTTGTGAATTAAATCGGTTTTTCATTCTTCTGCCTAAATTTATTGCTTATTTGCGAATTAAGTGAACGTTTGGAGTGCTAAATTTCGGGAAAAAAATGAATAGTAGCTGAAATTTGGATTATTAGGTGTTTGGTGTGTTACTTTTAAAGTGTGAAAAAGTTGGTTGAAATTGATTAAAGTTTGAGAAAATCAATGAAGATTTTGATAATGTTGGCAAAATTTGAAAAATGTTGGTGATTTTGGACTGGAGAAAGTTTGAAAAATTTGACGGAAGTGAGTGTTTTGGCAAATTTGGCGGAACAATCGCAGACTAAGCACATGTTTGAAGTGTCAATTTTAGCAACCAAAAAAAATGGTCAACAAATTTTGGATTGTTGGGTGTTTAGTATTTTCCTCGAAAAGTATGGAAAATTTGGTTAAATTTAGAGAAAGATAGAGAAATTTAATAAGAGTTGGATAAGGTTGATAATAGTTGGAGATAGTTGGTAATAATTGGGGGAAATTGCATAAAGTTGGTAGTAGTTGGAGAAAGTTGAACAAAGAGATTTTGAATTGTTGGGTGCTTTGTGCTTTTCTCAAAAAGTGTGAAAAATTGGTTAAAGTTGAGGAAAATTAAAAAAAGTTGGTAATAGTTGAAGAAAGTTGGGAGATAATTGGACAAAGTTGGTAGTAGTTGGAAGATATTAGAAATTTTTTACTGTTAGATATTTGGTGTTTTTTTCAAAAGAATGAAAATTTTGAAGAATATTAGAGAGAGCTCGTAACTGTTGGGAGAAGTTGGATTATACTGGTGAAATTTGAAAAAAGTTGGTGATTTTAGTCTGGAGAAAGTGAGTGTTTTGACAAATTTGGTAGTACAAATGAAAACTAAGCACCTTGAAGGGTCAATTTTAGCAACCAAAAAAAAAAGAAGTCCACAAATTTTGGGTTTATTAGTGCTTAGTATTTTCCTCGAAAAGTGTGGAAATTTTGTTAAAGTTGGAGAAAATTGAAGAAATTTGGTAATAATTGGATAAAATTGATAATAATCGAAGAAAGTTGGCAATAATCAGAAAAAATTGCATAAAGCTTGTAGTAGTTGGAGAAAGTTGGACAAAGTTAAAGATTTTGGATTGCTTGGTGTTTTGTGTTTTCCTCAAAAAAGCGTGAAAAATTATTTAAAGTTGGAGAAAATTAGAAAAAGTTGATAACAGTTGGAGAAAGTTGGGTGATAATTGGACAAAGTTGGTAGTAGTTGGAGAAAATGGGAAAAAGTTAGTTTTTTTATTGTTAGATATTTGGTGTTTTTCTGAAAAAAGCGTGAAAAATCTGTAGAAAATTAGAGAAAGTTCGTAACTATTGAAAGAAATTGGATAATGTTGGTGGCAGTTGGAAAAAGTTAAAGATTTTTATTGTTAAATGTTTGGTGTTTTCCTCGAACAGTGTAAAAAATTGGTTAAAGTTAGAGAAAGATGGTAACAGCTTGTGAAATTTTGTAATAATTGGGGGTAGTTGGATAAAGTTGGTTGTGGTTGAAGAAAGTTGGAAAAAGTTAGCGACTTTTAGTGTGGAAAAAGTTGAAATAATTTTGGTAATTTTTTTAGCCAGATTTGGCACTCCAAACACAGATTAAATTTTATTCATTTATTAAAACAAAGTTTTTTATTTGTTGTTTTAGGTAGAGGTGTGAACTTAATTTTTCTTTTCTTAAACCATAATTTTATATTCTAAAATCTATTGAAGAGTTTCAAGATCTATTATTATTTTTATTATTATTTTGTTTTGTTTAAAGCTTACGTTTCAAAAATTTCAATTTTTTATTGATTTCCAAAAAGGCTAATCTTTCCAAATTTTTGACTCTTTAAAGATATAATTGTGGGATTTTTTTAAATTATATATATACTTTTAAGGTTTTCAAAGTTTTTAACTCTCGGGTTTTTCCTAATTTTAATTTCTCTTAAAATTTGGCAATAAATGAGCGAGCGGAGACGATTAGAGGAAAGAGGTGGAGTATAGTTTTATTACTTTTGTTTTTGAAAAATATGAGCTTCTTAAACAGACAATTGAAAGTTTGTTAATTACTTTTTCTTCTCCAAAAAGACGTAAAGTTTCGATTAAGTATTATGATTTTTTTTTTTAAATGGCAATGTTTGGACAAGGTGAAGGTCCAAAGTTTTTTAATTGATTATTTTTATGGGAGGAGGTGGACCAAATCATTTTTTTTTTCTTGTACCATAGTTTCATACCAATCATCTATTGATAGAATTTTAAGATTTATTATTATTATTATTATTATTTCTAACCTTAGTTTTTTCAATAAAGGTTGCAAATTTCATTAATTTTTTAATTTGTTTTTGATAAGTGTAAATTTTCCAAAATTTTTGCCTCTTTAATTATATTGGGCTATTTGGCTCCAAAAATCTCACCAAATCTATATAAATCTCTACAATCCCAACAAAAATACCAATAAATCACTACAAATCCCAAAATATTTCTCCGAATCTATACATCTTACAAATTTTTATAAATATCTATAAATGCTGCAAATCTTTATAAATCTATACAAATCTCTAGAAATATTAAAAAATCCAATAAATCTTTATGAATTCTAATAAATCTCTACAAATCTCAATAAATAATTACAAATTTCCAAAAAATTTTGCGCGGCACTCCAAAAATCCTTCAAAAGGCTGAATTCTTTCAAACTAATTCTCTGCTACTCTTCTCTATCGTTTTATGACTTCTTAGTTACACTCCAAACACCAAAAAAGTTGTAAAACTAGATTTTATTGCAATTTGTAGAGTTTCAAATAGCCCTTATATATATATGATTTTCAAAGTTTTTAACTTTCGCGTTTTTCCAAATGTTAATTTTTCTTATATTTAGAAAAGAAATGAGAGGGGGAAGGGTTTGAGGAAAGAGGTGCGGTTTGGCTTTATTAATTTGTTTTTGAAAATGTGAGGTTTTTGATGAAAGGACTCAAAAGTTTATTAATTGCTTTTTCTTCTCAAATAAAAAAAAAGAAAAGAAAAGAACGTAATGATTAACTATTTTGATTTTGTTTTTTTTTTCAAAGTAAAATTTGGAAGATTTGTGAATTAAATCGTTTTTTTGTTCTTGCACCTAAATTTAATACTTATTTGTGAATTAAGTTAATATTTGGGGTGCTAAATTTTGGCAAAAAAAAAAAAAAAAGAAAAGCAGGTAAATTTTCGATTATTTCGTGTTTGGTGTGTGGCTTTTAAAGTGTGAAATAGTTGGTTGAAATTGATTGAAGTTGAGAAAATCATTAAAGGTTTTGATAATGTTGGCAAAATTTGAAAAATGTTGGTGATTTTGGTCTAGAGAATGTTTGAAAAATTTGCAGGAAGTGAGTGTTTTGACAAATTTGGCAAAACAAACGCAAACTAAGTACCTTTTTGAAGTGTCAATTTTAGCAGCAAAAAAATAATGTCAACAAATTTTGGATTATTGGGTGTTTAGTATTTTTCTCAAAAAGTATGGAAAATTGGTTAATGTTAGAGAAAAATTTGAGAAATTTAGTAAGAGTTGGATAAAGTTGGTAATAGTTAGAAAAAGTTGGCAATAGTTAGGGGAAATTGCATAAAACTGGTAGTAGTTCGAGAAAGTTGGACAAAGTTGGAGATTTTGAATTGTTTGGTGTTTTGTGTTTTTCTCGTAAAGTGTGAAATATTGGTTAAAGTTAGGAAAAATTAAAAAAAGTTGGTAACAATTAAAAAAAGTTGGGAGATCATTGGACAAAGTTGGTAGTAGTTGGAGAAAGTTAGATGATGTTAGAGATTTTTTATTGTTAGATATTTGGTGTTTTTCTAAAAAAGTGTGAAAAATTTGGAGAAAATTAGGGAAAGCTCGTGACCGTGGGAAGAAGTTGGTTAATACTAGTAAAATTTGAAAAAGTTGGTGATTTTGATCTGGAGAAAGTGTTTTGGCAAATTTGGTAGAACAAACGTAAACTAAGTGCCTGTTTGATGTGCCAATTTTAGCAGCAATAACAAAAAAAGTCCACAAATCTTGGGTTTAATGGTGCTTAATATTTTCCTCAAAAAGTGTGAAAAAATTAGTTAAAGATGGAGAAAATTGAAGAAATTTGGTAATAGTTGGATAAAATTGATAATAGTTGAAGAAAGTTGGTAATAATTGGAGAAACATGCTAAAGCTTGTAGTAGTTGGAGAAAGTTAGACAAAGTTAGAGATTTTGGATTGTTGGGTGTTTTGTGTTTTCCTTGAAAAGTGTGAAAATTTGATTGAAGTTGAAAAAAAATAGAAAAAGTTGGTAATAGTTGGAAAAAGTTGGGTGATAATTGGACAAAATTGGTAGTAGTTGGAGAAAGCTAGAAGAAGTTAGAGATTTTTTATTATTAGATATTTGGTGTTTTTCTCAATAGCGTGAAAAATCTAGAGAAAATTAGAGAGTTCGTAATTGTTGGAAGAAGTTGGATAATGTTGGTGGCAGTTAAAAGTTAGAGATTTTTTATTGTTAAATGTTTGGTGTTGTCCTCGAACAGTGTAAAAATTGGTTAAAGTTGGAGTAAGTGGTAACAGCTGGTGAAATTTGGTAATAATTGGGGACAATTGGATAAAGTTGGTTCCAACCAAATAATTGGGGATAATTGGATAAAGTTGGTTGTGGTTGGAACGAGTTGGAAAAAGTTAAAGACTTTTAGTATGGCAAAAGTTGGAATAATTTTGGTAAATTTTTTAGCTAGATTTGGCACTCCAAACACGGATTAAATTTTATTCGTTTGTTAAAACAAAGTTTTTTATTGGTTTTTTTCTGGTAGAGTTGCGAACTTAATTTTTTCTTTTCTTAAACCATAATTTTATATTCTAAAATCTATTGCCGAGTTTCAAGATCTATTATTATTTTTATTATTATTTTGTTTTGTTTAAAGCTTGTGTTTCAAAATTTTTCAATTTTTTATTCATTTTCAAAGAGGATTAATCTTTCCAAATTTTTGACTCTTTAAAGATTTAATTGTGGGATTTTTTTAAACTATATATATATTTTTAATGTTTTTAAAGTTTTTAACTCTTGGGTTTTCCCCAATTTTAATTTCTCTTAAAATTCGGCAACAAATGAGTGAAAATGAGTGAAAGGGAATGGTTAGAGGAAAGAGGTGCAGTATGGTTTTTGAAAAACATGAGGTTCTTAAAGGGACGATTCAAAGTTTATTAACTACTTTTTCTTTGCCAAAAAAGACTCTTAAGTTTCGATTGAGTATTGGGATTTTGTCTTTTTTCTTTTTTCTTTTTTTATTAAAACGCAACCTTTGGACAAGGCGAAGGTCCAAAGTTTTTTTAATGATTATTTTTATGGGACGAGGTGGACCAAATCTTTTTTTTTTTTATTCCCTCGTACCATAATTTCATACCAATCATCTATTGATGGAGTTTTTAAGATTAATTATTATTATTAGTATTTTTAATCTTAGTTTTTTGAATAAAGGCTGCAGATTTCATTAATTTTTTAATTTGTTTTTAATAAGTAAAAACTTTTCAAAATTTTTGCCTCTCTAATAATTATGTTGGGCTATTTGGAGAGCTTTAAAAACCTTCAGAAATTTCACCAAATCTATATAAGTCCCTACAATCCTAATAAAAATACCAATAAATCACTACAAATCCCAATATATTTCTCCAAATCTATTCATCTTACGAATTTTTATAAATCTTTATAAATCTATACAAATCTCTAAAAGGACAAAAAATCCAATAATTCTCTATAGATTCTGATAAATCTCTACGAATGTCAATAAATAATTACAAATTTCCAAAAAATTTTGCACGGCACTCCAAAAATCCTCCAAAAGGCAGAAGTCTTTCGAACTAATTCTCCACTATTCTTCATCTTTTTGTGATTTGTTAGCTGCACTCTAAACACAAAAAAAGTTCTCAAACCAGATTTTATTGAAATTTGTGAAGTTTCAAACAACCCCTATATATATATGATTTTCAAAGTTTATAACTTCTGGGTTTTTCCAAATTTTAATTTTCTTAAATTTAGAAAAGAAATGAGAGGGGGAAGGGTTGGAGGAAAGAGGTGCGGTTTTGCTTTATTAATTTTGTTTTTGAAAAATGTGAGGTTTTTTAATGAAAGGACTCAAAAAAGTTTATTAATTGCTTTTTGTTCTAAAAAAAAAAAAAAGGAAAAGAAAAAAAAAAACATAATGTTTCGTTTAACTATTTTGATTTTTTTTCCTTCTTTTAAAATAAAGTTTGGACCAGGTTAGGAGCCAAAGTTTTTTGATTGGTTATTTCTATGTGAGATTTGTGAATTAAATCAGTTTTTTATTCTATGGTTATTCTTGTGAATTAGGTAAATTTTTGATTATTAGGTGTTTGGTGTGTGGCTTTTAAAGTGTGAAAAGGTTGGTTGAAATTGATTAAAGTTGAGAAAATCAGTGAAGGTTTTGATAATGTTGGCAAAATTTGAAAAATGTCGTGATTTTGGTTTGGAGAAAGTTTGAAAACTTTGCGGGAAGTGAGTGTTTTGGCAAATTTGGCAGAACAAACGCAAACTAAGCACCGTGCCAATTTTGGCAACAAAAAGGGGAAAAAAAAAAAAGAAGTCAGCAAATTTTGGATTGTTGGGTGTTTAGTATTTTCCTCGAAAAATATGGAAAAATTGGTTAAGGTTGAGAGAAAAATTGGAGAAATTAGTGAGAGTTGGATAAAGTTGTAATAGTTGGAAAAAGTTGGTAATAATTGGGGAAATTGCATGAAGTTGGTAGTAGTTGGATAAAGTTGGACGAAGTTATAGATTTTGAATTGTTGGATGTTTTGTGTTTCTTTCGAAAACTGTGAGAAGTTGGTTAAAGTTGGGGAAATTAAAAAAAAAGTTGGTAACAGTTGAAGAAAGTTGGGAGATAATTGGACAAAGTTGGTAGCAGTTAGAGAAAGTTGGAAGATATTAGTGATTTTTGATTGTTAGCTACTTGGTGTTTTTCTCAAAAAGTATGAAAAATTTGGAGAAAATTTGGGCAAGCTCGTAACCGTGGGAAGAAGTTGGATAATACTAGGTAAAATTTGAAAAAAGTTAGCTGATTTCAGTCTGGAGAATGTAAGTGTTTTGGCAAATTTGGTAGAACAAACGCAAACTAAGCACCTGTTTGAGGTGTCAACTTAAGCTACCAAAAAAAAAAAGGAAAGAAGTCCACAAATTTTAGGTTTATTGGTGCTTAGGTTTTTCTTGCAAAGTGTGGAAAATTGGTTGAAGTTGGAGAAAATTGAAGAAATTTGGTAACAGTTGGATAAAATTGGTAATAGTTGAAGAAGTTGGTAATAATTGGAGAAAATTTCGTAAAGCTTGTAGTTGTTGGAGAAGGTTGGACAAAGTTAGAGAATTTGGATTGTTTGGTGTTTTGTGTTTTCCTCGAAAAGTGTGAAAATTTGGTTAGAGTGGGCAAAAAATTAGAAAAAGTTAGTAACAGTTGGAGAAAGTTGGTTGATAATTGGACAAAGTTGGTAGTTGTTGGAGAAAGTTGGAAGAAGTTAGAGATTTTTAATTGTTAGATATTTGGTTTTTTTTCTCAAAAAGCGTGAAAAATCTGGAGAAAATTAGAGAAAGTTCGTAACTGTTGGAAGAAGTTGGATAATGTTGGTGGCAATTGGAAAAGTTAGAGATTTTTTACTGTTAAATGTTTGGTGTTTTCCTCGAACAACATAAAAAATTGGTTAAAGTTGGAGAAAGTTGGTAATAGCTGGTGAAATTTGGTAATAATTGGGGGTTGTTGGATAAAGTCGGTTGTGGTTGGAGAAAGTTGGAAAAAGTTAGAGAATTTTAGTGTGGAAAAAGTTGGTAAAAGTTGGAGAAAGTTTGGAGATAATTGGACAAAAGCTGGTAGTAGTTGGAGAAAGTTGGAAGAAGTTAGAGATTTTTATTATTAGATATTTGGTGTTTTTCTCAAAAATGTGAAAAATTTGGAAAAAGTAGCGAAAGTTTGTAACTGACTTGGCATGGTGGGGTTAGCCTTTAGGCAAACATAAACAATCCACATGCAACTTGGTACCCTTTTGTGTGTTTTGGCTGATTTGGAAGGAGAGGAATCAAAGGATTTTTGAAGATAACTGCAGGCCTATCTTGAAAATCAAGAGTTATTTTCTTACTAGTCTTTACGGGTGGGCAAAGGATGGAAGGGAGTTAGATTTACCCTCTTTCTTGAATTTCCTTGATCATATAAGTTGTACTTAGGGTGCTTGGGTTCAATTGTATTGGCTGTTCTATATAAGCATCTCATCAATGCTTAGATAGTTTTTTATTCTTTGAATAAAATCTTATCTTTTTTAAAAAAAAAAGTTTGTAACTGTTGAAAGAGGTTGGATAATGTTGGTGGAAATTAGAGAAAGTTGAAAAAATTAGAGATTTTTTATCGTTAAATTTTTGTTGTTTTTCTCGAAAAGTGTAAAAAAAATTAGTTAAAATTAGATAAAGTTGGTAGCAGCCGGTGAAATTTGGTAGTAATTGGAGATAGTAGATAACGGTTTTTTGGTAACCTAGTTAAATAAAGTTGGTTGTGGTTGGAGAAAGTTAGGAAAAATTAGGAGTTTTTAAGTTTGGAAAAAGTTAAAGAATGTTGGAATAATTTTGGTGATTTTTTGGCCAGATTTGGCACTCCAAACATGGATTAAATTTTTTTCGTTTGTTAAGCCAAAGTTTTTTATTGATTGTGTTTTGATAGACGTGTAAACTTAATTTTTCATTTCTTAAACCATAATTTTATATTTTGCAATCCATTGAAGAGTTTCTATTATTATTTTGTTTTGTTTAAAGCTTAGGTTTCAAAATTTTTCAATTTTTTATTCATTTTCAAAAAGGGTAATCTTTCCAAATTTTTGCCTCTTTAAAAGATATAATTGTAGGATTTTTTTAAAATTATATATATAAAGTTTCCAAAGTTTTTAACTCTCGGACTTTTTCAAATTTTAATTTCTCTTAAAATTTGGCAATAAATGAGAGCGGGGGAATGGTTTGAGGAAAGAGGTGCGGTATGGTTTTATTAATTTTGTTTTCGAAAAATATAAGGTTCTTAAAGAGAGTATTCAAAGTTTATTAATTGCTTTTTCTTCTCCAAAAAATGTAAAGTTTTGATCAAGTACTATGATTTTGTTAAAAAAAAAAAAAAAACAAAAAGCAAAGTTTGGACATCCAAAGTTTTTTAATTGATTATTTTAAAGGAGTCTGTGGACTAAATTATTTTTCTTTTCTTATATCGAAACTTCATACCAATTAGCTATTGATGGAGTTTTAAGATTTATTATTGTTAATATTATTTTTAATTTTAATTTTTTCAATAAAGGTTGCAAATTTTATTAATTTTTTTAATTTATTTTTGAAATGTAAAAACTTTCCGAAATTTTTGCCTCTTTAATTATATTTGGCTCTTTGGAGAGCTTTGAAAAACTCGAAAAATCTCACTAAATCTATATAAATCTCTACAATTTCAATAAAAATACTAATAAATCACTACAAATCCCAATATATTTCTCCAAATCTATGCTCCTTATAAATCTCTATAAATGTTACAAATCTTTACAAATCTATACAAATTTCTAAAAACATCAAAAAATCCAATAAATCTATGTAGATTAAAATAAATCTCTACGAATCCCAATAAATCATTACAAATCTCCAAACATCCTTTAAAAGGCAGAATTCTTTCGAACTAATTCTCTACTATTCTTCTCTATTTTTTTGTGGTTTGTTGGCTGCGCTCCAAATACCAAAAAAAAAGATTGTCAAACCAGATTTTATTGCAATTTGTGGAGTTTCTAATAGCCCCTGTATATTTAATTTTCAATGTTTTTAACTTTTGTATTTTTCCAAATTTTATTTTTCTTAAATTTAGAAAAGAAATGAGAGGGGGAAGGGTTGGACGAAGGAGGTGCGGTTTGGCTTTATTAATTTTGTTTTTGAAAAATGTGAGGTTTCTAATGAAAAGACTCAAAGTTTATTAATTGCTTTTTCTTCTCAAAAAAAAAAAACCATAATGTTTTGATAAATATTTTGATTTTGTTTTTTTTTCCCCTTTAAAGTAATGTTTGGACCAGGTTAGGATCCTAAATTTTTTGATTGGTCATTTTTATGGGAGGTTTGTGAATTAAATCTTTTTTTTTCCTTGTTCCAAAATTAATACTTATCTGTGAATTAAGTGAATGTTTGGAGTGCTAAATTTTGGTGAAAAAATGGCAAGTAGGTGCATTTTGGACTACTGGGTGGTGGTGGTGTGTTGCTTCTAAAGTGTGAAAAAGTTGGTTGAAATTGATAAGAGTTTGAGAAAATCGTTGAAGGTTTGATAATGTTGGTAAATTTTGAAAAAGGCTGGTGATTTGGTTTGGAGAAAGTTCGAAAATTTTGGAGAAAGTGAGTCTTTTGGCAAATTTGGTGGAACAAATGCAAACTAAGCACTTGTTTGAAGTGTCAATTTTAGCAACAAAAAAAAAAGTAGACAAATTTTGAATTATTGGGTGCTTAATACTTTTTCGAAAAGGGTGAAATTTTGGTTAAAGTTGAAGAAAATTGTAGAAATTTAGTAGTGGGTGGATAAAGTTGGTAATAGTTTGAGAAAGTTGGTAATAATTGAACAAAATTGCATAAAGTTGGTAGTTGTTGGAGAAAGTTGGACAAAGTTAGATATTTTTGATTGTTGGGTGTTTTGTGTTTTCCTCGAAAATTATGAAAATTTGGTTAAAGTCGGAGAAAATTAGAAAAAGTTGGTAACATTTGGAGAAAGTTAGGAGATAATTGGACAAAGTTAGTCGTAGTTGGAGAAAGTTGAAAGAAGTTAGAGATTTTTTATTGTTAGATATTTGATATTTTTCTTAGAAAAAGTGTGAAAATTTGGAGAAAATTAGAGAAAGTTCATAACTCTTGGGAAGCGGTTGGATAATGTTGGTAGAAATTGGAGAAAGTTGAAAAAGTTAAATATTTTTTATTGTTAAATATTTGGTGATTTCCTCGAAAAATGTAAAAAACTTGGTTAAAATCAGATAAAGTTGGTAGCAGTTGGAGAACTTTGGTAATAATTGGAGATGTGGTTGTGGTTGGAGATAGTTGGAAAACGTTAAGAATTTTTTTGTTGTGGAAAAAGTTGGAATAATTTTGGTCATTTTTTTGGCCAAATTTGGCACTGCAAAGACAGATTAAATTTTATTCGTTTGTTTTTTTTTGGGGAGGGGGAGATATTTTATTCGTTTGTTGAACAAAAGTTTTTTATTGGTTGTTTTTTGGGTAGACGTGTGAACTTAATTTTTCTTTTCTTAAACCATAATTTTGTATTCTAAAATCTGTTGAAGAGTTTCAAGATCTATTATTATTTTTATTATTATTATTTTTTTTGTTTAAATCTTGGTTTCAAAATTTTTCAATTTTTTATTTATTTTCAAGAAGATTAATCTTTCGAAAATTTTGCCTTTTTAAAGATATAATTGTAGGATTTTTTTTAAATTATCTATATATATATATATATAAGGTTTCTAAAGCTTTTAGCTCTCGGGTTTTTTTTTCAGATTTTAATTTCTCTTAAAATTTGGCAATAAATGAGAGAGGGGGGATGGTAAGAGGAAAGAGGTGCGGTATTGTTTTATTAATTTCTTCTCCAAAAAATGCAAAGTCTTGATTAAGTATTGTGATTTTGTTTTTTTTTTTCTTTAAAAAGGGGCAAAGTTTGGACAAGGTGAGAATCCAAAGTTTTTTAATTGATTATTTTTATGGGAGGTTGTGGTCTAAATTGTTTTTTTTTTCCTTGTGCCAAAATTTCATACCAATCATCAATTGATGTAGTTTTAAGATTTATTATTATTAATACTATGTTTAATCTTAGTTTTTTCATTGAAAGTTGCAAATTTCATTAATTTGTTTAATTTATTTTTGAAAAGTTTCAACTTTCTCGAATTTTTGCCTCGTAAAATATATTATGCTGTTTGGAGAGCTCTGTAAAACTTCAAAAAAATCTCACCAAATCTATATAAATCTCTATCAATCCCAATAAAAATACTAAAAAATCACTACAAATCTCGATATATCTCTCCAAATATATAAATCTTATGAATCTTTATAAATCTCTATTAATCTTACAAACTTTTATAAATCTATACAAATCTCTAAAAATATCTAAATATCTTATAAATCTCTATAAATTCTAATACATTTCAAATCTCTAAAAAATTTTGCATGGAACTCCAAAAATCCTCCAAAGGGCAGAATTATTTCAAACTAATTTTCTTTATTCTTATCTATTTTTTTATGGTTTGTTGGCTGCACTCCAAATACCCAAAAAAAGCCGTCAAACCAGATTTTTTTTTTTTTTGGCAATTTGTGGAGTTTCGAACAGCCCCTATATATGATTTTCAAAGTTTTTTTTTAACTTCTGAGTTTTTTCATATTTTAATTTTTCTTCAACTTTTAAAAAGAAATGAGAGGGGAAAGGGTTGGGGGAAAGAGGTGCGGTTTGGCTTTATTAATTCCGTTTTTGAAAAATGTGAGGTTTTTAATGAAAGGGCCCAAAGTTTATTAATTGCTTTTTCTTCTCCAAAAAAAAAAAAGTAATGTTTCGATTAAATATTTTGATTTTTTTCTTTTTAATTAAAGTTTGGACTAAGTTAGGATCCAAAGCTTTTTGATTGGTTATTTCTATCGGAGGTTGGTGAATTAAATCGTTTTTTTTTCCTTGTACCAAAATTTAATACTTATTAGCGAATTAAGTGAATGCTTGGAGTGCTAAATTTCGGCAAAAAAAACGAGAAATAAGTAAATTTTAGATTGTTGGGTGTTTGGTGTGTGAAAAAATTGGTTGAAATTGACTGAAGTTTGGGAAAATCGGTGAAAGTTTGATAATGTTGGTAAAATTTGAAAAAAGTAGGTGATTTTCATCTGGGGAAAGCGAGTGTTTTGGCAAATTTGGTAAAACAAGTGCAAACTAATCGCCTATTTGAAGTGTCAATTTTAGCAACAAAAAGAAAAAAAAAGTTGACAAATTTTTTGATTGTTCGATGTTTAGTATTTTCCTCAAAAGGTGTGAAAAAAGTGGTTAAAGTTGGAGAAAATTGAAGAACTTTGGTAATAGTTGGATAAATTTGGTGATAGTTGGAGAAAGTTGATAAAAAATTGGATAAAATTGCATAAAGGTGGTAGTAGTTGGTAGAAGTTGGACAGAGTTGGAGATTTTGGATTGTTGGGTGTTTTGTGTTTTCCTCGAAAACTGTGAAAATTTGGTTAAAGTTTGGAAAAATTAGAAAAAGTTGGTAACGGTTCGAGAAAGTTAGGTGATAGTTGGGGAAAGTTGGTAGTAGTTGGAGAGGGTTGGAAGAAGTTAGAGATTTTTGGTTGTTAGATATTTGGTGTTATTCTCAAAAAGTGTGAAAAATTTGGAGAAAATTAGAAAAAGTTCATAACTATTGGAAAAAGTTGGATAATGTTGGTGGCAGTTGGAGAAAGTTGAAAAAGTAAGATATTTTTTATTGTTAAATGTTTGGTGTTCCTCGAAAAGTTTTAAAAAAATTGGTTGAAATTGAAAAAGTTGGTAAAAACTGATGAAATTTGGTGATAATTGCAGGTAGTTGGATAAAATTGGTTGTGGTTGGAGAAAGTTAGATAAAGTTAAAGAGTTTTTTTTTTTTTTTAATATGGAAAAAGTTAGAGAAAGTTGGAATAATTTTGGTGATTTTTTTGGCCATATTTGGCACTCCAAACACGACTTAAATTTTATTCGTTTGTTAAAAGAAAGCTTTTTATTGGTTGTTTTTTGATAGATATGTGAACTTAATTTTTCTTTTCTTAAATCATAATTTTATATTCTGAAATCTATTGAAGAGTTTCAAGATCTATTATTATTTTTGTTATTATTTTGTTTTGTTTAAAGCTTAGGTTTCAAAATTTTTCAATTTATTCATTTTCAAAAAGGTTAATCTTTCCAAATTTTTGCCTCTGTAAAGATATAATTATGGGATTTTTTTAAATTATATATATATATAGGGTTTCCAAAGTTTCTAACTCTCGGGTTTTTTCAAATTTCAATTTCTCTTAAAATTTGGCAATAAATGAGAGAGGGGGAGTGGTTAGAGGAAAAAGGTGTGGTATGGTTTTATTAATTTTGTTTTTGAAAAATATGAGGTTTTTAAAGAGAGGATTCAAAGTTCATTAATTGTTTTTTCTTCTCCAAAAAATGTAAAGTTTCGATTAAGTATTATGATTTTACTTTTTTTTTTTTGGGAAAAAAAAAGGCAAATTTGGACAAGGTGAGGATTCAAAGTTTTTTAATTGATTATTTCTGTGGGAGGTTGTGGACTAAATCGTTTTTTTTTTTTCCCTTGTACCAAAATTTCGTACCATTCATCTATTGATGGAGTTTTTAAGATTTATTATTATTAATATTATTTTTAATCTTAGTTTTTTCAATGAAGGTTGCAAATTTCATTAATTTTTTAATTTATTTTTGAAAGTTGAAACTTTCTAAAATTTTTGCCTCTTTAAATATATTGGGCTGTTTGCAGAGCTTTGAAAAACTCCAAAAAAATCTCAACAAATCTATATAAATATCTACCAATCCCATTAAAAATACTAATAAATTATTACAAATTACAATATATCTCCAAATCTATAAATCTTAGGATTCTTTATAAATTTCTATAAATTTTACAAATTTTTATAAATCTATACAAATCTCTAAAAATATCTATAAATTCCAATAAATCTCTGCGAATCCCAATATATTATTACAAATTTCCAAAAAATTTGTACGTAACTCTAAAAATCCTATAAAAGGTAGAATTCTTTTGGACTAATTTTCCTCTATTCTTGTATATCTTTTTGTTGTTTGTTGGCTACACTCTAAACACTAAAAAAAACTTGTCAAACCAAATTTTATTGCAATTTGTAGAGTTTTAAACAGCCCTTGTATATATGATTTTCAATCTTTTTGATTTTTGGGTTTTTTTCAAATTTTAATTTTTCTTAAATTTAGAAAAGAAATGAGAGGGGGAAGGATTGGAGGAAAGTGGTGCGGTTTGGCTTTATTAATTTTGTTTTTGAAAAATGTGAGGTTTCTAATGAAAGGACTCAAAGAGGCTCTTTTATTAAAAAAAAATGGGTGATGTAAGCTTAAATTCTTGTTTTCCGGCTTGAAACGAGCTTCAAAAAGGGTTGCATTCTTCTTTATTAATTGCCTTTTCTTCTCAAAAAAAAAAAAAAAGTAATGTTTTGATTAAGTATTTTGATTTTTTTTTTTTTTTTTTAAGTAAAGTTTGGACTAGGTTAGGATCCCAAGTTTTTTGACTGGTTATTTCTATGGAAGGTTGGTGAATTAAATCGTTTTTTTCCCTTGTACCAAAATCTAATATTTATTGTGAATTAAGTAAATGTTTGGCGTGCTAAATTTTGGCAAAAAAACTAAAAGTAGATAAATTTTGGATTGTTGGGTGTTTGGTGTGTTGCTTTTAAAGTGTGAAAAAATTGGTTGAAATTGATTTAAGTTTGAGAAAATCGGTGAAGGTCTGATAATGTTGGTAAATTTTGAAAAAAGTAGGTGATTTTGGTCTGGAGAAAGTTGGAGAATTTTGGAGAAAGTGAATGTTTTGGCAAATTTGGTAGAATAAATGCAAATTAAACACCTGTTTGAAGTGTCAATTGTAGCAGCAAAAAAAAAATAGTCGACAAATTTTGGATTGTTGGGTGTGTAGTATTTTCCTCGAAAAGTGTGGAAAATTGGTTTAAGTTAGAGAAAAATGAAGAAATTTGGTAATAGTTGATAATAGTTGGAGAAAATTGCACAAAGTTGTTAGTAGTTGGAGAAAGTTGGAGATTTTGGATTGTTGGACGTTTTGTGTTTTCCTTGAAATTGTGAAAATTTGGTTAAAGTTGGAGAAAATTAGAAAAAGTTGATAACAATTGGAGAAAGTTTGGAGATAATTAAACAAAGTTTGTAGTAGTTGGAGAAAGTTGGAAGAAGTTAGAGATTTTTTATTGTTAAATATTTGGTGCTTTCTGAAAATTGTGAAAAATTTAGAGAAAATTGGAGAAAGTTCGTAACTGTTGGAAGATGTTAGATAATGTTGGTGGCAGTTAAAAAAAGTTGGAAAAAGTTAGAGAAAATTAGAAAAGGTTAAAGACAGTTGGAGAAAGTTGGTAAAAGTTGGCTTATTAGGTGTTTGGCGTATTTCTTGTGTAGCGTGAAAAAGTTGGAGAAAATTAGAGAAAGTTGATAAAAGTTGGTTAAAATTGATTAAAATTGGAGAAAATATGCAAAGGTCTGATAAAGTTGGTAAAAGCTAAAAAAGATTTAGAGATTTTGGTTTGGAGAAAGTTGGAAAATTTTGGAGAGAGTATTTTGGAAAATTTTGTACAACAAATGCAAACCAAGCAGCAGTTTGGATTGCCAATTTTAGCCCCCCCAACAGATTTTGGATTGTTGAGTATTTAGTTTTTTCCTCCAAAAGTGTGAAAAAATTGGTTTAAGTTAGAGAAAATTGGAGAAAGTTGGTAAGAGTTGCGAAAAGCTAGAAAAAGTTAGAAATTTTCTATTGTTGAGTGTTTGGTGAGTTTCTCGAAAAGTGTGAAAAAATTTGTCGGAGAAAGTTGGTAACAGTCAGAGAAAGTTGGTAATAATTGGAGAAAGTTTGATAAAGTTGGTTGTAGTTGGTGAAAGTTGAAAAAAGTTAAGAGATTTTTGATTGTTGAATATTTGGTATTTTTCTCGAAAAGTGTGAAAAATTAGTTAAAGTTGGAGAAAATTGGAGAAATTTGGTAACAGTTTGTGAAAGTTTGTAATAATTGGAGAAAGTTGGTTAAAGTTGTTAATAATAGGAGAAAGTTGGAAAAAGTTAAAGATTTCTGCTGTGATTTTAGTTAGAGAAAATTGTAAAAATTTAGTTATTTTTTTTGCCCAATTCGGCACTCCAAACGCGGATTAAATTTTATTCTTTTGTTAAATCAAAGTTTTTTTTTTTTTTTTTTGGTTGTTTTGTGGTAGACGTGTAAACTTAATTTTTCTTTTTCCTAAACGAAAATTTTATGCCCTAAATTCTGTTGAATAGTTTCAAGATTTATTATTATTATTATTATGTTTTGTTTAAAGATTATGTTTAAAAGTTCTTTAATCCTTTATTCATTTTCAAAAAGGTAATTCTTTCTAAAATTTTGCGTCTTTAAAGATCTAATTGTTGAATGTTTTTAAATAATATATATAAGGTTTCCAAAGGTTTTTCGCCCTTTCATTACATCTATAATGATAAATAGAATACTTTTTCTGATAGTTGAGTTTGGAAGGCTAAAGTTTTTGGACAAAGCTAACTTTACCTACCTATGCATCTTTTCCTTTTCAGTGCAGAATTATCAGCTATATTTAGCTGTATAATTCCCTTAAAATAATTGTCAAGTTGCAAATTCCAAATGTGGCACTCTCATGTCACTTGCAGTATGCTTGTGCGGGCCACTTGAAGTACAATTCCTATCAAATGTCGGATTGAATCCTTTGCAGACGACTTTGTAGACGACTTAAATACGTAATGGGTATTGTTCGTAGCAGAGTGTCCTTGCTGCCACGATCTGTGTCGCTCTGATTCGTCCCTCCCCCAACACCTCTCTCTCTTCGCGAACCCCCCAAAGGTTTCTATTTGCATGCCCTGCCCAAGTCCAAGTGTTTTGCCTTGGGATTGGGCAACAATTGCCCTCTTGGTGGCAAAAGACTACCCAGTGTGTCATCTTGGATTTGAATTTGTGTATTTTCTCTGGGATTTAGCAGCACCTCGTTGGTTTTCGTCGATGGTGCTCAAGGGTTTTGAAATTGATCACGACGATTACCATGATTTGCAGCGAACTTTATATCTGTGTTCGTATATTCTAACAGTGAAATCGTCTAAGATAGAGACTGCCGTCAATTCCAAAGCGGTTGAGGGTGGGAGTTTCCCGCTATCAATGAGAGGTGTTCTCATATCCTATTGCCTTGTGGAAGTAAGGTTCTTGCTATTACCTCTTGGGATTGGCAATGAGAGAGACATTCCAATACACGCACACATATATATTTGTCTACTTTTTTTTTGGTTTGGCATGGGAGGAAATCAGTTAGAAGAAAACACCATCTCTGGGGACTGAATGGCTTTAGATAGCGTTGTTGACATTCTGCAATTTTAAGTCCTTCAATTTTCTTCCTTATATACTTTTATTATGCATAAATATATATACACATTTTTTGATTGAGATTGAGTACAGAACTTATTAAAGGATCTCAAAAATTATGGTTTGGAAACAATTGCACCATGTTTTGGATCTAAAAATATATATGGGCCAGTTAGGCCTTGGGTTTGCTCTCAAGTAATCGTTAGTTTGAGTCTCATTAAGGTCACTGGAGGTTTACTTAATTATTAACATCAGGATTGAAAAATTAGGCAAGGTCTGCAAGCTAGCCTGTATACCGTGTTATCGAAAAAATAACATTAAAAACTTGTGCTAGTTTGGGGGTGAATTGATGTGTATATTGTCTTTATCCGCATTTAATTTGATGCTTCCTTAAACCAGCTACATTAAGCTAAAAAACCCGAATGTATTATCGAGGGGGATCTCCCTTATTGAATCTCTCTTGTCGCGATTTGATACATTACCATTTTAGTTGCGCTTGTCTTTGTTTGGACTGCATTGAGGACCTTGTAGTTAGATTCTCTCTGGACATCCCATATGTTGCTTTATCGAGGCACTTCTAAAGTCATTTAGAATGAAAGTGATGCTCATCATCCAATCCATGCATGCATGAGTATCATTTTAATCTCTTGTTTTAAGCAAATCTTGCTAGACTGGCTTGGCTTGGCAACTTGGCATTGCTTGGCATGAAAAGGAAACTTTATTTATTATCGTAGTTGATGCAATTAATTGCCTAGAAAATCGTGTCCTCCTTTATAGATGCTAGTTAATGTTTTCCAAAGCATCTAAGGATGGTCTACAAACGACTCTTTTAAGTACCATCATGTATTTTTATACAAGGCTACTTTGCCTGCTGGTTGCCCAGTGCCCTTTCCCTTTGTGTACCCTCTTCTTAAGAAAAGCCATTTTGAATTGTTCAATCACTTTAGCAGCAAGCTAATATCACCAGACTTAGTGAGGTATTCTCCTTCATATTCTGTGATTGATACAGTTACAAGTCTGGAAAATCAATGTTGTCTATCGTTACAGATATGAAGATACTTCTTAAAGTCACATCTGCTCCATTTGGGCCTTACACATATTAAAGGTTTTGTCTTTATGTCTATAATTTGATGATTATTTAAGTTGATTCCTCTTTTGTCAGGAAGTTTTGTCATTTGTGCATTTGCACGGAAGTGGGTTTAAATCTTTCCTAGATGTGTCCCCTGCAGTATCCTCTGCCATCTTTACTCTAGATGTCCATCATCCTTTACTTCAAGGAATTTCACCTTTTTTTTTCTTTTTTTGGGGGCAAGTTACATATTCAGTTGTCCCTGCTAGTAGCCTTTTTGACATAATATTATTCATCTGTTGTTAAGAGCATATCCATTGGGAAAACCAGTTCTGAAAAGCTTTATATTTTCTGTTAGTCGTCATAATAATTAATGGCTTGTGAAACAATTTTTGGAAATTGATATTATTTTCAGATAATTATCGTCTGGTGTCAGCAAGGTTTATAAGCATTTTTTTTTTTTATGAATAAGATGCGAACTCTAATTTCAAGACCAATTTGTTGAATGTCCTTAAAAGCATTTTGTGGCTAGTTGCTTGGATTATATGTAACACTAATATTTTACAGATATCCAACTTCCTGCTTCATCGTGGTTTTAGGGTCTGCTATTACAGGTCCAATTGTGAAGGAGTGTGCTGACCTGTGGCCCAGGGGATTGCTAGTGCAGCCATTGCTGTAGTCTTTAAGTATTCATTTCTGTTTAGAAGTTTTCATTTTTGACAATGATCTTTTGTTTGCTCTGGATGTGATGGTGCACAAATTTTTTTTTTTTTCTGTCCTTATGATATTTATAGAGTACAAAAATGCTGTGTTATTTTTGGTCTTCTAATATATAAGTCCAGAGTACTTAAAATGTTGCCTGCTGATTTATATTCTTGGCGGCTTCAAACTATAGGTTGGTCCATGAAGATCCACAACGACTAGTTGGTTTGAACTGGTTGGTGCTTCTTTTTTTTTTTTTTTTTGGGGGGAGGGGGGGTTACAAGAATGCGATATTTCTATATCCTAAAGGGGTTGTCAAGGCATTGAAGTTTTTGGAAGACTGAAGCTAGTGAGATAGGAACTCAAAACTCTATTGAGTCTTGAGTTGGCCAAAAAGGGCCTTAACCACTGGACCAGATTATTTGCTCACCTTCTTCTTGTTAAATTTCGGGACTTGGGAAAGCTAACATTATTTTTGATATTAATCGTATGATATTGGGTTGTATTTACAACAAAAGTAAGTTTGAAACCCTTCACATGATCTTACTAAAGATATCAACATTCACAAACTTTTTATTTTCGAATCCGTCAAATTCTATTTGAAAATAGTTAGAATTTTTGAAAATAACATTTTTTTTTATGCATAAGAACTTGCATCTATATAAGAATTTTTTCATTTATGTTTGGCGTAATTTGCATGTTATATCATATTTCACTAAATAGATGTTTGTATTATAGTTATATTTAAGTCCAAGTCTTGAAAAAATAAGAATAAAAAAAGAAGAGATCAGAATTTTTGAACTTGCTTTTGTTACCTCAATGTCACATGATTAATTTGATTCAGGAGCACTAAAGCTAGCCAATGCCGGTGGGCGACCTCAAACGCGTAACACAAGTTACACTATATCATCAGCCTTTAAAACACTTGAAAGCACTTGCTTGCTTGGCTAAGACAGCGTTGATCTTCAGAAAGATCAAAAGCATAGTGCCGAGATTTATGACCCATTGTTGATTGTATATGGTTTTTTTTTTTTTTTGGGTAGTCGAGCGGGGAGGGGAGCCCCGGGTCGAACTCGGGTAGTGAGTAGGCAAGGGAGGGGTTTTGCCGCAAGAACCACGCTTGTTGATTGTATATGGTGCCTTTGAATATGAGTGAAATTTATCTTCTATCTCTATTTGATAATGTTTTTGCTTACTTCCTTTGTTTATATTTATAAATTTTTAAATACGAATAACAAAGTAGATTTGCTTTTTTTTTTTTTTGGTTAAAAAATTGAAGTTAAGGTTCAAAATATGAATAAAAAATATTATGTCTTTATTTTTTTAATCTTTTATAAGTATTTTACCAATTTTATGTTTTAAATTGAACACTTCATCAATTTTTGCTACATTCTATTAAAATGATTTAGTTTATTAAATTATAATTATTTTTAATAATAAATAATATATTATTACACCGATTTGTTTTGTCAAAATTAAAATTAATTACTATTCAAATTATTTATTTCATTAAATTAAATTAATTTTAATAAATAATAAATAACTACTCAATTACGATCTTTATTTTCCAGATTCCAGTGGTAAGTATAGAGTATCATGCTGTAAAAGATAATTTATTTTTTATTTATTTACTTTGAAAAGTAATTTTCCAAATATCTCAATTTCATCGTTAAATTGTCCCATTTGAACTTGAGCAGCCAATTCCAATTGCAATCCAAAATCAGCCGACTTCGTCTGAAGGGAAAAAAAAAAATGAACTAAAAAGCAGAAAGACAAAAATAACGCACAAACTCTCTTTTTGCATTTATTATTAAGGTCCATGAAAAGCACAGAAGCAATAAATTCTTATTTCATTATTGAGTTGGAGGGCCAGCTCCACGTGGTAGACCCTTCCCTGAATAATGAACACAAAAACTAGCCTTTACATTTTCCTCCAGCCCAAACAGAACAGCTCACCACCACCACCACCACCATAAAGATACAAAACATTGTGCAGCATCAGCAGATCAGAGTATTACATACATACATATATGTATGTATGTATATAATAGAAAAAAAAAAAAAAAGAAATACTATAATGACTCTGACCTCTTCCAATCCTTCCCATGGAATCAGTCACTGGAAATTCACCACCACAAAATAGTCAAATCACCAAACCAAATCATTCTTCACCAGCTGCCCCTTTCTCCATCCTTTGCTACAGCCTAGCTAACTTAAAAGAAAAACAAAAACAAAAAAAGAATTATAATTGCAGAGCAGGGGAATTCACTCAACTAATTGCATTTGAAGTGCCTCATCTTTTCCTTTTTACTTTGAGGTAGAAAGGGAGTCTTGAGTGGGAAGAAAAGTTGTAAAGAAAAATGACCCTTTATGTGCACAAAGATTTTATTTATGTCACTGATACAAAATGATTTGTGATGCATCATGTTTTCTTTTTTATGATTTCATTTTTTTCTTAAGAATTAAGTAAAATAATTAAAATAATTCATCAAGATGCACAAGTTGATCAGCCCATGCTAGCTTTATTGCCTTATTTTGTTTTATTCTATTCTAAGATTAGATTGTTGCATCACCTTCTTATACTCCTTATTTTATCATCAATCTTACTTCAATACTTTATTTTAAATCTCTAACTTCACTTTCTATACATTTCAAATGTCACACTTTACTTCCATCCATCAAAGTTATTACGATAAACATATGACATTTTTTCATCATGTTTTTTTAAAGATAATTGAGTGAAAGAACAAAGTAAAACTAAATTAAATGTACAAGGATAAAGTGAAATGATTTAAAGTAACACTCCTAAAGAGAGATTAATGATAAAGTAAGGGGTACTGAGTGTAGTTTATCCTTTTTTTCCCCATGTTAATTATTTATTATTTTTAATATATTATAACCCAAAACTTAACACCTATAGCACAGCAAATTTAGCTTGAACTTGATTCTAAACTAACTATATCAAACTCGTTTTAGTCACGAACTAAACTTTTTCTTGAGTCAAGTTCAAACAGTTCGAAAAAAAATCCCGGCTTGTTTCCACCCTAGTAGTGGATTTGAAATTTTGCAAAGGTTTCTTCTCCTCAAAGCCATCTATATAGGCCTTGCCTATGCTTGCACCGTTTATAGGTGGTTCACAACAGGCTGGCCCTACCTTGGAGAGGTTTCTCGTCACCAAATAAATAAAATAAAAAAATAAGCACAATCTCTTTATTGTCATTTTCAATGGATGGCTCCCAATATTTGACGGTAAGATAAAGGAACAAAAGTTTCTCCTCATCATTCCATCATAATTATAACTAAATTGGATTCTCTGCGGTTAAGCTATGAAGCCTATTATCAATAATTCATGAATTATGATTAATCGGGACGGTCACTAGATCTATGATATTAACTAAAAATACCAAACGTTGGGTGGTAATCTAAGGTTAGCTTACAAATGACTGCAACCCCACAAGGTAATTTGCTCATCAGATCAAGTATATAAAGACTGACAAAGATTAGAGGAAGCATTACAGAGATGAAGTGCATCCGCATTTCTTTTTCGGGGTGTCAAAAGTATGCTATGAATCTGTTGTGATTGAAATGCAAAGAGCAACAAAAGAATCCGAAGGCCTGTATATGATTTAGAATGTACCTTTTCTCTCGTTTGAAGTTTCCCTTCAATACAAGGGCACTTTCACCGGCACTTGGTGAACCGGGAATCTTGCCCTATGACCCCAAGTATATGGCATGCTACTTCAAGCAATTTCCCTGCAAGAAAACGTTAGAGAATCAAATAAATAATTCCATATTTTGAATCACTACAATATATATATATCACTACAATATATATATATATACGTATAATATTAGTCCACCCATCTTTAAATTAGATAAAAGATAATTAATATATGTTAGCAGAAGGCAACACAACATCTTCTAGTGGTTCATGAAAGCAACTTCCCTCCAATAAAATAAGAAACACAAATCAATCATTAGAAAGTACATAATCGTTGTTAATGCACAACTGACATCAGGAAGAGTTAGAATAAGAGATCTCATTGCCGCAGGCTCCCTCATAGTCTCGCCTTGTGCCCTTATTATGGCCCCGTTTGGAGGAGCACAAAAGAGTTTAAAAACACTAACTTTTGGTGTTTGGCAAACTACCAAAAGTTGCCAATTTTGCTAAGTTTGCAAACCACAAAAACATCAATTTTTGCTGAGTTGGCGAGGAATATGATGGTCATTTCACTCTAACCCAACTCAAAAGTTATCAAAATCTTTAAAAACAACTAAAAGTTGCCAAAAGTTAACAAAAATTTCTATTTGTTTTACCCAAAACACAAAAAGTTTCATCTACTAATTTTTACCAAAAAATTACCAAAAGTTACTAAAAATTTAACTTCCAAACAGGGCCTATAACTAGGGATAACAATCGTGTCATGTCTTGTCGTGTCGTGTAGTGTTTAGGTCGTGTATTGGATTATTTTGCTCAATTTGAACATTAAGTAACCGTGTTAAAACAATCAACACTAACATAACCCCTTTATCATATAGGTAACACAACATAATATATGCAACACATTTAATATATATGTTATGTAGCTCAATTAACACGCCAAACACGTCAACCAAAAAAATACAAGACTAATTCGAGAAATACACGAACTTGATTAATTAAACATATTTAATCATGTGCACCGAGTTGACTCATTTTTTAAACAAATGCAATCTATTTGTAATCGCGTCAAAATTGGTTGACTCATTTATACTCAAACCTAAAACACTAGCTATGTGTTGGGTTTGAGTGGTGTCAGAAATTGGTCACTTACAATTCAAAGTAAGACAAGATTCTTTACTGACAGCTAGAATTACCAAGAAGTTACGGTTTAGTTGAGGTCTAATTGTATATATACAAGTCTCAGAACAAGTTGCATTTGGATCTACTGAAATTTGTGTGTTATAAAATTAGGTCCCACCTTCAGTATGGCACCACTATAACTCTGTACTTGATGTTTCACCAATAAAGTGTTTCACGGGTGTACCAAAGTAATGACAATGAAATCAAAACAAATCAAGGCCCATAAGCATATTATATTATGTAAGGCAAACAGCTGATAACATAATGTAAGAAATAAACTATATGAAAGAAATGTCGTTGTATTAGCTTGTTAAGAGGTAGGATGGATGGGGGGAAACTCTTTTTAAGTCAAGATTCTAGAAACAAAGTTTGTTTATTCTCATTGCGGTTGGACTTCGTATTGTTCCCTCCTCTTGGCTTTATCTTCTACTTAACACGAAAACAACCATTCAGCTACAACATTTTGTGCCTCTCACCCTGTCCCCTCCTGCCTCACCATTCTTCACCGGTTTGGCTTTTCTAGTGGCACCATAGCTCTCGCTTGCCTCCATAACCAATGTGTCATAGTTCTAAAAATCAGCTAAGTAATGTTTTCGGACCCCTCCATTCCCGGTATACCCTTTTTTCCTGTTACACTCTGTTATTTTCCATTATGAGAGAAGAGATGGCAAAATCTCAAATTAAAAGGACAAATGATAAACTAGTACTCACCCTTAAT
Organism: Vitellaria paradoxa; assembly: GCA_019916065.1. Lineage (NCBI taxonomy): Eukaryota > Viridiplantae > Streptophyta > Magnoliopsida > Ericales > Sapotaceae > Vitellaria > Vitellaria paradoxa. Next base: position 44,723,028 of record CM034242.1, read on the forward strand.
AGGATTATGCAAATAGATTATGCAGTATAATATAGTCTTCCTTAGAAATGTTTTCTTCCACTGGAGAGCCAGGAGGATTTTCTATGTGAATTTGTAAAAAGGTTTTCTTTACTTCAAGCATTACTACCATGCGTCACACAATTATTTCCACCCAGATGCCAGAAGTCCAATGGCATCAGCTATGCACACCATTACCCAAACTTTAACCCTTAATGTTTGGCCGCACGAATCAACTTAACAATGGCTTAGACTAGCTGAACTATTTCTATATATTGTGCCTTTTTTTCCCATCTTATATGATTTTTTTTTGCCATTTAAATTTGAATTTTTTTTTCATGATTTTAAAGCATGTTATTCATTAAAAAAATAAAAGAAAATGCTTAAAAAACAGGAAATTCCACCCACGCCACCCATACATGAATTTTCCTATTTTTAAGGTTTTTTTTTTTTAATGAACGTGAATAACGTATATAAAAAGTACGAAAAGTACAAAAGAAAATAGAAAAGAAAACCTACAAATTTGTGAAAAAAGTCAAATAAAATGAAAAAGTAACCATAGAATTTTTTTTTTTTTTTTTGATAACTAGTTGGGTCGGTTATATAAATCTTTTACTTATATTTATTCTACCATGAGTAATATTTTGATAAGATTATATGAAATTAGGTATTTTAATACTATTACTAATTTCAGCTATGTAGAATATTTTAGAATTATTTAATGCTATTATTATGTCTCAGAAGTTTCCACCTACCCAAGGTTGTCTTGCATAATTTAAGCATTATGATTACATGATAATCAAAAAGAAATCAACTTTTTAAGGCTAAGATTGTGTACTTTATATAGCCCCTCCATTAACAAAATTTTGTGAATGAATTTTTTAAGGGCATTTTGGATAAAATGTTTTAAGTGTAACAATAATTTTGTCAAGAAGCTTACCAAACACAGTAGCTCTCTGACCAAGCCTCTTAACTAATTGATATTTCATCTTCAAGATCATCTCAATTATATCACAGGAAGGGAAACTTAGAGAATTGTTTGGCGAAATGAAATTTATGCCTTGGAAGTGGACTTGAAAGGCATTGTAATTCATAGTTTGCTCTAAGGAGAATTCTAAAAATTCCAGCCTCCCAAACGCTGCAGTATTAGAGTCAAAAATTTCCAAATTCTAAACCTCTAATCCAAGGCAACAGAAAGCCTAAGAAAACAGGGAATAGCAACAAAAGCATCGCCGACCAAATAACAAAAACATCACAAGGGACAATTTTGCCCTCGTTCCATTTCCAACCCACCGACAGAATGCAATCCCACTCCCAACTGTTCCCCAGATCTACCCTCAGTCTACCCATCACCGGCCTCGCCCAATCGCCGCCGGAATACCCATCCCGGCGACCAGTGCAAATTCCGGCAAATGTAAAAACCATTATATCAATTAACCAAGGATAAAGTTAGTAGAATACCTCTTCTAGGCTTGGCCACAACTTTAACAGGAGTGACAGTTTTCGTCTCCCTTTTCGTATCCGGTTTGGTCTCCTCCGCCGGAAACAAAACTCCGTCGATCCCCTGAACCGAAATCCTTCCATCGGTGAATATGTCGGGATCGAACAAATACGCCGACCCATCACCGTCGCCGAACTTGACGGACCCATCGGCCTCGTGAGCCACCACCTTGTGGGGCAGCCGGAGCGTGTCGTACCGGACCTTCCCGAATCTCCTCACCGCATTGTACATGCTCTCCTCCGTCTGGTACTCAGGAACTATGTGATAGTACATAATCTGCTCCGGCGCCCCCGGTTCGCTCAGCTGGTCGGTGGTCAGCTTCGCCATTGCTTCGTCGTTCGGAGCCAAAACCGTTAGAACATAGCCTTCGGAGACGAGCTTCCCCATTTCGGTGGCCAAGTTCGTCAGATTCACCAGAATGTCGGCCATTTCGTTGTACCCGCCGTAGCGCAGGAGCGTGTGTATGAAGTCCTTGACCTGACTCTCGCCGTCGAAGTGGTGGTGCGGACCGCCGGGTCCCGGAGCCGGAGCCGGGGCGAGAGAAGGTCCGGGCGCCATCGCATCGTAAATGGGGAGAACCGGCGGCGAGCCAACCGGAACCGGAGGCGCTGGCTTTTTCAGGCGGTGCGTCCGCGGGTCGACCTCCGGCGCTCCCTCCGGTTTGACGGCGGAGATCGACTGCAAGCTCCGTCTCCGGTTAAAGTCCTGCTGCACGGACTTAGGGATTAACAGCCGTTCGATCCCGTGGATGATTCCGTCTGGACGGACGATATCATCCGGACGGACCAACCTCGCGGTGCCGCCAACAACCTTGTGCTCTGAACCTCGCAACTCGACCAGGTCACTCGCAAGCGTGTCATGCTGGGTTGACTCACTGGACGAGTCCGGCCACTCGTGGAACCCAATCTTGGCGGGAACGATGTGGTGGAGCAAGAGGGTTTGGAGGGACTTGAGATTGCGGGGTTCAAGGAGGAATCGCTTGAACTCGGGGTCGAGGTCGCGCTCGATAGCTTCGTTCCTGGGAGCAAAAATGGTGATGTTGTGATTGCTAACAGATTCTTCCAATGTCTGCAAGAGAAGGGCCTTCTCGACGAGCTCGGCGAGTTCGGTGTAGTGGGAGTCGAGGAGGGCGACGAGGACAGAGTTGGAGTTGATCTGTGTATGCTTCTCTGCCAGTGCAGCAGTGAGTCGACTCGTGATTAGAAGGAGGAGGAGGAGTTTGGCTGCCATTGAAGGGGACGTTGAAGCTGTTGGAGTTGTTCGATCGTAATAAAGGCAGAGCAGAGAGAATTTTACTCGATTCGAAGACAGAGCAGACCAGTTGTTTTCCCCCGCCCTCTCCCTCTCTCTCTCTCTCTCTCTCTCTCTCTCTCTATATATATATATAGGTGTGTTAATTTCTCTCTCTTATTTGTTGCCTCCAGGGCGTAATACGTTATGCTTTTAGTGACTGTTGTTGTCTGTGTGTGTACATGTGGCGACGGCCCACGGGTGGGCGCGGGTTGAAAACGCGTCGGTTGTTGCTGTTCTGTCACAATCACGTGAAATTTTCTTAAAATTAACGGTTTCATAAATTCTTAAAAAGATATTTTGAAGAGTTCACTTGTTGGGGAAGGGGAAAAAAAAAAAAGGGAAAATTCTTGGAGGGCCATGATGGGCATGAGCACTGTCAACTTGGGTCCGTATTGAAACCCTGATGCGGGTCTAAGTTTCGCAATTTAATTTTCAACGAAAAATTATTAAAAGTTATTTTTACACATTTCATTAATTCTTAAACAGGTATCTTCAAGAGTTTACATGTTGAAAAATAAAAATAATAAAACTTGACAGCTATGAAATTTAAAATTAAACTAAACTCCGCTGTATAAGTATTTTACGCACAATTATAAAAAATGATAAAATTATTCGTATTTAATTAGTTTTTGCATTACTTATTTTAGCGAAAACATGTAATAATATAAAAATATTGGTCTCTATTTTAGTTGGTGCTCGTTTATATGTATTTTTGTATATTAATTTGTATTTTTTCATTCAATGGCTATTTTTTTTTTAGAGAGTAAAAAGTAAGAGTAAATAAAAAGATAAAAGTTTCATGTTGATTTTTAATGTTTAGCCTTCTTCCTTCTCATATCGTCTAGTTTTATATAGGTTTGATATAGACCAACATCTATCATCTTAGGTAATCGAATCAGAGGTGAGGAATAGTTTTGGAACTTGAGTAGAGGTATGAAGAGTACAGTAGTTTCTCTCTCCTCGCGTTCATCATTGCAAACCTGTTGAAAGTATAAAAGTTCGGATTTGTTACATGTTTAAAACTTGAATATTTATCACATGTTCGAAAGTTACTCTCTAAAGTTGAACTCAAATTTTTTTTTTTTTATCTAATTTGAATTGAATTGAACTCATTGATAACATATTACTTCCCGGTTCATCTATCCATTGACTAGCCCTAGCTTTTGAGAGCATGTATTTGCAATCACTTTTTTTTTTAATTAACAAATTATAGTACTTAAAACAAAATATATTTGATAGACTTCTAATTAATTAAGTGGATTGAGTAACGCATAATGGTCTATTACTTATTTTGAAGTGAAAAATAATTTTAAAAAATTAATTTGAAGTTAAAAAATAATTTAATGCTGAATGTATATCCAAAATAGTGTGACAAATGATTATGGGAGTTTTTGGAGTTGTATAAAATTGTATAAAATAAAATAAAATTGTAAAAGTAAATGTTTCGTAATTCGTACAGTGATTGAAGAATTTAAATTTTACTGTCTCGTAATTCGTATTTGTAGAGATTTATAAGATTTTATTTTATTTTGGAGAGATCCAAACGGGGGCTTTATAATGTCCCGTGACCATTTCACGAATTACTTCTTCATTTTTGGGCCTGGCCCATGATCCACTGACAAGTAACGATTGCTCTGTCACACAGTAAAGCCCAAACCTTTTTTTTTTTTTTCTTTGCAGTCCAGAACTGGAAAGACAAACCTTTCACCTTTCAGAAAGTTAAAGAGTATGGGCTTGAAAAACTTTGATTTGTTTCTCGCACTAATTTGTGAGAGTTTGCCGTAAGGTACGGATAAGCTTTACAATTATGTAAAATGTTTTCCCTGCTATGTTTGGAATAAGGATTTATGAGATTTTTTTTGTTTTATTTTTATTTCTTTCTTTCGTTCGAAAGTATTTAGAAAAATACTGTTACTAAAAAAATATCATTTTAAACAAAATTTTTAAAAGTAAAAAAATTATTTAAAACTACGTTTTTTTTTTAACTAACAAAAATGTCAAAATTTTCTATTGAGTTTAAAGAAAGCTTTATATAAATGCCATAAAATACAACTCTTAAGCTCTATTTGGGATGAAAAGATAGAAGTTCAAATTCTGCCTACTCAACTTTTTGGTTTTTCAATTTTGAAATGATCAAAATTATTTGTTTATATTTTAAATTTTCCTTAGAGTACGAAAGATAAAAATATCAAACGGACAAAAAATTAATTATTAAAAAATTAACATTTTTTTTTTCGTAAACACAAAATAAATATCTTTTTTTTTTTCCTTCCCAGCTAAGGCTTACTCTTACGTGGGGACATTATGTTTTTGGGTGTGATGTAAGAGGTGGGTTCAAGGGTTCAAAAAGTTTTATTTGAAAGAATTTTCCTTTCCTTTTTTTTTTAATTTTACCTGTACAAAGTGTCATTCCAAACAAAGCTTTCTATTCATAAAACGTTATTTAAAACAACACATTTATTAACAGTATTATTTTTTCAAATACTTTTAAAAGCGTAATATTTTCTTAAATTTTTTACTAATTAACAACAAAACAATAAAATAAAATTTTGATTGTGAAGGAAAATTAAATTACTTATTTATACCAATTTTTTACGATTAGTTATGCAAACAAAAAAAATCAAAAATTTTGATAAATATTTATTTATTAATCTCGTTTTCTAATAAAAAAAATTAATATTTTTATTTTTTTATTTTCTATATATATATATATATATTGGGTCTGATTTTTGGCTTCCTCACAAATAATTGCTCCAAACAAAGTCTAAATGTGTAGAAATTTAGTTGTAGTCTTGCAGACACTGCATGTTATGGTTGGGAGATCTATGAAATAATGGTGAATTTGTGCTTCAATCAAAGGGTTTTTTACGTAAATAATAGTATTAATTTAATTATATACAGAAATAGGCTCGCTGGGGATTATTGACAAAAATGTGCTGGGTGTCGTCAGTGCTATTGACGACACCCTGCTGACATCAGACTAACTACATAAACCGCCAAAGGTGTCGTCAATGGCACTGACGACATCATATCGTCGATAGCACTGACGATACCATGTCGTCAGTAGCACTGACGACACCCTACGTACACCCACCCCACAACAGTTTATATAGTCCAGCCCCCAAACAGTAAAACATCAACACAACAACAACAACCCTGTTAAAGTCAAAAACATTTTCAGATTTTAAGTATAAATCATTACAAACAATTAACAAAAAAATAAACGCTTCCTTCCTTAATTGCTAAATTAGAGAATAAAATAAAGGATGATTAAACTAAATCAAAACATAAGCAAAATAGTTTTCGATAGCATTACACCTCCAATCTAAACCTTTAATTCTAAACTTTTACAAAACATGTTTTGTGTTTACATGTTAAGAAGACAAAAATGTAATGGATCACTCCGTCCCACACGGAGGCCTCCTTCGTGCACAACGTGGTCGGTCTAGGTGTAGAGGCGCATCGTCAACCACCGGTGGCTCCTCCACACATGGCTCCTGGCCAGGTGTTGCTGTCAATGTGTCCTCCACATGTGTCTCTCCTGCTAATGGCTCATGCTCCTCCTCTGTCTGTAAAGTCATAGGAATGTGCGACGATGATGAAATGTCTATCCCTCGTGCTCTGCGTCGTCGAGTGTAATACTTAGCTGGAGCCTGGGGGGCCGCCACTGATGCCTGTGTATGAGATACGGGCAGGCGGACAGGTGAGATGTATGCTGGAGAGGCAGGGAATGGTTCTATGTGAAAAACGCCAGACCAGAAGTCATCCACATCTGTTGAGGGTGAAGCATATGCCTGTGTAGCCGGGGGTGGGGTCCGATAGTCGACGACAGGATCTGAAAATGGTATCTGCGTCTCGTCCGCAGGCAAACACTCCCATGCTGTAGAACTGCTAGGGATGTCTGACTCAACTGGTGGGGGCAAATCGTCTGCGGGATCGGGGCCATATGTATCATGATGCCCCCGCGCTCGTTTACCGACAGGCTGAAGTCTGCTGGGACGTGATGGTCTGGACTGAGATGATGAACCTGTCTACCTACTGTCAACAGGGGCTCGTAGCCTCTCCTCATGATTGATAGCAGTGATCACCGGTCCTGCCTGATGAATAATCTCCTGTAGTGCCCGAAGGTAACCAGCATGATCCGCACCAGTGACCGCTGCAACCGCAATGTGATACATGCTAACAATAGTATTAACCTAGAATGTTTGAAGAAACTATATTAGTCAATATCAAACAGAAAAACATAAATAAAAAGTAAATTTATTATTCAAAAACCCATAGATATAATATCATACCAGAATGGACATATCTGCTGACACTGGCTGTGAACCAACAGGCGGCACATGTAAGGGTGGTGCGATGTGAATCCGTATGATGTGACGAAATCACTCCATATACGGGTCATCGAATGCGATAGGTGCAGTGGAAACCTCGCCATACACAATCGTCTGTAGTCGTCTAGCCCACTCCTCTACATATCGATGATGGTACTGTAACCAGTTCACCTCTCCCCGGCCCCGCCTAGTCAACTCATGCAATGCGGCATTCGTGTCAAACTCAGCCGGGATCACCTGACGGAGGCCAAACTGTCTCATCACACGTCCCGGTAGGTGGTACTCGACGATCTCGTAACAAATCAACGGACAGGTCGAGCGCCACACTACCTCACCAGCACGGCAATATGTAGGAAGTTTGCTCAAAACGGATGCTGGGTATGGACACCAGGTCATCTGATCCTCTCTCAGGAGTGTCAACTGCTCTCGGCAATCTCTCAATGGCCTGGCAAAGCTCACTGCCTAGCTTCCCTTCCATCTGCAACCCCAAGGATCTCCGAGAAGCCCAAAAACATCCAGTGCATAATCAGGTGGGGGAGGTGGTCGTGTAATGACGGGCCTAAACGGTGCTAGCCGCTCCCATGCCCAAACCTATCATTGTAAACTGTCAATTGATTCCGAAATAAGCTTAATATAAATTAGTATCAAATGTAAATAAAGTTTATTTTTACCTGAAGTATGCAAATCGGTCCTACCATCTCGGCCGTGCGGGTGGTGGAAGCCGAGCACATCTCTCTGTATAAGCAGGCTAGAGCAGCAGCTCCCCACGCTAGTCGGCCGCAGGCATCTAAGTCTCGAAGCAAAGATAGGTAATGTATCTTGACCATATTACCAGAGTGGTCCGATAGTAAATGTGCTCCGATAATAATGAGAATAAGTGCCTGGGCATGGTACTGTACGTCAGCCTCCGTAGCCTCATCTGGTAATGTCAAGAAGTGCTCTGTCAGCCAGCTAATCTTCAAACGTCCCCTCTTAAAATCCCCTGCATCTGGACTCCTACCAAGTAGCTCCTGGCATAGTGCCTGTCGTGCCATGAGACCATGCAGGTCATCAATCCCACTAACAGGATCACCATCAACCCGTAAGCCAGCAATGATCTCAACATCCTGCAATGTAATAGTGGCCTCGCCGACGAGAAGGTGGAAGGTATGTGTCTCGCGTCTCCATCGCTCGACCGACGAGGTGATCAGTGGCCAGTAGAAATGGATAGCTCCCAGTCGGTATATACCGTAAAATCCGGCCCTATGCAACTGCTGGAGAACACGAGGATCCTAGGGTGGATCCAATATCTGGCGTAAGGCAGTCTGTGTGGCCCGAACTCGAATGACCTCCTCGAACTGCAGAACCAAAAACATTTAGTAAGTATTAACAAATAGCACATGAGGAATATGACAACCATCGTAACTAATTTTTACATACGTACCCGAACGCGAGACTCCCAAATATCAGTGGATCGATGATCAGCCTGGGAGTGGAGTACACGGGGGTCTAACGGCCCAGGATCTAACATATGTCGTCTGTCAGACATCTCACTGTACAGATAGTACAAAATGATAATTAGTATCAATTGTTACATTTTGGGCAAGTAAAAAAAAAAACAATAAATAGTATGATATAAAATGCAGGATTCACTCATAACTTTACATGCATAGAAATCAAACTACTCTTTTATTACTACAAAATATAAATGAAATTGCTCTTTCACTAGTATGAATTTTCATAAATACTCATAACTTTACGAGGCTTAAAAATCAAAATGCTCTTGAGTTACTAAGAACATGTTAAAACTGCTATATGGTTACATGAGCATCCCAACTTTAAAGCTGCTATAGTGTTCACATTTAAATACTCATAAGTTGTTTCGGTGTACAAATTTAAGACAAGAACCTAGTGCCTGATGATGATGATGAAGCCCTTGCCGGACACTTGCGTCGATCATGCTCTTGTTGTTTGCAAATGCCACAATGTTGGGTAGAGCTGCGTTCCGATCTATCCATCTCATTTGTCAACCTGCTTGAACGAGGTCGACCCTGTGCACGGAGGAGAGATGGGTTCGGTATAAAGAAGGGTGTTTGAACACTGGGCCAGTAGTCCTCGTGCTCCAAGGGATGAAACTCTGGCATGTAAGTGGCGACGTACGATTGAAGCGAGTATACACTGGATACAAATTCCATCCAATCGATGCGTATTCGATCGCAAGCGGCTATAACATGTGAGCACGGTAGCTTCAAAACCTCCCACTTTCCACAACTGCACGTGCCATTCTGTAATCGAACAATCTGTCTGTTGTTACCCCTACTCAGATGGGAACCAGTCACGACTTGGCACTCTCCAGTAATGTGATTGAACTCCATTACTTGATGACCCAATGCATCCTTCTGGAAATCAGTCAAAAGCTTTTGCACGCGTGGACTGACCCTTGACCCGTTGTTGGTTGCATTCATAGCAATTAGGCGCCGCTGGTGGAAGTATGAAACAAGCTTGTAAAATGTTAGCTGAACTGCTACAGTAATTGGGAGGCTTCGAGCACCACGCAGTACGTTGTTGAAGCACTCCGAAAGATTGGTTATCATGATTCCGTATCTAAAAGCACCACCGTAGCAAAATGTCCACTTCTCCTTTGGCAATTTAGTAAGATATTTCCATACTTCTAGGTTGAGGGACTTAAGTAACTCCATGACCTCGTTGAATTTGCGAACTTGAGTAGCCCTTCCTGCTTGATTGAACAAGTCAATTAATTGCTTGGCAGGCCAATTTTTCTTGAAATTGGCCTCTATATGTCTTAAGCAGAAACAATGGTGTGCATTTGCCCAACCAGACTGGGGGGATTCAACTGCAGACTTGATCGCACTGTGCCTGTCGGAGATTAAACACAACTGTCGGTCAGGGCAAACATACCTACGAAGCATCCTTAAAAGTATAACCAGCTGTCATTGTCCTCTTCATCAACCCATGTAAATGCTAATGGGAACACTTGGAGGTTTGCATCCTGGGCCATTGCTATCAATAGTTTACCACGGTACTTACCGTACAAGTGTGTTCCGTCGATCGAAACAACGGGCATACAGTGAGCAAACCCATCAATTGAAGGCTTGAAGCTCCAGAACACGTATTGCAGAACCCGTTGGGCCCCACCCATGTAAGGATGATGTCGATAGTGAACTATCGTGCCCGGATTGTAAGTCTGTACGACATTCATGAACTTTGGTAGGAACAGGTACGACTGCTCCCAATCACCAAATATTTGGGCAACCGCCTTCTGCTTTGCAAGCCATGCCTTTCGGTAAGACACATGGTACTTGAATCGATCCTTCAGTTCGGCTTGCAGCGAGACAACAGAACAAGCGGGGTTAGACTTAACCAAATGGATGATGTTGCTGCAAAGAAAGTTCGAGTCAAGTTGTGCATGGTCTTCAGTCAGCCGTGCAAATATACATGTATGGGGGCCTTCATACTTAGTTATTTCGAATAAACCATGCGTACTTAGCTTGGTTGCTCGGACTCGCCACTTGCACTGTCCTTCATTCCTCTTTGGACACTCAGCTACCCAAGATTTCTGACTTGATTCCATAGTTATGTAGGGCTGATTTGATCTAACAGCATACAACTTCATAGATTGGAGTAAGTGCTCTTTGTCCTTGAAAAGTTGTCCGACGCAAGGATACTCATTCTCTGGGTTCCACGTTCGATGTCGAAGTGAAGGGGCCCAGTGAAGTGCACTGTCATCTAACTCAACAGCAGTGAACATTTCGGACATTGGTTCATGCAGTCGATGATCTGTACGTTCATCATGTTCGTTCATAACCAAGTCTCCAGTAACTCCCTCACCCATCATGTCCATGTTTTGCAGTTCTATGCCTTCTTCGTCAACTGGGCCTTCAGCAATGTTCGAATCATCAGCCTGATCATTCACGTAGTCCCAAGACATATCCTGTTGCTGCACGTAGTCACGGACAGGATCACTAGTGGGTTCATGAGTGGCGTTGAACTGATTTTCTGGTTCATTGTGGGGGGAAGAGGGCGTGGAATTCGTTGTAGATTCCCACCAAATGATCAGTCGGAGCATTCATTTGGAGGCTGCCTTCGCTGGCCACCGGCTCAGGATTAGTCGGCTCGAACTCCAAGTACAGGTCACAGTGATTGCGGTTCAAATTATGAACGATAGCAAACATTGCCTCGACTGTATCATCGTCCACTAGTTGTAGAGGCCTGTGAAGTATTTGACCCGCACTACCAACAATTGGGTATCTACACAGTACTCGTGAAACGACCTGCCCCGGGTCCATGCCAACAGTTTCATACAGTTTTGTCAACAACATCATGTAGGTAGACTGACTGCTAACCCTGACACAACGCTTGAATGGTCTGTCGTAACCCACATCATCATCCACATCTATAAGATTCCCTCCCCAAAAACAAAACAGTGAATTCGTTCTTGAGACATCACGAGCAATGAACGAACGACCAATTACAGCCCTGAACGAAATAAATGTTAGGGATCGTACATTCTTAACTTTATATATTTGCAAGAGTGAAAAAGGTTTCCTTCAAGTTTTCTTATCTGGGACAATGACTTGTGTAACTTATCTTAAGTTAACCTAACTTTTATTACTTATCCTATGTTAACCTAACCTGAACTAATTTATATAATTTATCTTGAGTTAACCTCACGTAACTTGTATTATAAATTTTTTCACTTTAATTTATACTTTAATCTTTTTATCAGTTGATTAAAATTTTTCACTTTAATTTCTTTTTCTAAATAAAGATAGATTATATTTTAACTAACCTAAACTAACTTAACTAACTTATCTTATCTTAACGTAACCAAACTTATATTATAAAATTATTTACTTTAGTTTTTAAATTTAACTAATTAACTTCTTTTAATCATATAAATCTATATGTTAATTACTATGGTTTTTTGTTATCAATTGACATAATTAAATTCACGGATGTGGTTAGTACATTTACTTTATTTATTTTTTTTTCTATAACTTATCTTAAGTTAACCTAACTTTGGTTACTTATCATATGTTAACGTAACCTAAACTAATTTATGTAATTTATCTTGAGTTAACCTCACGTAACTTGTATTATAAATTTTTTCACTTTAATTTATACTTTAATTTTTTTATCAGTTGATCGAATTAAAATCAAATGTGACATCAGCATTACTCTAACTTTACGTTTAAACTAATACATATTTATCAATGCCTAAATTTTTTTTCAAAAAAATAATTAATACAATCGATAAATAATAGTGAAAATAAACAAATAACGACAAATTATATTTACGTATAAATTTAAGGTTATTTTTTTTTCTAAATAAAAGATAGATTATATTATAATCTAACCTAAACTAATTTATCTAACTTATCTTATCTTAACCACTCATAACTTATATTATAAAATTATTTACTTGAGTTTTTAAATTTAACTAATTTACTTTTTTTAATCGTACCATTACTATGATTTTTTTATCAATTGATATAATTAAATTCAAATATGTGATTAGTATAGTTGGTATAATTTAACCTATGTATTGTCCTAATCTCAGTAATTAAATTAATATAAATTATTAGGAATAAAATTAAATTATATGTAGTTTTAATTACAAACACCCAATAAATTATATACATAAATTGAAAAAAATAAAATTAAATAAAACTAAATTTAACCAAATTAAATTTAACTAAACAGACTATAGAAATAAAGTTATCAAACAAAAACAGCCAACTTATGCTTCAATACAATACAACAAAAAAATTAACATGTTCAAAAAATTCCCAACCCAAGATCCTCTAAAGTTGAATAGAATTTAGTCAATTTGAACAAATTCAATTTACATGCAACAAATTTTATACATTCTCAAACAAACAAATAACTCACCAGTATACAAATGTGAAGTGAAGAAATGAGATCAATCCAGCCCAATAATACCCAAATTCAAAATCAAAATTGACAACACAAATATAGATTTCAACTTCTTCAAATCAGGTACCCAAATAACTCCAATCAAGCATGAAACAAACAAACTTCACTCACTCAACAGATATTGAAAGTAATCTGAAAATTAATGCACAACTCGCATGTACATATACGTATATATATATAAATGGTTGGGTACAATAAAACTCATATTTTTTGGACCATTGGAGATGGAGGTGATGGAGGAGAGGAATCAAACAATGCCTGGCAATGGAGGTGACCTCGCAGCAGTCGACCGTTGAGAGAGAAATCGGAGGGAGGGAGGGAGGGAGAACGCACGAACTGAGCAGAGGTGCTGGGGTCCGAAAATATATAAGCAGGTGTCGTCGATGGCACTGATGACACCCGGTGTCGTCGCTGGCACTGGCGACACCCAGTGTCGTCGATAGCACTGACGACACCAAGGGTATTTTAGTAAATGAAGGGTGTCGTCAATAGCACTGACGACACTCAGCAGATTTTTGTAATTAATCATCCGCGAGCCTATTTCTGTATATAATTAAATTAATATTATTATTTACGTAAAAAACCCTCAATCAAATGCATGAAAAATTGAATATGCTGCTTCTCCTGATGCCAATCTATTTATCCATTCACATTCCGGGTGCATTTGGTGCACCAAAAGTTTGATGAAAACCTCTGAGAATTTTTGAATATCTCTGTAAAATTTTATACATTCCCGTCTTCTTAAAATTTAAAAAATGTTTAATATATTTTTTTAAAAAAATCGATAATTAGAATTCGGTTAATCAAATAGTAAAAACTTTTCCGCTATTCTCACAATGGACTCCCAACCTACCAAATGACACCCACTTTAACTATTTTTTGTGGTATTTTTAAAACCGTTCTAACGGATTGTAAAAACCGTTCCGACGGAATCGTGCAGCTAACTTTCGTCCGAACGGTTTTTACAATCTGTAAACGGATTGTAGTGTAAAGAAATTATGATTATCTAAAATTTTAAATCCGTTCAAACGGAAATCTAATCCGTCGGAACGAAATTTTACTATTCATCTTTAAAAAATGCAATTTGAGTGGTGTACACCAAATACAAAAATTTTCTCCAAATCATATTTTATCTCATTATTTCTCACTTTTTGGTGTGCTAAATGCACTCTTCGAAATATTTGTTCAATGAGTATCTGAGTAGCATACAGCTACTTATCTCTTCATTTATATCACAATTAGTATTGTTTTACGTGTTGTTATTGTCTTGTTTTATTACATTGGTTTAATGCATGAAATGCATTGTTATTGAATTTGGGATAATAACAAAACTACTGATAAAATTATGTATAATGATAAAACTTAAGGTGGCATTTAATTTATATTTTTATTTTTTGTTTTTATTTTTTATTTTATGTGTTTTATGTTTTGAAAATTTGAAAATACAGAAAACAGGAAACAAATTTGATTAGATATTTTTCTATTTTTCGTGTTTTGAGATTTTTATTATTTTGAATTAAAAATACTTAAAATGATTTTTTGTCATTTTGTATCTCATATATAAACTCATTTTTTGTTTTCTAAAATAAATTTTAAAAAAATAAGTAATTAAATAAGTTTTGAATTGTTTTATTTATTTTCAAAAAATGTAAAATGAGAAAAGAGGTCAAAATATATATACTAAATGATGCCTAAATAATTTGGAATTATTCCCATCTGATGTGAAACAACCCACAACTAACAGTTATATGTCATATGTAGATGGTAGCTTCAATGCGTGCATGGCACACCTTAGAGAAATCCAATTAAAGTTTGTGTTTAGAATGATAAAAAGTGAGAAAGAATGAGATAAAGTGAAAAAAGTTGTGAGTTCGTAATGTGTGTAGTGAAATAAAAAAGTTGATGTGATAGAAATTTTTAGAATTTTTTTTTTTTTTTTTGGATATGCCAAACGGTGCAAAAGTGTTGTGAGTTGCAAGAGTGTTAACCAGACTTATAAAATTATTAGTTTGGAGTAGATGTTGGGTGTGTTTGAAATGATTAAAAAATAAGATAAAGTAAACTAAATTGTGGGTTTGCAATTAATATAGTGAGATAACAAATAAATTAAGTGATTCATTTATTTATTAGGCACATGATGGGTTCAAGGAGGTTGCAGTGAAAAAATCCACTGTAGAAGCTGTAGTGAAAAATCAAATGTTGAGATTTATTTATATTTAATCTAATGGTTTTAATTTATTTTAATTAAAATTATTTTCAAAACAAAAATAAAAGTTTAAAAAATTTAATTGGACCATAATTAATGTAAAATGTCAAAGATCACATGCTATTAAAGGGTAAATAAATCTTAACTCTTAAATTTTCACTATATCTTCTGCAGTAAATTTTTTCATTGCAATCTCCTTAAACCCGAACATGAATTTAGGTAATTAGGTTTTACAAGCTTACAAATATCATTTTGCAAGTGTTACTTTAGTAGTTGGTAGTGGACATTCTGAACTATTTTAGAGTGATTGTCAGCTTACATTTTTTACACTTATTTAGTTTGTACTTAATTTGTGGTTACCTTTTGTTATTGATTTGATATGTATAATTGCAGTGATACTTATATTCATATTGTCGTCTTATAGACATATGAGATGTGCAGAGACATAATAAATACTCTAATATTTTTATTGTGTGCTAGTATTTTCAAGGATAACTAGACATTGAAATTAATAGTCATGTCGTGACACTTGACTTTAATTACGATGATTACACTTGAGGTAATTGTGGTGTACAATAATTTCGGTCATATTTAGATTTGTGTTGTTATATTATCGTATTATGAACATGTAAAATGTTTAAAGACATAATAAATGTTCTGATATTTTTACTGTACGTTATTACTTATAAAATTAACGGGACATTAAATTTAACAATAGAATCTTGATACTTGATATTTTATCGTGACATTTGTTATTAATCATTACTCTTATAATATTTACTGATGAAATAAGTCTCACTACATAACATATGTTTTTTAATATATTAAGGCTCATTTGGTTTGTTTTTCTATTTTTTGTTTTTGTTTTTGTTTTTAATTTTCTGTTTTGAATTAATTTTCTATTTTATACTTTTGAAAATAAGGAAAAAATTCAGAACGTATTTTGTCACTTGTGTTTTCAAATTTTGTTTTAAAAAATAGAAAATAAGCTTCCACATAAAATAAAAAATGACAAAAAGTTATTTTGAGTGTTTTTAATCTAAAATAAAGAAAATTTGAAAATAATGAAAAATGAGTATTTTTTATTTCTTTATTTTAAAATTTTAAAATATAAACTGAAAACAGAAAATAAAAAATAAAAAAATAAATTAAATGTCACCTTATTTTTTTACGTGAGCGTTACTATTGTTACAGTGACTTTTTACAAATTAATGACAGTGGGTAATGGAATTACTTAAATTGTAATTTGTAATCATACCAACCACTCTTAATAATTGAATTTGATAAATTCACAGTTTCAAATCTACATTTTTATGATATTATTAAAAGACTTTGACATGAATATTTACTAAGCGGTAATTAAAATTTAAAGTTAATTTAAATTACAAATTTTATTAATCGTCATATTACCATAAATAGTTAAAATACGTGACAGATTATTGATAACATTTTTGAAAAAAATTAAATGCACATGTGTCTATGGACAAAATTTATGGGCAATGTCATGCGACAGTGCACCATAAAGCTAAAATTTCAATTCAATATTGATGACTGCAATTCCAAATATGAAAATACCTCATACGCTTATTATTATTTTTTTCACATGAAGTTTTTTAATTAAAATAATTTCATCAACTTTATACAAATTATCTAATTTTTGCTTTCATTTTAATTTAAGATGCACAATTTGCCAGGCACAAAGAATATTATTTAAGTGCAAATTATTTTTTAAAAAATAAAATATATTTACTCATATTTAATTTTTTAATTTAAATATAAAAAAAAGTAAATATTGTTAGAACAAACCCATTTTGCATGTAGTATTATTATTCTACATGTTCCTTTTTTTCCTTTTTTTTTTTTTACTAATTTTCTTGCAGATGAAAAGAAAAACAAATAGAAGAAATGAACGGGGACATAAACTTTAATTTGCCAAGAAAATAACTTTATTATGAAACTGCATTAATACGTAAATGTAATTTTTTATTTAAAAAACATAAAACAAATAGTTTATATTGCAATGAAAATTCTTCAAAATTTAAATATTGAAAATAAAATTTAGCTGAACATAAAAATACAAGATTCAGATTTATTATAAAGCTAAAAACCTTTTTCCTAAATGCAAGAATGAAAATTAGTGCTTACTTACCGATTTTGTGTAATTTATGACTTTTTTATTTATGTTCAGGATATATTTGTTTTGAAGATAACAAAAGGTAAAATCTACCCGTAAATTTTGACTTCCATTACATTCATTTAAAAGAGGAATGACAATTACATTGCTTATCCTTTATGAGTGTAAATTGTTATTATTGAAAAAAGTGAATAATAGAGAGTAATGAATAAATTATATATTTTAAAACATTATTTTACACTCATTTCTAAGTAACATTTTCTCACATGTTAATATTTAAGGTTCATTTGGCGTGCTGAAAAAAAACGAAAAATATGATTTGAAAATTTTTTTGACGTTTTACGCGTAACCACCAAACTATGTTTTTTAGAGATGATTAATAAAATTTTTTGACTTTTATGATAACTTTTTGAAGAGAGAAACCGTCCAAACGTTTTTTTTTTTTTTTTGGTTCTGTTAGAACGATTTTATATTAAAATTTATTGAAAAGTGGTTAAATTTTTTTTGAAATTTGTAAAAAAATTATTAGAATTTGTAAAAATATTATTAGAATTTGTAAAAAATTTATTAGGTTTGTAAAAATTTGATGAAATATGTAAATATATATAATTTATAAAAATTTACCAAAGTATGAGGAATACAAAATATATTAAAAATTTTAAAAATTTTTAGACGGTTTTACTATTTTTTTGAGTGCAAAATAGATCTTTATTCTCTCAATTTAAATATAAGTATAATGTATTTATTATCCATCGATTATTATAGGATAATAATTAAGTTTAGGCCATTCAAAACTTTTGTTTTAAATTTTATTTTTCACTTATTCAATAAAAAGTAAATATTAGATTGAAAATTCTTTTTTCTCTCCCACATTGCCAGAAATTCCGAAACTATCCTTTTTTTCTTTTTCTTTTTCCCCTTTTTTCACGGCCAAAGTTTCTCTTGATCGAGTTATAAGTTGCAGAGCTTCTCTCTCTCTACCTGCAACTCTCTCCCATTTTCTGATCGGACATTCAGTCGACTCCACTCATGACTCTCATGACACCTCCACCTTTGGATGTAATCAATCACTCTCTCTCCATGTGTATATATATATGCCCATTTATGTGTGTGTATATATTTATTATTCATGTGATAGGACTCCGTCTACACTCTTCTGCTGTTTTTCACTTTCTCCCACTGCGGCTCTCTTCCCTAGACGAGCACTATCGAATTTTGATCTTTGAGAAGGAGCAGTTCATTTTATGCGTTGGATTGGGTTCTGAATCGATTTCAATCTTGTTATTTGCTCCCAACAATGTTCCACTTTTAGGGCTTGGATTCGTCAACAGTGCTTCATAATTTTCTTATTCCAGATCCAATATCTCATCTTGGCTTTGGTTTTTTGTAGCAAGAGGATGATGAGATGCTTGTTCCGCATTCGGATTTTGCCGCCGAAGGTCCTCAACCCATGGAAGGTATTGGCCTCTATCTCTTGCCTTATAAAACTGCCCAATCTTAGGTTTTGGTTCAGTTTCAGTCGGAATTAATTCACGCGTTTTTGTTTGTCTTTCGGCAATCAAATTAATTCAGTTGTTGGATTTTGATTTCTTTCCCTTTTTATTTTCTATTTTTATTTTTTTTGTTGTTCTACTTTCAATCGTTGTCAGTTGCACCAGCAGAAGCTGCAAATACGGTTGATGCTCAGTCAGTTGATGACGCACCATCAGCCCGGTTTCCATGGACAATTGAAAATTTTTCGAGGATGAATACTAAGAAGCTATACTCTGAAATTTTCTATGTGGGAGGATACAAATGGTACTTTTATCTCTGGCTTAATCTTGAATGTGATGTACATGCAACTGGTGTTTGATTTTGACCTTTTTTTTGAAAAAAAAAAATCAATATTAAAGATTCTCAATTTTGTTGTATTGCATGGGGTAGGCGGGTACTAGTATTCCCAAAGGGGAACAATGTGGACCACTTGTCGATGTATCTAGATGTTGCAGATTCAGCAACTTTGCCATATGGGTGGAGTAGATACGCCCAATTCAGCTTAGCCGTTATCAATCAAATTCATAACAAGTTTTCTGTGAGGAAAGGTATGTTTTTTATGGTGCTAATAAATTGGCCATTCTGTTTAAACTGTACGAAACTCACATTTCAAGTTTTTATATCTTGTATGCATGTAACTACAAGAAATGTCTATTTATTTTTCTGATAAGTAAAAGATGTAAAAAAGGATCATGGATGCCATCCACGTACCCAAAAAAACCCAAGTGTAGCATTAGCACAATAAGTGCTCAATGAACGGCTTAAAGCTATGGATATCCGGGTCTTTGCCCCTGGATATTGTCTTTGCCACTGGATATCTAGACTGCATAGAGAAAATTCCCTGTTAGGTGGAACATCTATGTTATTTTGTAATTGTAACAGGTCCTGTTGCTTTCTCTTTTGGTTTTATGGTACCATTGTACCACATATTAGTGAATAGTGAATTTGATTTTTACATTATTTTCATCTTGTGTGTAGTTGATTATCTTTCACAATTTCGTTTTTGTATTATTCTTTTTTATTAAAATTCATTCGCTAGAGAAAGTATTCATTTTAAGTATAAAAATCGAAGAGATTGTTAAATGTGTATTTGTGTTTTTGGTATATAAATACATGTTCTTGTGTATATTTCTATATGTGCGTGCACTTATTATGTGAACACATAAATATATCATGGATGAAATAATCAAATATTTGACACGTAATTTGTCTGTCGTTTCTTATTATGAAAATGCTTTCCTATCACGTGAGTTTAAATGTTTAATTTGCTGAAGCAAATTGCCAAAATCGTTGAATTGTTCTTATTTTATGTTAAACAAGCTCTTTTGAATGTATGAAGTATGTGCATTGGATGTTCAATACTTGGATTAGGGTATGGGATATGTGTCAATCCAACTAAGAAGCATGAAAACTTCAAGAAAGGTTCAATACCCACGTTGTTGTGTCGATCACCAATGCTTATTGGACACTATCACACGTCTAACTGTCATCTGAAGTGTCCTATTATGTTTTCAATTTGGACAATCTGGAAACACTTGGGGGTTGCATATCCATTCATCACTTATACACACATGAAGCACATTTTAGTTTTGCAGAAAAGTCTTAGAATTATAATATGATGAAAATAACTTGGATTTATATCTATTGATCTTGTCTCCTTTATTTTTTTAATTGTAGGAATTCTAAACTTGAAATTGGGCTCGTTTGGCTTGCTAAAAAACAACAAAAAACTCTATAAATCTCTGTTAACTTTATATCACATCAATTTTTTTCTTTCACTGCACGCATTACGAACTCTCAATTTATCTCAATTTTTTTTTTACTCCAAACAAACCCATTATCTAAAATAGGCAAATAAAAACAAATGTTTCTATAATATAAAAGTATCAATAATTATTTTTTTTTTATGTATGTAATATATATTTATATATTTGTTGATGTATCCACACCGTTTCATAGAGAGAAGAAAAAAGAGGAATTTAGTATAATAGTTAACATGGAGGAGATTTGTTGGCGGGAAAAGTCCATGGTTTTGTGGTTAAAAGAGGGTGATAAAAATACTAAATTCTTTTATGGGATGATGAACACTCATATGTGCTAGAACCACATTGCTAATGTCATGATTGATGACACTTCTTTGGATTAGGATGTCAAATAAGAATGACATTGCAAGTTTTTATGAAAATCTATTTATTGAAGAGGATCATTGGAGGCCACACTTGAATGGTGTAGATTTTGCTGCCATATCATATACTGATAATTTGGGACTTGAAGATACCTTTTCTAAAGAGGAGGTATGGGATTGCTTGAAAATCCCTCAGTGGTGGCCACACTTGAATGGTGTAGATTTTGCTACCATATCATATGCTGATAATTTTGGGACTTGAAGATACCTTTTTTGAAGAGAAGTATGGGTTGCTCTAAAATCCCTTAATGGTGACAAGGCTTCTAGTCCGGGTGGTATCATAATGGTGTTTTTCTTGAAGTTTCTAGTCCGGGTGGTATGAGATGGCATTTTTCTGGCATTTTTCTTGAAGTGTTGGGATGTGGTGAAGGGGGAGTTAACATGCATGTGCACGCACATGTGGATATCTTGTTGTGGAAAGCATAAACTTTCAATTGAATTAAATGTTTGAGTTGTGGTTTGGCATGGAACTTTTCTTGACAATTGATCCTTCTAGATATTAGATTGACAATGATAACACTAAATGGATGAAAATTTGTGGCAACTTGTATGTTTCGCTTTCTATTTTTGTATTATAGAGTTTAAATTTATAGCCTTTATGTTTTAGAATTACGGTTTTGGTGCTGGTTATGATTCTTTTCATCCTGCAGATACGCAACACCAGTTCAATGCACGAGAAAGTGATTGGGGTTTCACTTCTTTCATGCCTCTTAGTGAATTGTATGACCCAAGTAGAGGTTATCTGGTGAATGATACCATTGTAGTAGAAGCTGATGTTACCGTCCGTAGGGTTATTGATTACTGGTCACATTACTCGAAAAAGGAGACTGGCTATGTTGGTCTTAAGAACCAAGGAGCTACTTGTTACATGAACTCTCTCCTCCAAACATTGTACCATATTTCTTATTTCAGAAAGGTTTGAATTTTTGTTCAGCTTGTCTGGTTCATTTTATTTTACGCGGAAATGCCTTATTTGGGTCATTGGATTCAGGCTGTATATCATATGCCAACAACTGAGAATGATATGCCATCAGGGAGCATCCCTTTGGCTCTGCAGAGTTTATTCTATAAGCTTCAGTATAGTGATACTAGTGTAGCAACAAAAGAGTTGACAAAGTCTTTTGGATGGGACACATATGATTCTTTCATGCAGCATGATGTGCAAGAACTTAACAGGGTTCTTTGTGAGAAGCTTGAAGATAAAATGAAGGTATAAGGCACTATTAGCTTTATACTGCTGATTCTATTGTGTCTGTATTTAGCACTAGGAGTTTTGTTTGTACTTGATTGTGGTTTTGGTGGCTTAGGGAACTGTTGTGGAGGGTACAATACAGCAGTTATTTGAAGGGCATCATATGAATTATATAGAATGTATCAACGTGGACTACAAATCAACACGAAAAGAATCATTTTATGGTACTTTTTCTAGCTTACTGTTGTGCCACAGTTTTATTTGAGATGCATCTATTTGTTGGCCTTTCTGACTTGTTTGTATTTCGAGTATAGATCTTCAGCTTGATGTCAAGGGCTGTTGTGATGTTTATGCTTCTTTCGACAAGTATGTGGAAGTGGAGCGTCTTGAGGGTGATAACAAGTATCATGCCGAGCAGTATGGGTTACAGGTTGGATGCTTTTGAAACCTGTTGCTTTGCAATTTGAACTTTAAATCATTTCTAACTGAGATTTACCTCGATTAACAAATTTCTACACCAGTTTGAACTAAGCTCAAGTGCTTCATTAAGTTTATATTTTACTATAATTGGGATATCCATTTTGTCACTATCTTCGCCAAGTGCTTGGTTATGCTTTTGACTCAATTGCTGGACCCAATGATATGGTTCTCATAATGTTCTGCTGTGTAACTCTTTGACTTTTCCAGGATGCAAGGAAGGGTGTTTTGTTTATTGATTTCCCCCCTGTCCTTCAACTTCAGTTGAAACGCTTTGAATATGATTTTATGCGGGATACCATGGTAAAGGTTAGTATTGTAAAGTTAGTTTTTTGCCTCCATGACTGGGGTCTTTTGTTAAATAAATATCACTTTATTAAAGAAAGGTATTAGGGGATGCCACCCCAAATACATTGAAAAATCATTGTTGCTTCCTATGAACATGAATATAAATGCGAATTTGGTTCGGGCATCCCCCACTTGCTTTAAATGCTAAAACTTTATTTACATTGTTGGCTTCCATGTTGTTAGCTTCAAAAGTTTGCAAAGAACCAACAAGTTCTTTAATTTCTAGGGAATCTACATCTTGGGTCTATTTTATGGTGGTACCTTGTCTTGAACCATTTTAGGATGGGATCTTAAAAATTTTCTCACAACCTTAAATTGTGAAATTTTCTCTTCCAAGTTATATCACTATGTTTTGTATGGTATTCACCAAATGTTTCAAATCTTCCATCCTAGTGTTCCAAATTTTTATGTGAGTTTTTGCAACTTGGCCACCACAATCTTGTTCCTTGCTAATTCCTCTCACTAATGATGCTTTTTGAACCCCCAGGTTACAAATTCCTTTCTAGCTGTCTGAAGGATCATTTCTTTCATTTAGTTTGTCTGGAGTTCATAATTTCTTCTGCTAAATTTTGAGATAGAACTGGCATAATGATTAGAGCACTTCTCTTGATTCATTGCTCCCGTTATAGAATTATTGTGTTTAAATGATGTTTATTAACTGTTCATCTATTATACTAACCTATTACTGAAACTTATTTGTTGAACAGATAAATGACCGCTATGAGTTCCCTCTACAACTTGATCTTGATAGAGAGAATGGGAAATATTTGTCACCTGATGCAGATAGGAGTGTTCGCAACTTGTATACCCTTCACAGGTAATAAATATTTTATCATAAAGTAGTGGCCACTGATTAATTTTCTTTCTAGGATCTCTGTGTGTGTGTGAAGCTGAGGATCTTTATCTCAATGCACAGCTTTGATGCTTTGTTTCGTGGAACACCTGCTCACTTTAGATGAATTTATTAGGAATAGTGGCTTATTCATGCAAGTTTCCTTGCTTCATTGTGTGATGTTTTTCTTCCAATATCTTGATAACCAACAGTAACCTAGATGATGGCATGTAGCTGTAGCTCATTATCCTAACAAATCCACATCTTTGCCAAATTTAAAGGGGTAGACAACACCTATTCTTTTTCTGCTTTCTGCTTGGCTGTAGGATGATGGGATGCACTCAACTATAGGGTTAAGGCTTTGTTTATTTGGATGTAAAACACTTTTTGGATTATTTTTACTCAATTTTCATTGTTTGGTAGGAAAAAGAAACTAGGAAAGCACTTTATTTTATTTTTTAATTTGAAAAGAACTTTTTCATTATAGACCTGAAACTGAAATACATTTGAGAAATAGGTGAGTTATTTTCTAAGAATCTTACTATGAAGGAGACTGACAGAAAAAGCCCCAATTCTCCTATATTTGTCACTGGAGCCACTTTTAGGAAGCAAAAACTTAGCCACTGTTGTTGATTTGGTGTCATCGAATTGGCTGTGCCACCATTGATATGGTGTTGCAGCATCTTTGCCATGAAACTTATGCCATGAAGAATTCACCAAATGTAACAGCACATGATGCTGGAATGTTCTGCGATTTTGGCGAGCCAGTAACTTCCATGGCATTTGAGGATAGTTCCCACAAGGACTTGGGTTCATCACCATGAGGACCAGCCATGAACATGACTGCAGGGTTGCTAGCATTTTGTTGAGGACATTGTCGGAAGATGATGTGGGAATGGAAAAATTTGATGACACCCAAACACAATAGACAGTGTCATTGAACAAAGAGAAAACCAATTAAATTGGACTGAAAGGAGAATCCAAATTGAAGTTGTAAAATGTTTTGTTTATGATATACATTGTAAACTATAAGGTTGGGAAAATATTTTTCAAACAGCAACTAGCTACCAAAAAAGTAATATGAAAACTAATTTGTTCCCCAAAAAAAAAAAATTGTGAAAAATATTTGCTAATGTAAAAAGTATTTTATATTAAGATAAACGGAGCCTAACTGTTGAAGGCTCAAGGGGATGTTCTCCCCTATGAACCCATTAAACACTCACATCACCCCAAAATGAGTAAAAAAACAAAGGAGGAAGGTGGAATCTTGATAACTATTCAATGAGTATTTAGTCTATGCCCACTTACCTTCCCTTTTCCCTCCTCTAGGAAACTTGGAATTCTGGCTAAGTATTTGAGGGAATGAAAGGCGATTGCTGCTATTTTTTGATGCAATGCTTAGGCAAATAAATAGGATATATTTTATCTTAATAACATATTGGCTGCAAGTGGCAATTATCTCCAGTATTATCAGTCCTTGTCACTAGTTTTTTTTTTTTTAATTCTTCTTTTTTTGATGTGAGTGGAGATGTATCATATTCATTAATTTTATTTATACGCCTAATTGCTATTGTATTTTTAAGTCACTTACTGAATACTGTTAATTTGCTATTACCCTCCTATTGATGTTTTTATTTATTTATTTATTTATTTTTTGATGATTAATGTTCTTATTTTTAACGGCCTGATAATGTAGTACGTTGCAATGTTAACCATTTGTGAACATATCTCCGATTCAGTAGGCCATGTGGCCATCTATTAATGGGCTATGTGTCCATTTAACAGGAGAATTAAAGCCTTAAAGTAGCATCAACATTGCAACAATTTAAAACCTTAAGCCCTAGCCCTTAATTATTACAATTAAAATGTCTGGCCCCAAAGTGGGATTTGGTCAAAGGCTTAGGGGTGCAAATTGCAATGGAAAACGATATACTACCAATACTTTATACCAGAATGATGTGTCAATAGCATTTGTGTAATAAAACACATGTTAGTGGATTGTTGTTTTAGGAGTGATATGTCCATAAATACCCACGTCATTCTGGTATCTAGTAGAATATCATTCTCAATTGTCATTTATTGTAAAATCTTCTGTCTCATATCTATATAATTAAACACATCATTTGATTTGACATTGTCCCAGCTATCACTAAAGTTTCTCCACGTTATTGCTTATTATATATCTATATAATAAAACATATCATTTGAATTTGTAATTTGAAATTCAAGTAAGTATATATATTATATTTTGTAAAATTATACATACATATATCATATATCTATATAAAAAAACACATTCTTTGATTTAACTTTTGTCTCAGTTATTACTAAAATTTGGCAAAGTGATCACTTATTATATATCTATATAATAAAACACATCCTTTGAATTTGAAATTTGAAATTCAAATAAATATAGATATTATATTTTGTAAAATTGTACATACATATATTATATATATATATATATATTATATTTTATAAAATTATACAAATTATATATTACTCATATTATCTATTATTATTAAATAATGTATGGATACCTATTAGACATAGTCAACTAAATTTTTTTATTTAAAAAATATATTTTAAATTTTAAATTTTTAAAAATTTTATTAAAAATAAACGTTTAAATTAAAATTTCAATTTTAATGTGCTTAAAACTTAAATTTTAAATACATACACTTTTACACTGTGTCATTTATATAATAAGGAATTTTAAAATTTTGAATTTGAGATATTTTCAACTGTTGAATTTACTAAATAGTCAGGATTATTTTTTTTTCTCTCACTCTTCCCATATTTTTTTAATACTTTTTATATAAAAGATTTTAAATTAATATTTTAAAAAAATGTAATATACACTTTTATACTCTGTGTCATTTATATAATAAGGAAGTTTAAAATTTTGAATTTAAGATATTTTCAACTGATGAAGTTGCTAAATGGTCAGGATTAATTTTCCTTTTCTCACACTATTTCCATATTTTTTTAATAGTTTTTATATAACAGATTTTAAATTAATATTTTAAAAAATGTGATAATATTTGTAATAAATAATAAAATTTTATACCTAAATCTCTTTGGATTAATGATTTTTATTTTTATATATTATTTTTACACTTTTTTTATGTAAGTTTGCTTTATAAATTTAAATTTGAGTTGTTTACATGCCAAATTATATTTCTGTGCCTTTAGGCACGGGCAATTGCTAGTTTTGTTATATTTCATATGTGAGTTATGTACTTATTTTTTTTATTTATATGCATAGCTAATTTTTTTTGGCCGCATCCTTGCCATATCCATATCCATTTTTTTTTCAAAATTTCCTTATTTGTGTCTATATCGGTATTGTGTTCCCATCCCAAAACCATATGCGTGCTTCTTAGATCTCCATTATACTGATTCGTTCTAATCCATTATTTTATTAATTGTATTTGTGGATATTCACATGTAACTGAGACTCCTCGACCAAAATGTAATAACATATTATTGCTTGTTTGCAGTGTTTTGGTTCACAGTGGCGGTGTGCATGGTGGACATTATTATGCTTATATCAGGCCAACTCTTTCCGATCAGTGGTATGCAATTCCCCCCCTCCCCCCCCCCCCCCAAAAAAAAAATGGCATTGTGCAGATTCTTTTGTTACTGCTTTAATGTAACCTTAATATTATTACTATTTTCTTAGTTCTTTTATCACTGCTTATTATTGTTTACCTGCTACTCTTACTTCATTTGAAGTTTGCTTTCGTAATAATGCTACTACATTGCACCATCCTTTTGGTTGTCTTTTGTTAATTGTCAGAATTCACTGAGGTTGGTAGCTTACAGGTTTAAATTTGATGATGAACGGGTAACAAAAGAAGATATAAAGAGAGCATTGGAGGAGCAGTATGGGGGTGAGGAAGAGGTAACCCTTTGCACAACTATGATATATAAGTTTTCTTTCTAGGTTATGCTAATTTTTCTTTTTATTTGCTTATTTATTTTTTCTGCTTGCATCTAACAGCTACCACAGACAAACCCTGGGTTCAACAACTCTCCATTTAAGTTTACCAAGTACTCTAATGCATATATGCTTGTGTATATACGTGAAAGTGACAAGGAGAAAATAATATGTAATGTGGATGAAAAGGACATAGCAGAGCACCTTAGGGTAAGATATTTGAATTTTTCTTGTTGATTTTGCTTCCTGATCTTGTTCTGCGTATGAAAATTATGGGCTCCCTGGACACCAATTTCCAGATACGGTTGAAGAAAGAACAAGAAGAAAAGGAGCAAAAGAGAAAGGAGAAAGCAGAGGCACATCTTTATACTATCATAAAGGTTAACCATTTGAACTTTTCTTTCAAAGTTGTTACTTTACGAAAAATATGCAAATTTTCATTGTGGAATTTTGCCTGCTAATATTCAGTCATTTAATGCCTCAGGTTGCTCGTGATGAGAACCTTCTTGAACAGATTGGCAGGGATATATATTTTGATCTTGTGGACCATGACAAAGTTCGTAGTTTTCGTATTCAGAAACAGTTGCTCTTCAACCTTTTCAAGGTAGTATCTCTCATTTTGTTGTCATTTAAATTTTGTTGGCTTTTGATTAGTTGGAGTGCCAATTCTTTTTGTGGTTCTGCCTGTTGATAGACGTTTGTGTGATCATAGATTGGCCTCATGTTTCTAATTTGAAGTTTTATATTGGGAAAATAAATGAAAATATTTTTTTCTGTTGGTAGGATTTCTTTATTTCTTCATTTGATTTTGTAAGTTCAGCTTCCTAAATTAGATAAGAGTTTATAGTAATTTGCTTATTGCATATGAGATGGGCTTGCTCAGGTAGAAAAAGCACCCACATCAAGGCCAATGGTCTTTGTTTTTAGACATCTCAATTCCAAAGTCCCTTTCCCTGATAAATAGTATGTACATATGATATAAAATTAATCTGCTTATTGTATGGACTGGAAGTTGAAGCATGGTTGAAAGCTTTTTTTTCTTCTTCCCCCATTCATTGACATTGTGATGCCTAAAGAACCTTTAAGTTCAGATATATATATTTATAAGAAGAGGAACCCCCACCAAGGCCAGTCTCTGTTGCTAGGCATCGCAAGTTCCATGTCCCATTCCCTCATAATTGATGTTTACATATGATCTAAAAGTAATTTGCTTATTGTATGGACTGGAAGTTGAAGCTTCATTCAAGGTTTTTTCTTCTTCCCCCTTTCATTGACATTGCTGTGCCTAAGGAACCTTTAAGTTCACGTGCATCTAAGAAGAACGAGCACCTTAAGGATCCATGTTGGTACACCATGGGGAATACTTGTATTCATTGATTAGACATTGCAATTTTGAATAAAATAACTTGGGAGTTAATGTTTAAAATCTAAACATATAGTTATTGATCTTTCCTTCAGACATTTTAATTTAAGGAACCTGTGGCCTAAAACTCCCAGTTCGTTTCTGAATGGAGTTATAGAAAAATTGTTGCCAAGACCTCCTGTTCAAATTTCTTTTCCAATAATTAGAATGCAGAAAATGAAATTTTCATTATTTTGATATAATAAAATGTAAATGTGTTTATAATGTTAGATATGAAGGCATAGCTATTATTTACATAAAATATCTTGTAGTATTCATTGTTGTATACTTTGTTGTTTTGTGCTCTGAATCTTTGAAAATTGCCTCATTGGTATGCCTTGTATCATATTTGTGTCCATTCTAATATATGTGTTTCTTAGGCACTAATTGAGGCAACGAAAGTTAAAATATATAGTTTTCTTTGGCTATGTCCTTTGTTTTTTCTTGTTCCCTCCTTGTGGTATTGAGGTGGGTTGGGGACAAGGGTAAAGAATTTTGACAGATCCAATAGCTTGTTTATTAGTTTTAAATGTTCTGTTATATTTATGGTCATGTAATTTTGAGAGATCTAACTTGTTTAACTTTTCCTTATAAACTCTTTTTCTACTCATCATTTTAAGGTTAAATTACATTGACTTCTCTAAGGTTCTGAAAATTACACTAATATCTGCTGTCAGAGGTGGTTGGCTAATAAGAAAATTTTATCCTTAATTTTTATAATTTAAATAATCCATTTTACAGTTCTGCATATTCATCTTTTGATGATTACTGGTTGACTATGAATTCTGAAAATTTACCTTCTAGCCTATTTTTAGGATTAGATATTCTGGGGATTATAATTCTGCAAGTGCGTCTGTTTTTATGCATGTATGAGCCAACACTTTTGCTTTTATGTATAATTAATGAATGATGCTTTGTTGTATCTATGATGCCCATGCGAAGCTGCTCCTCTTCTAGCTTTAACAATGCTGAGTTTATATTCAGGAGGAAGTTGCCAAAGAGTTTGGTGTACCAGTGCAATTTCAACGTTTCTGGCTGTGGGCAAAGCGCCAAAACCATACATACCGTCCAAATCGCCCGTTGACACCACAAGAGGAAGCTCAATCTGTAAAAGCCTTTTGACTTTGCATCTTTTCTTGTGTTACACTATCCATTTATGTGCATTGTTTTGAGTTGTGAAGGATCCATCTTGCATTAACCTGAAAAACGTGTTGATCAACCTTCACGGGTATGTGTATAGATTTATTTATTATCAACACTATATGACTCCTATTCCTTCCCAAATTAACGATGTTGGCTGGATACGAGATGGGCATGGCTGCATGGTTATATGTGTATCTAAAACACAAATCCAAGGTTTGACATGGTATAGGTTTCCTGATTCTTACATGGATGGATTAATAAAAGCCCTTTTGGATCAACGTTTCTAATTATATGTTACCTCACTAGTTAGTTTGTATTTTTAAAACTACAACAAGATTTCTAGTACTTTATTAAGATTTCTAGTACCTTCTTTTGATGTCCCAATTTATTTATATAACTCCAAGCTCCACGAGCAATAATAGAATTATGTATTAAAATTAGGGTTGTAAATGAATTGACCCATTCATGAGCAAACTTAGGCTTGGTGCCTTCATTTAATAAGTGTGCCGGGATTGAGCAGAAAAATTAGGTTTGTTTAATAAATAAGCCGAGTTTGAATATTGCTGGCTCAGCTCATTAGGGGCTTAGACTCGTTTAATATTTATATATAGAGTTAACTAATATTCATTTAAAATATATTAATTAAATATTTTGTATTTATGTCACGATATATTGTCTTTTTCATTGTAGAAATTGCATTACTTATTAAACTATCAAGCTATAATATTTTCATTTTAGTTTACATTTGAAATATTAGATATAATATATAAATTATAACAAAGATAAGGTTATTTCTTGTTAATGTGATGAAAATGTTTTCTTACCAATGAAGAGTTGTTCATTGACAACTCGGGCTCAACATAATGTTTGCTTGAGCTCATTTATTTACAAATTAACTGATAAGAACTTTACAATCTATGTGTTAATTTATATTTGTGTAGGGGCCTAACAAAATAGATTATGGGTCTACAAATTTTAGATTAGGAAAAACATACCTTTTAAAAGAAATGACTCGACTAAAATTCCATGAAGTAATAAACTTTTAGGTTCTTGAGTTGTTTCATTTCTACTACCCGAGGCACAATATATCAAATTCGCAAATAAGCCAATTCAAATGTGGTCAATCCACTATTGTGGGGCAGCTTAACAGGCCCCAAGGAAATAAATGAGGTAATATTTATGTGTTCTATCTGTCTCTATCTAGTTGACAGTGATCCCTTGGCTCAGAATCCCTGTGCAATTCCTGATTTTCTCCCTAGTATGCTGCAGATACATCTTTTGTGCATTATGTTAAGTTTCTGGTGAGAATTGAACTTGCCCAAACTAGGTTGTTTTTAATATCCCCAATGCACTTTTAGGTTGGACAACTGAGAGAGGTATCCAACAAGGCAAATAATGCAGAGCTGAAATTGTTTTTGGAAGTGGAGTTTGGAGAGGTAATGTTTCTATTTAATTTCATTTATCATTATAATCCACTGGTTCTTCAAATTGATTTTTGGGGCTTTCATTTGGGTCATAAGTCAGTTTTTCTGGTGGCACACGGAACTCTAAGTCACTGAATTTGATTTTGATGTGCAAAATTATGCAGGATTTGCGGCCGATTCCACCTCCTTTGAAAAGTAAAGAGGAAATTCTTCTTTTTTTCAAACTTTATGACCCCGTGAAAGAGGAACTCCGGTACTTCACTTTAATTTCCTTGGGTTATTGTTGCATGTTCTTACTAGGGCCTTTCTTTCCCTTTCCAGTTGGTTGCTAAGTTTATTTTTACTGTTTTCAGGTTTGTTGGGCGTCTATTTGTTAAGGCCAACGGCAAGCCAATAGAAATATTGACGAAGCTAAATGAGTTGGCTGGATTTGCTCCTGATGAAGAAATTGATCTCTTTGAGGTCAGTTTGAGTCATTTTTAATTAGTTGACTGCCATTTTGCTTGTTTCCTTGCCTGGCTACATAGCTTAGCATGTGGTTTAGCAGTCATCCTATGCCTCTTTAATGTGCAGGAAATAAAATTTGAACCTAATGTCATGTGTGAACATATCAACGAGAAGGCTACATTTCGTGGTAGTCAGGTAGGAATGTGATCAATTGCAAGCCCTTCATGCTTGTACATTAGTGTGCATAGTCATTTTCTATTTTTTTCCCTTTCTTTTATTGCTGGATATGTATTCACTATTTCATTCTATCCCTCCTGCAGCTTGAAGATGGTGACATCATTTGCTTTCAGAAATCTCATCAAGTTGAAAGTAGTGAACAATGCCGCTATCCTGATGTTCCTTCTTTTCTGGAATATGTGCATAATCGTCAGGTACTCCCTGAGACTACACAATGTTATATAGCTGTAATTTCTTGGTTTGCTCTCTCTTTTACTTGGCATTGTAGTTGTTTTTGAGCCCATTGGTATATGGCAAGATATATGGCAAAATAATTTATTGTTTCTAAATGATGGTCAATGTTGTATCATAAGCAGCTCAACTGCAGTCTGCAGGTATACATATCACAAAATTCAATGTGTAACAAAAATTAGAGAAAGCACAATATATAAAACACTATATATATATATTTTTTTGAAAAAGATAAGTAAAAATTTTTATTTCAAAGATCATAACTAAGCATCAGGATGATGCTTACAGTACAATAAAACTTTACAACACTATCCAAACCAGTGATTAGCACAAATCATCAAGAAAATTCAATAAAGAGCATAGATCAAGATCACTTCCCTCTCTTTCCCAGCCATATAAACAGCTTAGAAATAAACTTTTAATCCTCAAAGCAGTTCTCGTGTCATCTTCAAGTATCCTCCTGTTGCGCTCTTTCCAAATTATCCAAAAAAGACAGAATGGAGCCAAGTTCCAAGTGTGTTTTTTCCTCTTTGCCAAAGATTGACCCCACCAAAGCAAAAGAAAACTCCCAAGATCTTCCGGGAAACACGTATGAACTCCAAAACAATTAAGTAACAAGCTCTATAACTCAGCCGACCAGGAGCAGTGAATGAGGAGATGAGCAATAGATTCCTCTTGCTTTAGACACAGCGGGCATCGATTAGCTAACAGATATCCACGGTGCTGTAAGTTGTCCATCGTCAAAATCTTACCTTTGACTGCACACTAAGTGAAGAATATAACTCTAGTAGGGATTGCAGCTTTCCAGATCTTCGGCCATGGAAAAACTTCTTTGTTACAACCTTGTAAAAAGGAGTAAAAAGACTTCACAGAAAAAACCTTATTCATTGAATGCCTCCAAGTAATGACATCTGAAGACTTAGTTAAATTAACGAACAAAGTAATTCCATTAATGACATAAAGCTATCAAACTCTCAGTCATTCACATTCATGCGTAGCAGCACAGACCAGTTGTTTTGAATGCCAACACCATTGTAGTAATTAGAGACACAAGCTTCTCTGTTAGCTGCAATTGCAAAAATTCCTGGAAAGACATCTAAAAGACAGCCAATACCTAACCAATCTTGCTTCCAAAATAAAATTCTGTCTCCTTTCCCAACCTGCCAAGAAATACGACTAAAAGTCTGACAAATTCTTCTTATTCCTCTTCATAAACCATTACCATAAGGACTCGACACAGAAGTAGAGGACCACCCTCCAAACTCTTCACCATATTTGATAGCAATCAACTTCTTCCAAAGTCTGTTATCCTCTTGACCATATCTCTAAAGCCATTTCCCTAATAAAGCTTCATTGTTCAGCTTCAATTGTCGAAATCCCACTCCTCTAGCCTCGACAGGTTTACAAACAGCCTCCCAGTTCACAAGAGTATGTTTGTAGACCTCCTCACTTCTTCTCCAAAGGAAATCGCTTTACATCATCTCCAACTCCTTGATTACTGAGACTGGGACAATGAATAGATAAAGAAAATATGTTGGTAAGCTAGCTAGAACACTCTTAATTAATGTAATTTTAGCCCCAGTCGATAAATATTTGAGCTTCCACCCAGCCAATCTGCTCCTGCATTTCTCCAAAACAGGATCCCAAACTTGTTTTGATTTATAATGAGCTCCCAACAACAAACCAAGATAAGTGGTAGGAAAAGAACCAATCTTACAACCCAAAATATTTGCCCAATCTCCCAAATCATCCATTGTAGTGACTGCCATGACCTCAGACTTTTGAAGATTTACTTTTAGACTAGTGCTCGCCTCAAACCCCAATAATGTGCAGCGTAAATGTCCCAACTGCATTAAGTCTGCCCTACAAAATATAATTGAGTCATTAGCAAATAATAAATGAGATATGCTGAGAGGATATCTATCAGTGCCGACAGTAAATCCTTCAATAAAACCAGCTGCTTTCACATGCTGCAACATTCTACTAAGAACTTCCATGACTAAAATAAAAAGGAAAGGAGAAAGGGGATCTCCTTGCCTTAATCCTCTGGAAGAAGCAAAAAAACCTTTAGGAGTACCATTGATCAAGACTGAGAATCTAGCAGTTGAAATGCACCGTTTGATCCATGGACACCATTTGCTGCGAAATCCCATTCTATCTAACAAGTAAATCAAAAAATTCCAATTGACATGGTCAAAAGCTTTCTTGATATCCAATTTACAAACAGTACCTGGTTCCTTACTTTTAGTCTTAGAGTCTAGAATCTCATTGGCTACTAAAACAGCGTCCAAAATCTACCTTCCTTCCACAAAAGCATTCTTAGATGAAATCAGAGGATCCAAGATTTTTTTTAATCTGCTAGCAAGAACCTTGGATAGGAGTTTATAAACAGCCCCAACCAAACTTATAGGCCTAAAATCTTTAACATCCACTGCATCGGGTTTCTTAGGGACAAGACCAATGAATGTTGAATTCATGCTTCTAAAAAATTTGCAGCTTTGGTGAAACTCAGCAAATAACTGTAACAAATCATATTTAAAAACACTCCAGCAGGTTTGGAAAAAAGCAATAGTCCATCCATCAGGTCCAGGGGCTTTTTCGCCATTAAGATCATTGAGGACCTTTCCTGCTCAGTAAAGTGCTTTTCCAGGTTCTCGGCTTCTGTGAAATTTTTTTGAAAAATGATAAGTAATTTTATTTATGAGTAATAGAAGTACAAAAGTGCATCAAAGAGATGCAACTACACATATGACCAACAAAAGAAAACCTAGGACACAATCAATGCAAACGATCCAAAAAATTCAAGAACATGAATAAATCCATCTCCCTTCCTTCCATCACCCAGCCATATAAACAATTGAGGAAGATACTCTTGATTTTCGATGAAGATGTATTATGATCTTCAAAAGTTCTTCTATTTCTCTCTTTCCATATTAACCAAAGAGCACAAAAGGGAACCAACTTCCAAATAAACTTTTTATGCTTTCCCAAATAATGACCCCACCAAGCTAACAAGAAGCTATTTAAATCCACTGGATTGCACCAACATATTCCAAAACATGAGAGAATAAGACTCCAAAGTTCAGTGGACCACTTGCAATGAATGAAGAGATGTGCAATAGATTCCTCATGATTAAGACAAAGGGGGCATCTATTCACGATGGAATATCCTCTATGTTTAAGGTTATCCAAAGTAAGAATCTTCCCCTTAACAGCACACCAAACAAAGAACAGGATTCTCGGTGGGACAGATTTATTCCAAATCTGAAACCAGGGAAAAGGATCCTTTATGTTTCCGCTTAAGAAACTGTAATAGGACTTGACAGTGAAGATATTATCCTTATTTTCATTCCACTCCATAGTATCTTCAAAATCCTCAAGATAAACGTTGTTTAGCATTTCCATAAGCTGTAAATATGCATTCAGCTCCCAATCATTAACATTCCTTCTCAAAACCACAGACCAAGTGCAGCTTCTACCCATTCCAGTGCAGTACTCATTGACAAAAGCATCCTTATTCCTTGCAATGGCATAAATCTCCGGGAAAATAGTTGAGAGGCTGCCTACCTTTAACCAATCATGTTTCCAGAACAGGATTCTGTTGCCTCTGCCCAGATTCCAGGAAGTGCAGCGAACAAAAGGCATCCAGAATCTTCTGATTTCTCTCCAAACAGTTGCACCAAAATGACCAGAACTGGTTTTTGAGCACCACCCGCCAAGATCTTCCCCATACTTGCTCTCGATTACACTTCTCCAAAGGCTGGAATTATCCTGAGAAAATCTCCAAAGCCATTTCCCAAGAAGAGCTTCATTGTGTAATCTTAAACTCCTCAAACCAACACCCCCAGAATCAATTGGAGAGCAAACTGTCCTCCAATCAACCAAGCTGTGTTTGAAAACTTCCTCACTCTTACCCCAAAGGAAGTCTCTTTGTAATTTTTCCAAGGAATTGATGACAGAAACAGGTGCTTTGAAGAGAGAAAAATAGTATGTAGGGAGGCTGGCAAGGACACTTTTAATCAAAGTGACCCTTGCACCAGTGGAGAGATACTTCAACTTCCAAACAGCCAATCTTTTTTTGCATCTTTCCAAAACTGGGTTCCAAATACTTTTAGATTTAATTTGATCTCCCAAGGGAAGGCCAAGGTAGGTTGTTGGGAGGGAACCAATTTGGCAGCCAAGAATGGCAGCCAGGTTGTTAATGGAGTCAACCTCACCAACCGGAATGATCTTAGATTTCCTGTAATTGACTCGCAGACCTGTAACAGCTTGAAAACCAAGGAGGATGCACCTTAAATGTCCTAGCTGCAGCAAATTAGCCCCACAGAATATAGTTGAATCATCGGCAAAAAGGAGATGGGAGACTGTTAATGGGTTGCTGGTATTATTTTTAGCTGTAAAACCACTAAGCAGACCAGCACTTTCCACATTTTGTAACATTCTACTTAGGACTTCCATGACAATGATAAATAGAAAAGGGGAAAGAGGATCACCTTGTCTAAGTCCTCTAGAAGAAGCAAAGAAACCTTCAGAGGAACCATTGATCAAAATAGAAAACTTGACAGTAGAAATGCACCAATAGATCCATTTACACCATCTGCTGCCAAACCCCATTCGTTTCAGCAGATAAATCAAACAGTCCCAATTTACATGGTCAAATGCTTTCTCGATATCAAGTTTGCAGATTATACCAGCCTCATGACTATGTATTCTTGAGTTAGTAACCTCGTTGGCAACAAGGACAGCATCTAGGATTTGACGTCCACCCACGAAAGCATTCTGTGAGACCGAGATAATAGACTTCAGAACCTGTTTCAGTCTAGATGCCAGCACCTTAGAAACGAACTTGTAAACTGCTCCAACCAGACTAATGGGCCTAAAATCTTTAACATCAATTGCACTAGACTTTTTAGGAATTAAGGCAATGAAGGTGGAATTCAGATCTTTGACAAATCTGCAACTGGAATGAAACTCAGCAAAAACCTTCAATATGTCTTCCTTGAAGACATGCCAACAGCTCTGGAAAAAACCGATTGTCCATCCATCGGGTCCAGGAGCTTTGTCTCCATCCAGGTCCTTAAGTGCTTGAGAGACTTCAGATTCAGAGAAGGGGATCTCTAAAAAACCAGCTTCCTCTGGACTGATTTGAGAAAAATTAAGACCATCCACCTTAGGCCTCCAATCATATTCCTCTTGGAACAGCTGCATATAGAATTGCAGAATTTCTTCCTTAATAAGCTGTTTATCATCAGTAATCATCTCTCCAATTCGAAGCTTGTCAATCCAGTTCTTTCTTTTATTTGCTGAGGCCATCTTGTGAAAAAACTTAGTGTTTTTATCTCCTTCTTTAAGCCACTTGATTCTAGACTTTTGTCTCCAGCTTATTTCTTCCATTTTGATCAATTTGTGCAACTCATTCAACTTTGATTTTCTGCCATCCTTCTCCTGTTCAGTGAGATTTCTGGATTCTTCAAGCCATTCCAAGTTTTGAATGTCCTTCTCCAACTGAAGTTTCTGAGTTTCAGTGCTTCCAAAGACCTCACGATTCCACCTTTTCAAATCAGATTTTAGGCATTTCAGTTTCTGAGAAAGCTTATAGCTAGCACTACCATCAAAGAAATAACCTTGCCACCATCTGGCAATCATTTCTGTGAAGCCTTCGGTTTGCAGCCACATCTTCTCAAACCTAAAAGGTTTTGGACCACCTTTTAAGCCCCCTCCATCAAGCATAATTGGAGCATGATCAGAACAAAATCTTGGCATGGCCTTTTGGAGAACTTCCGGAAACATATCCTCCCATTCACTAGATACCAGAAATCTGTCAAGTCTTGACCTACTGATGCTATTCCTCCAGGTAAATTTACTGCCATTCAGAGGTAAATCAATATAGCCCAAGTCGCCTATAAAGTCAGAAAATAGATGCATCTGTTTGGTCTTTTTAGTACAGTTCCATTTTTCTGCAATGCAGCTGACCATGTTAAAATCTCCCCCCATACACCATGGAACCTGCCAGCGATAGACAGCAGCACCTATTTCCTCCAGGAATTCACACTTCAACGCACGGTCTATTGGCCCATAAACACCTGTGAAGGACCAAGAGATATCTTCCTCCAAATGCTTAAATAAGCATGAAAGCGAGTATGTTCCAACTTCAGAATCTTGCATAATAAATTTTCTACTGTCCCATATCAGAATGATACCACCCTTGGACCCTACAGCATTTAGAACCTTCCATTTGTACCAATTCCCACCCCACAGTGATCTGATAACAGAGTTATCTACCACACCAATTTTGGTTTCCAGAAGACAGACAACATCAGGACACCATTTTCTGAGACAAGACTTAATTATCATCCTCTTTGGTACACCACAACACCCTCTAACATTCCAGCATAGAATCTTAGGCTGCATTGAGACTGATGAATAATGGATTCCCTGATCTTCTACCTCCATAATCCAGGCTTATGCTTTTTTTATCATAAGTGATTGAACTCTTCAAGTTCTTAAGCTCCCTCATACTCTTTCTAGAGCTGCCTGTTGGCTTTTTAACCTCCCCCTCTTTGTTCAGTCGTCTCTTCTCTTCAATGGACTGAAGAAGGTCCATGATCTTATCTTCAAATTCATCACTTGAAATCCCCAGCAATTTCTTAAAAGATCTCATGCGGTTAACCACCCATTTTGAGATATTTTTCTGTTCATGCCCGCACTCACCCAGAAGCAGAGTTTCTGCATTCAAGTCCCACTCTTCTGGACTGTAGACAGCCAAAGGGTGACAGTCAACAGCTTTAGTGTGTTCTGTACCTTGCTCCTCCACGACTGTGGGAATATTTGTTATATCCTCTAAAGGCCTGTTGAAATGAGTCCCAAAACAGAGATCCTCGTCTTGATCCAATGGAATTAAGGCTCCTTCCATAGAATTATTCAAAATCAGGTCATACCTAGGGTGGTGCAGACTAGCAGATTCAAAATCAGAATCTGGCAGGTTTGCGGATTTTCCAAACATGCAGTTGTCTCTGTTGGGAAGGGAGCAATCACTGTATTCATCCCTATCCCTCATTGAATGCTGGGTTGTCTCACTATCTTCTTCCTTAGCAGTTGCTCCATTAGTGTCGAGGTCCTTCATAAATGCTTCATCCTTTGAATCTAGTTCAGAATTGAGAGGGGCAAATCTATTTACTGAAGATTGACCCTCATTAATGGGAATTGAAGTGAGACCCTTCGTGTGTGCAGCAGACTTTTCACCAACTTTGATCCATCGAACTTTCCTAGTATCTCTCCTCTTGCTTTTAATGCTTACCTCTGGAAACTCAAAAGAATTGACTCTTTGATTTCCAAAAGATTGAGCAGCCCCCAAGTTGGCAGCACCTTCACGCGCCACCATCCTCCTAGGCTCCGGTGGCTGCAGATTTCCTGGAATTGACCAGGGATGGATGTTCCAATCGACCCAAGGACTCCTTTCAACCCAGATTGGACAATCGTAATTGTAGCTTCCAACCTTAATGATCACCGAAGATGGGATTTTCCTTCCTTGACTCTTAACTCTCAGCTTGGCCCATTTCAGATGGGTTTGCATAATGGATTCAGGAGCAGTTTCCAAATGACCACCACAGTAATCACCAATACTCTTGAATATTCCTTCAGTCCAAAGGAATATGGGCAAACCAATTACTCGAATCCAAGTAGATGTGGGCCTCCTTTCTCCTCTGTCACAGCAGCTCCAACTATGCCATCTATCAAGAAATAAGGTCATTCCATTAAAGGAATGCTGTCCTAAATTCTCCTCCGCAGATACCCTGGAAGGAAAAATGAATAGAAAAGTGTTGACATCAATTTCCTTAATGTCTACCCCTCCAGGAATTTTCCAGCGCCTATCCACCCAATTTTGAACCTCCTTTGGGTCTGTTAAGACTGCCTTCCCATGCTGTGAAGCTCCAAGTCTGCCAACAAGGCATCTAGCCATATGAAAACTACACTCGACGGCATCATCGTAGTTGACAAGCACACATTTCTCCCTACCTCCAATGTGTGAACTTCTGATGGCATGAAGATTCCATTTATTTAATCTTGCTGCTTGTAAGAAGGATTTTTTCTTATGGAAGTTGGCTAAATGGTTGCTGCTATGAAATCTATTCTGGAAATCTGCTTCCATAGAAGAGAAAGGAACAGGGGGCTGGGTTGACTGGGTGAAAGGGACATCATTCCTACTCGAAACAAAATTGGATATCAATTCAGCGAAGAATATCCAACCTCTTCCATATGCCAGCTCTGGGATGCACATTTGTCTTCTGCCGTAGGGTGCAAATAGCCGCAGCTCCAGCTTCCTGACAGCACCAGAAATTATTCTGGAGCATATCAGGGTCCTCCTGCCACCCCGACAACATCCAAGCTGCTGGTAGCCCCCTGGAAGTCTGGGTTCTTTCCTGCAAATCTCTTGGATCCATCTTAGTTCGTCATCGTAAAGAACTAAGACCTTGACGTAGCCCCTTCCTCTTTCAACCAGCCTTGTTCCTTCATTGTGAACAAAACTATCTTCGACATCTATTGTAACCTCTTGTGAATGAAAGGATCTCCTAGGCCTCCTATTGTGAAGAGCATTACCATTGAAATTTTTCCTCCCCTGCACACTACCATTTCTAGGCTAGTGCACAATAGTAGGGAGAGCCCTGCCATGCGCCGAGAGCATCTAGAATGCCAAAAGACACACTTACTTCAGAAATTGAGAAATTGAGCTGAGAAAATTCCAGATCATCAACCTTTGGCCTCCAACTACCCTCTTTTTCAAAAAGCTGCTTGTAAAAGTGCAGAATGCCTTGCCTACTCTCTCTCGGATCTTCAGTGATTGAGCCATTAAACCTTAATCTGTCAATCTAATTTCTTCTCTTATTTGCTGAAGCCATTTTGTGGAAAAACTTAGTGTTTCTGTCACCTTCTTTGAGCCATTTAACTCTAGACTTTTGTCTCCAACTAATTTCCTCCATTCTAAGAATTTTCTTCAACTCCAAAATCTTACTTTCTCTGCTGCTTCTATCCAAATCAGTAAGCCTACCGTTGTCATCCAATAAGTCCAGATGATGAATATCCTTTTCAAGTTGAAGTTTTTGATGATCAATACTTCCAAAGACCTCAGCATTCCATTTTTTTAAGTTAGCTTTAAGGCAAGACAGCTTTTGCATCAACCTGTAACTAGTTGAACCATTAAAATTGTAGCTTTGCCACCAAGTGGCTATCATGTCCTTAAAACCTTCAACTTGCATCCACATATTTTCAAACCTAAAAGGTTTTGGCCCACCTTGTAACCCTCCCCCATCAAGCAAAATAGGGAAATGATCTGAGATATATCTAGACAAAATTTTTTGAGAAACTTCAGGAAATAAGTCCTCCCAATCATTAGACACTAGAAATGTATCAATCCTAGATTTACTAGTGCTATTATTCCAAGTATATTTGCAACCTCCCAAAGGCAAGTCAATACAACACAAGTCATTAATGAATTCAGAAAACATCTTCATATGTTTAGTTCTCCTTTTACAATTCCATTTATCTTCAATGCTCTTAACTAAATTGAAGTCTCCACCCAAACACCAAGGAACATTCCCTCGAAACACAGCAGCACCAGCCTCCTCCAAAAAATCCGCTTTTAAGTTGTTATCAATTGGTCCATAAACACTAGTGAAAGACTAAGTGATTTCCTCATTCATCTGCTTAAACAAACATGATAAAGAATGAGATCCAGCCTCTGAATCCAGCAAAGACAGCTTCCTATTATCCCACATTACCAGAATACCACCTGATGCTCCAATAGAGTCAAGAGCAACCCATTTTACCCAGCTACCACCCCGCAGTGATCTAACTATAGAATCATCAATGAAACTTAATTTTGTTTCTTGCAAACAAACAACATCTGGATGCCACTTTTTAAGAGAAGCTTTGATTAACATCCTTTTCCCCAACCCATAGCAGTCTCTAACATTCCAACTTAGAATTTTAGGCTTCATTGAAAACACAGTGGTAATGGTTTCCTACTCCTTCCTTCGCCAAGAACAGCCAATTGAGAATCCTGCTGAGTCCCTTTCTCATAAGAAATTGACCATTGCAGATTCTTAAGTTCTTTGACACCTTTGCTGCTTTCTTTGTGCTTTCTCCTTTCACCACTTTGCTGATTCTTTTTTTTCTCTTCCATAGACTAAAACAAATCCATAAGTTTGTCTTCTATATCCTCACTGGAAATTCCCAAAATTTTCTTAAAAGACTTCATTCTATTTATAACCCAGGTAGAAATTTTTTGCTGGTCTTGGCCACAATCTCCCAGCAATAATATATCAGTATTCCATTCTTCAGGGCTGCAGGAAGCTAGGGGGGTACAGTCTAGAGGCAAAGACATGTTCTCTGAGCTTAATTCAACTTCAGGCTGAAATCCTTCACCAAAAAAAGAGTCTTCTCCAAACCAATCAGCATTAGAAGCTGGACAGGTAGGAAAAGAGAAAAATGTTGTAAAAGAGAAAAATGCCATCCAAATGATGGCATTTGGAAATTAATCAGCTGATAACAACTTTCTTGTTTGTTTATTTAAT
Organism: Vitellaria paradoxa; assembly: GCA_019916065.1. Classification (NCBI taxonomy): domain Eukaryota; kingdom Viridiplantae; phylum Streptophyta; class Magnoliopsida; order Ericales; family Sapotaceae; genus Vitellaria; species Vitellaria paradoxa. The sequence goes on from CM034242.1 coordinate 44,766,395, forward strand.
GTAAAAGCAACTATACTATCGTTAGGTAATTATGTTTCAACTCCTAAAATTTGTATATTTATCAAAAAACGACTGTTCCAGTTGTGTGATTATGTTATACCTCTTATAAATTGTATTGTAGTCTGTTATAACTCTTTCATATGGGTATAATTGTATTTATAAAATACCAGTAACCATACCCTTTGTTTCCTCCCACTTTTTGTAGGGAAGGAGAGTGGTCAAAATGTTGGCCCTTTCTCCCTTCTGAACCCCTCCATTCACTCCCCTCCCCTCTTTGAAAATAATCCAAAGGCACTAACATCAATACTTTGTTGGATGATTCATAGGTTGTTCGCTTCCGCTCTTTGGAGAAACCTAAGGAGGATGAATTCTGTCTGGAGTTGTAAGTTATTCCATTCCTAAATCTTATCTATCATACACCTCTCTTATTTTAATTCTATTTGATTAATTTCCTTATTATTGTTTTATGTAAAACTGGTGGTCTTGGATCAGCAGTAAGGTGGTTCTATTTGACTTGGGGGCCATAAGTGTAAACAACGTCCCTGCAAGAAGGGGTATAGTTGTGTACACATGACCCTTTATAGACCACTTAATGCGAGAGACTCATGCACTGTGTTGCCCTTATATATAATTTTATATATATGTTTGCATATCAGAGGTTTTATGGTTTCTCTTGTAAATGTTTAGGTCAAAGCTTCACAATTATGATGATGTTGTTGAAAGAGTAGCCCACCATCTTGGCTTGGAAGATCCATCTAAAATAAGACTTACGTCTCATAACTGCTATTCCCAGCAACCTAAACCCCAGCCGATCAAGTATCGAGGAGTGGATCATTTATCAGACATGCTGGTCCACTATAATCAGGTTGTTCAGCATATTAGTGATCCGTCATTTATGCTTTTATCTTTAGAATAACTGTTGTGTTTTGATTTTAATGATTTTTCCGCCTGGACAGACTTCAGACATTCTCTACTATGAGGTATTGGATATCCCTCTACCAGAACTGCAAGGCCTCAAAACTCTGAAAGTTGCTTTCCATCATGCTACCAAGGATGAAGTGAGTTCCAAATTACAGCAATCATTTTGTTATTGGATGTTAGCATTACCCCCCTCAGATTCTTCACTCAATATTGATAAACTATTTTCAGGTAGTAATTCATACAATCAGATTGCCAAAACAAAGTACCATCGGAGATGTTATTAATGACCTTAAGACAAAGGTAACTCTTGTGACTTTCTTTCTCTCTTCTTCTTTTTTTTTTTGCAAACCAGACGTTCTCTTATTTTCAGGGTATGTGACTATTAATTAAGTGGTTTAAGTGATGATAATGTTTTCTTCTTTTCTGTACTAAAAATATACTTTTGCTTATATTTATAAATTCAGAATTATGTTTGACGATCTGTGTCTGGCTTCCAGTGCTTTTGACAAGAATCCACTAACCTCAGTGCCTTATTTTGAAACAGGTTGAGTTGTGTCATCCAAATGCAGAACTTAGGTTGCTTGAAGTTTTCTATCACAAGATCTACAAGGTATTGGATAAAGTTGAAACTGTTACTTTCTTTTTTTGAAGTAAATTTGGCATGCGGAACTTTTTTTTTTTTTTTTTTAAATTAGTAAATATGTTATGAGATCATTGAGATGAATGCATCTTAATGCTTGGCCTTTGCTGAATTCTTATTTCTAACTACTTTAAGGTGCTGAATTTTCGTGGAAACTGGATATATAATTAAGCTATCATGGACATGGATGTGGCATGTAGCAACAACATGACGTGGACATGTTGACATGTGACGTGCAATTTTAAGAAAAAAAAGACGTACGGTTGGGGCATGATAAAATAAATATATATTTTACTCACTTTAGATGAAAATAATTTTTTATTCAACTTTTTATGTTACATGTTTGTATTTATTCTACAAGTCCTGGAATCTATTTTAAGAGCTATATTTATAAATTTTTTTGAAGTTTTGAGATAATTTTTAAATTTTAAAGTCTTTGAGTAGTTGGTGGGAGTAATAAATATAAGTTTACATTGCTTTTACTCAATTATTGCGTCATGAGGTATTTTCTTGAAATTTATAATATGTTCCATGTATTTCTAAGCTATGTATATGTTTCCCTGGTATATGCTGTGTGCTTATTTCTAAAACAATTAATAAAATAATGACATATTTGGACACATGTTTGACGTGTTACGTGAGTTTCCAACTAGCGTTGAGTGTTTGACGGGGATTAGATACATTCCTATTTCTTGCAACCGTCAGTAACTCTTAGTGAATGAGGTCCTTGAAAACAATGATTTGTTAATGTTAGGAATTTTCCGGCAAGCTACAAAATCATGATTGTGTTCATTTAACATGGGCAGTGAATTGTATTTGTAACTATCACTATTTCTTGCATCATTTGAAACATTTGTGTTTTTATTTTTTACCCTTCCACTGTACATTTTTGCAGATTTTCCCTCTTAATGAGAAGATTGAGAATATTAATGATCAATACTGGACATTACGTGCAGAAGAGGTAATATACCCAAGCCTTCATGGGGGTAACGTGCCCTCTTTGTATTTGCAATAAATATCTGGGAGCTACATGCAGTCTGTTTAGATTTTGATTTAAGAGAACCCCTAGGATCGCTTAAGGAGAAATGAGTATCTCTTGTCCAGTTGTGTGGGAAATCACTATGATTACTTATTTTTACTTGTCTACAATTATTGGTTCTTCAAAGTTGGTGGCTGATTTGCTTTGCTTTATATTTTTCCCTTAATTTCTCTCTTAATATGTGTGTGTGTGTGTGTGTGTGTGTTTGCTTTTCAGTCTTGATTCTTTTTGCATACTATCAATTTGTGGCAATTTTGATTTCTTTACTTTCTTCATGCTCTTTTTACCTTTTTAAGGATTTCTTATTGGTTAATTTTATTAACATTCCTTGCAACACTTGATCATATCATCAAGCCACTTTGGCTGTGTTGAATTAACTGGTTAGCAAAATTTGTTGATCTTAATTGTTGGGATGGGCCCATATTTATGTTCTATGCATTTGTTTTATAATGGTTATTGACTAGATTTGTTCTTTTTAACAGATTCCAGAGGAAGAGAAGAATCTGGGTCCTCATGACCGGCTCATTCATGTTTATCATTTATGAAAGATACAGCTCAGAACCAAGTGGTAAGTTGTTTGAAGGAATAATTGGAAAGCTATATGACAGTTATTCCAAGCATTTTTACTAGCTGTATGACAATGTAATTTATCTTGCCCAAGTAATCTGTGATTCAGTTATACACCTGCATCGTCTGTCTTCACCTTACATCTATTTGTTTTCTCAAAACAGCAGGTCCAAAATTTTGGGGAACCTTTTTTCCTTGTCATCCATGAGGGTGAGACATTGGCTGAAGTCAAAGTACGCATACAGAAGAAATTACAGGTTCCAGATGAGGAGTTTTTGAAGGTATAATTATTTTTATCACAGCTAACATTTTCCTTGGGTACACAGCTGTGTAACATGTGTAAACTTTGGCCTTCAGGTTTTGATATAGTGATGCAGGATTCTGATAGAATTTGTAATCGGTTAATTATTCAATGTATTTTTTTTAAGATAATTTTTTAAAAATATATATATATATACTTTTTTTAATATAATCTTTTTAAAATAACTGTTTTTCCTTTTTTGTCAGTGGAAGTTTGCATTTTTATCTTCGGGTCGCCCTGAATATCTTCAGGACACAGACATTGTTTCCAGTCGTTTTCAGGTGCTCTCTCTCTCTCTCACACAGACGCGCGCGCGTGCTGGTGGAGGTGGTTAACATTTTTTCCCTTCTGTTCTCAAATTTTTTTCTCTTTCATATCAGAGAAGGGATGTTTACGGTGCGTGGGAACAATACCTTGGATTGGAACATCCTGACAATACTCCTAAAAGGTCATATGCGGCTAATCAGGTACATAAATACCTTGGAAATCTTAGTGTGTTTGGAACTTGAATTTGTGGTGGGAAAAGAAAAATGAAGGGAAAAGGTAAGAAAGCAAAATAAATTGGAAGCTGTTAAACTTAAAATTATGTCATTTTCTGGGGGGTCAAACTAGAAAAATGAGAAGGAAATGAATAGATATTCATTAAAAAACTATAGTTTTTTATTTGGTTAACCATAAAAGATGAGTGTATATTAGTAGCTTATTTCGCTTCCATTCTCTTCTCTCTCAAGAAATTCTTGATCCAAATATAGCTCTGGGGGAAGTATGTTGTGCCAAAACTTGGAATGTCATTAGCTTTCTAATGTAGATTTTTAGTCATAGTTCCTTCATAGAAAGAAAATGTTTTCTTACTATTTTGATATAAATAGAAGTATTTGTAATTTAAAAATAATTTAAGCAGTTATTATTTCATGTATTTGTTTTCATGCTTTTGACATGTGATTATTTATATTTGTTTAAAAGAATTTTGTGTCATTAACTCTTGATCATGTTGTATCCATGACACTTCTTAGTCTGAAACTACTTGAACCATTTTTTTCCCATTCATTTTCGTTACGAGTTGTGTTTTTAGTGAGATTATATGAAATTAGGTCTTTTTCTTTTTATAATTTAAATCCATATAATTTTTGGTCCACATTTTTTACCTCTTTTTATTTGGACCCATTCACTCTTTCTGACTAGTGTTGTGCATCTTTAAGGTCTATGTTGAATATGTCCAAATCATCTTTAACGACCTTCTCTTAACTACTTTTCCATCGTGCTACATCAACTTTCTTTTAGATTTATTTAATTTTTATGTTATTATCTCTTGTATTGCTACCTATTCATCTTAACATCTTCATTTCACTATACTCATATTACTAGAGAGTTACTTTGTAATGACCAAATACTTTATGCCATAAAGTATTATCGGTCTTATAACTGTTACGTAAAATTAAAACTGAGAACACTTATTTTAACCACTAGCTCGAAATTCTATAGATTAACATCTTCTTCAATTTTTTTCATTTGCATGAATAATTGATACATGATATCCGACATGATAAATTTTTTCAACTTCTTCATCCTCTTTTTAACCATGTGGCCTCTACATAGTTTCAATTTTATTGAATTTGCAAATAACATTTACTTATCAATCCCCCCCCCCCCCCCAAAAAAAAAAAAAAAAGAAAAGAAAAAAGGGATAGTGCATATTATTACTTAATGCTGTTTCCTGAAGTCATTAGAAACTTATATGGTAACCTTCATCTCAATTGCGCAGAATCGACACACATTTGAGAAGCCAGTGAGAATTTACAATTAAGAAATGCCACCTGAATCTCCAGCGCTGACATTAACAACCCTCCAATGGCACATTCATGTTGTTAAGAGAAGCAGCATCCGCCCAAAAAAAAAAAAAAAAAAGAAGCGGGCAGCAAGTTATTGTGAAATTTGAAATTGAGTTATTATTTAATTAAACTTGTAATTTTTTCCTTTTTTATACAGGGGTGGTAAAAGCGTCCGCAGTGTATTCTCCATTGTTTCGGACCTGACTCGGTTTCTCAGGACGGCTCGCGCCAGGGTGATGTAGCTAGGCAGTTTTCTTTTTTTTTTTTTTTAAGTTATTGTAATTTAGGAATGCACAAGATTTTTTTTTGGGGGGGGGGTGTGGGTGAGATGTATAAAGGGTATAGGTATGTGTTTCAACATTCTTCTTCTTCTTCTTTTTTTTTTTTTAAATTTTAATTTTCTGATTTCCGTTTTGGGTTTAGGTTTATGTTGTACAATGCTTCATTCTGTTAATGTTTTTCGGTCTTATCATATTTATGCAAAAGAAACAATAATTTGCTTGGTTGGTCTCCCTAAATATTACTTGTTGGGAGTCACTTTTCTCTCTCAGGTAAGATGAGCCCAAACGGTGAATTGTGGTAATGGTTGGAGCATAGGCCAGATTATGAGTTCGATTTACATCCAGAATTGATCCAAATTCACCCTAAAATCAACAGAAGTGTCAAATGATCCAAGTATGCATTAATAAAATCTAATGGGATCGTAAGACAATTTCTGTGAACTGTCACAAACCTCTATCATCAAATAAATAAAATCTCATCTCAACCGATTTGCATTTGTACATATCTCCTGTACTCATCCTCAATTCTCCAATTAAGCATATAAATAATCAATGCTTACCGTAATTATTGTATTTGAATTAGTAATTTTAGTTGTAAGGGCAATTTGTCACACTTTTGGCTAATATTAGATTTCATTTGGTTTGTTTTTTAATTTTTTGTTTTTTGTTTTTTGTTTTTGTTTTCTATTTTTTGTTTTTAGTTTATTTTTCATTTTGTGCATTTGAAAATAAGGGAAAGAGTTCAAAAATTCATTTGCTTACTTGTGTTTTTTAAATTTATTTTAGAAAAGAAAAAAATGAATTTACACATGAAATGAAAAATGACAAAGAGTTATTTGGGGAGTTTTTTAACTGAAAATAAAAAAAAAATCAGTAGAAAGTTTTATATTTATTTGGTTTGAGATTTTTAACACATAAAATAAAAGTGAAAAATAAAAAAATAAATCAAATGCTAGCTTAGTTATTATTGAAATTTCTGTTAGCATGGGGCGTTTGTGAACAATTTCACGTTGAGGACAGGTTTATAGTTTTAAATGTGTTGGCAGAAAGAGTTAAATTAAAATAAAATATTATAAAAAAATAGAAAAAAAATTTAGCGTAGGTTTTGGCAGTTGCTGAAATCTCTTTTAAGGGTTTTAGGGGTTATAGTGAAAAAATGAACAGTTGAGATTTATTTGCACTTTAATGACATGTGATGTTTGACATTTCTTATTAATTGTGCTTTAATCAGATTTTTTTAATTTTTATTTTTATTTTAAAAATAATTTTAATTAAAATAAATTGAAATCATTGATTAAATACAAATAAATCTTAATCTCTTGCAGTAAATTTTTTCATTCGAAGCCCTTGGAATTCCTCTTTTAATAGGTTTGAAATCCACGTGTTTACGGTCGCTTGGCGGTTATTGATGCCTAGCATTTGCCATGTGGTGGACCCTAAAAGTTTTTCACGTCCCAATTTTTACTGTTCAAGTATTTGCAGTTTTTAATGCTCAGCATTTGTGTACGTGTTTGCGGTCACAAGGCGAATGCTAAAAGTATTATAAGTAATTCATATTAATAAAAATAATATAAAATTACTACTAGTATACATCTATATTATGTTTTATATTCACATAATTTAAGTTATTTTGACTTTCTACAAATATAATTTTGAGAAATATTTTGATTTCCATATTATGATATATAATTATCTATAATTTTTTTAGTTTTACGGTCTCGAGTTTAATCAGCTTAACTCGATTAATTAAGTAGGAGTGTAAGAGATGAGGATGGCTTCCATACTAGGATTGGCAAAGGGTTTAACTCTGTTGCTACTCTTAAATGCCCATTTTTGGTATTTTATTTTTACTTCCTCATTCAATACATTAATGTATATGAATTTGAAAGGGTTGTCTTAGCAAAATGTGCGAATGACAAATTTATTTTGCAAAGAGAAAATAAAGAGTAGAGCGTAAATGTTGCCCACACTCAAGTTTTGATTAGCGAGGAAAAAAGAATATAAAAGAAATACGTTATTTATACATGATAGCTAACCAAATGAAAGTTAAATAACTTATTATTATTTTTTTCTTACAAAAGCTTTCAAGTATTGAAGGGGTTAGACATGATCCTTATCGGTATATTAACTTATAAAAAATAATAAAAGAAAAGAGGGGAACATATAAACCCGATTTTAAAAAAAAAAATTGATAGAAAAATATTAAATGGGCGGTGACTCACTACAATACAAAAAATCGGGAGGAGAACATAAAAGTGAAATAACTCATTATCGATTTCTCTCCGTTCTACGTCAATTACAAGCCTTAGATCTTGATAAGGACCTTGACACAATCTGGTTGCCTGAGTAAGTCGAATGCTTTGTGTACTTCGTCCAGTGAAATTTCATGAGTCAAGAGCTGACCTAATGGGGTTCCCTGTAAAAGACAGCACTAATTAGATGCTATTCTAGATATGAGTTTTGTACAATACCTCAAATTTATGGTGAAACTATCGACATATAATATGTATATATATTTATTTATCATTCTCTTGTTTTATGCAACTTTTTTAACATGTGATATGACATTCCAATGAGAGAACATATTGGTCTGTTGCAACAACGGAGGGGGGTGGAAAACCATATCCAATAATTAGAGAAATGAGATAATTAAGAGATTGAATTACCAAAATATTTTTATTTATGATTTTTTTATTTATGAATTTTTGAAATATAATATAATTTACCTAATATCATATAAAAATACTAGTATTATAAAACAAAAAATGAAACACATTATTTTTATATTATATATAAGAATATATTACAGCATACAATAATATATTAATAGCATGTATAATATCATATCATAATATAACACAGTAAAATATCATGTTATATTTATACAATCTTAAATAGAATATTTAATCATATTATGATTTAACAGTATATTCATATAATTATATTATTTTTATGTACAGATGGCTATATAATAGGTCGTTAAGTTTATCATTATATAACACCATATTTATCATTAAGTTTTAGTTTTGGTTAAGGTTTCTTTCTTTCTTTTTTTTTTTGTAAAATAAAATTTTAATAAAATAATTAAATAAAAATTAAAAAATCATGGAATTTCCATATCATTTCAAAAAAAAAAAAAAAATGCTGTCTGGGTGCTTAATTTACTGGGAGTAAATAATAAAATGCTATAGCTAAACATAATTTTAAAAACTAATCACATTCTGGAAAAAAAAAAAAAAAACTCAATATTTATATATTCGTCTAGTTAGAAAAAATAAATAAAATAAAAATTGCGTTTTCACTGGGCTTGCAAAATAACAATTAATTAAATGCATTTTGTAATGTTATAGTACATCAATAATATCCATTTTTATATTTTGTAATATTATATATAATAAATTATATATCATATTAATTTAACAATATTCATTGTTTTTATTATAAAATTATCAAAAATATATGATGCAATATATAATATACAAAAAATTATTTTCATTAGAAAATTAACAAAATCGTTTTTGTCGCTATAATTCATGTGATTAATCTAACAATTAGACTGTCATATTGAGTTAATAAAATGAGATGAGTATATTTGAAGTAGTAAAAAGTTAACAAAAATTAGTAAAAGTTGTAGTATCATAATTTGTGTAGTGAGTAAAAAGTTAAAATTTTTGATAAAATATAGTACTGTAAACGTATAATGTGTTTATAATATGAATTTTTGAAAAAAAAAAAAAAGAAGAGTGATGAAAAATATATGAAAGGAAGATGAAATAAAATTTATTTATTTATTATTATTATTCTTTTCACTTGAGTTAAAAAAAAAAAGAATAGAATAAATAGACACGAAAACGGTACCTTTGTTATGCAGTTGTCAATTACAATAGGAAGTTCGGACTTGATCTTTATTCCTCCAAAAGTTGAGCCCTTCATGGTTCGGCCCTTCAAGATGGTATGGTAAACAATATCCATGGTTGGCTTTGCCCCTACACCAACTAATATCGTAGTCCCTATTCCCTATACAATATTACATTATAAGAAAACTTTTAGTATTACACTCTGTATAAGGTTCGAGTTTGCCTTGTTGGAGTGGCTCAGGAGATTATTACTAATAGAGACCGGATAGAGTTGAAAAAAGTTAAAAAAAAAAACATCGATGACAAGAAAAGAATTTGAAATTATTGTTGGATTGAAAATCAACAGTTTGAATTTATTCAAATATTTTTGTAATTAAAAATAATAATGAATTTGGAAGAAATAATAATGGGTAAAGAAGAAAGTATGCAGAACTGGCCAAAGTAAGTTCATCGGGGATTCAGATTAGAATTTCTCTCCTCAGACAACCTTAATTTTCTCTTTCTTTTCTCAGAGATTCCTTCCCTTTGGCTCAGGATCAGGTCCCCTCTTTGTAGGAAAGTCTTCTGTAGCCTTTTATAGTGCCTAAGGAGACTTGGAATGACCAAAGTGGAAGATTTTATGACTTGGAATGCTAAATTAATGCTTACTGGTTTAGTGGATTCAAGAGCTGCCTGTGCCAGGGGTGCAGCTCCAGTGCACTCAATGCAGTAGTCCACTCCCATCCCTCCAGTCAACTCCAGAATTAGGTCTGAAACAGATTCACCATCACCTGGTTTTATGAAATCAGTCATCCCAAAATCCTTCGCTTTTGAACCTTTCAATTTGTTCATGTCAACGCCAATAATTCTGGCAGCCCCTTGCACTCGAGCTCCCTCTACTGCCTGCAGTTATATATATATATATATATACATAAGCATGAGTTGAGCCTCTGAACTACTCTTTCCATATAACGCAACAATAATATATTGAGACGCTAGATGTGGTGCCTATGGTCTTGGTTCACTATTGAAGAAATTGGGAATTTGAACACGGCATATATCAAACGCATATATTAAGGAATGGTCTTGAGCTTATCTCAAGTTTAAAAGTTAGTTTAAGAGGTTAGATTTTTCCACCCAACTTTTCTACAATCAATGTGGAAAACACCAACGATCTCTTCCATCACATATCAATTCTCCGATCTTTGGATTGGAAAAAAGAATATATAACCCGTTTCCTCTAGTGAACTAAGATTATTAGTAAAATTGGGTGATGAGTAGTTTTGAATCTATTTCAGCTCAAAAAATAATTAATGAGATTTTTTCCCACACTTATAAATTGATTATTAACCCATTTCATAACAAATGTGAGAAACAGCAATATATATAAATATGTGTTGTGTGTATATAACCCCAAGGGGTTAGATGGGATGGTCTTGGACTGGGACTTAGGGGTTTACCACCCCAAGGTCTCAAGTTCAAGTCTCCTCTCTAGCAAAAACTTGGGGCCAGCCTCTCGGGCGCAAAGCGTAGTAAAGGTTGGTAGGACGGGCCTCCTTGGCTGGACGAACCGTATCCAGTTCTTGGGTGTGGGTCCGACTCCCCGCCACTACGCGAGTTCGCGATTGACCGCTATACATGTTGAGGGGCCGGTATGTGTGGCACAAACCAAAAGAGATTCACTCTCTAGGGGTTTGGCCTAGGGAGTGAATCTCTCGAGGTTAAATCCTTTTTTTTTTTTTTGTGTTGTGTGTATACACATACCCCCAATCCTACAGCACCTAGACCAAAAACAGCGACAGTGGATCCTGGTTCAACGTGAGCTTCCTTCCAAGGCGCCCCTAATCCAGTTGAGAAGCCACAAGAGAGCAAGCTGGCATGAGACAAAGGTATCCTCGGATCGACCTTGACGGCATAATTTTCGTCGATAACTGCGTATTCAGACCAAGTGGAGCAGCTAAAGACGTGGTACAGCATTTGCCTGCCGCCTCCTGCTGCCGAGGTTAATCTCGACGTGCCGTCCATCATTAGGCCCTCAAACGACATGGGAAATGTTGGGCAAACGTTAGTTTTCCCGGAAGTGCAATTTTCACAGACCTTGCACTCTCCTAGGATCATGGGAATCACAACGTCTCCTTCTTTGAAGCTCGCAACTCCATCGCCAACGCTCTCTACCACACTGCAAGCAGTCAAATTAGTGAGTGATCGGATTGTACATTGCTATTGGAGTTTCCAAAAAAAAAAAAAAAAAAAAATTCATAAAACTCTATAAAATTAATTTTTTTTATATTTTTTTATTAATTTTGAGACCCTAGTTTATCGATTTTTATTATTATTTTTTCAAACTCCAGGCACATTCCTGTGAATGTATGGGCTTGCCTAAATTGATTTGAAAGGATAATGCTTTGTTTTAATTATTATTATTATAAGTATTATTTTTTAATAAAATTTAGTTTACACTTTACACTTAAAATAATTTATTAGTTATGATTAAATAGATGCGACGCAAAAATTATGCCAAAATGATCAATAAATGTAAAGCATTAAAATAGTAGATCGATAAATTATATACACAGATCAATAAATGTAAAGTAAAAGATTCATTAAAATAGTAGAAATGCCAAAACGAGATTTTGCATAAAAGATTTCTTATTACATTGAAATTTTATTATAAATATAGGGATTTACTACTACAATTTAAAATAAATGGATAAAAGTGAAATTCAGCGTAAAGTATAATAGTACAAAGTATAATTTATACTTACAAAAATTTTATAAATAAATCATCAGATTATATTTTTTGGGTTAATTGTTTTACTATCTTTGTGTTAAAGTTAAGGTCCCTATATAACATAAAAAAAAAAAAATAAAATTAGCTTTACGCCCATTTGAGATGCAATTTTTTTTGTTTTTTTCGTTTCTATTCATTTGACATATTTACCTTTATTGTTTGAAAGAAGTTCAAAATATAAAAGAATAATTTTGATCAATTTAAAAAAAAAAAGTCAAAAAGTTAAGAGCTACCAAAAGTGATAATTCCTAAAGGAGGTTTTAGTAACAATTAAGGAATCAATTTTTTTTTTTTTTTGATAATTGAGGAATCAAATTTTTAATTAATTGTAACGTGAGAACTTAATAATTAATAGTATCTCACATTGCAACAAACTAAACATTTAAGTCTTTTGAAGTGAAATTTGGATTAAATCTCTGACATAAAATTTATCCTAATGACAATTAACTCTTTTTTTTGGGGGGCCGGGGGCCCCGGGGGGGAATAAGAGTTTCCATCCCAATAAAGAAATCTTACCCAACACCTTCGTGTCCTAGTACGCGAGGGAAATTTGGCTGCCAGAAGAATTAAAAAAAAAAATATTTAAAACATATTATGATTTAAGACGTACAAGTCCAAACAAGAATTAATGTATTAAGCCACACACACTCACACACACACACACATATATATATATATATATATATATACTAACACCAAGGGCTCCTTGGACGCATAAGATGTCGGTGTGACAGAGACTGGCATATAGCATTTTAACTCGAACTTCCGATGATTTTGGTGGTGCTACTTTTATCTCCTCCACCTTCACCTTCTCTTCCGCCCCTCGGCACACCGCCGCTAAAGAAGCACAAATAAAACAACGACGCCTGCTGTGAGATTTTTGAATTGAAATGACGTATCAAAAAATCTCTACCGAAGATTTATTAATGTGAATCTAAATAAAGATCAACTCCTTTGTATATATATATATATCTATATATGTACACACACTTACTTTCATACACTTTATTTCAAATCCCATTTTAAAATTTATAATTTTAATTAATTTATTACCATATAAACCATTTTTAAACTTTTTGATCTAAGTCTTTTCATTAAAATGCTTGGAGTTTTTATCTCAGGTGTTATTTTTGACATATATATATATATATATATATATTGAAAAATGCATGCCAGAATCCTTCTAGGGCAAAATTTGTGCAACCAAAATAGGTAAAACATTTGGTTGTAATATAATTTACAACTTGTAATAGTTTATTTATTTATTTTTTTAAATTGGTGACTTGACTGTGTCTAATTCACTTCACTGCCTGAAAAGGTAGAAATGAATCATATTTTTTTTGAGCTATTCAAGCTTGACTCCAAAAAAACTCTGCTTGAGCTCAATAATTTGCAACTAAAATGAGTTCGAATCAAGTTTAGTTTATGACTCGATTTAAAATCAAGCTCTTCGATAAACAATAGTTCATTTTACCTTTGCATGTTATGACTTCTGAGGTGCTCCTGGTAGAGTAATATTTGTGCCCAAAAACACACGGTCCATTAGAAGCTTTTAGAAATGGGGTTGCAATGAGGGGATTATTGCAGTGAGAAGGAGCCCTCGAGGTTGCAGAAAATTTCACCTTTCCAAATGCAGATCTAACCCCCAAGCGAAACATCCTGGCTTTCTCGTGGAATTTCCCGTCAAGGTATTAGGATGATGACAAATCCCAAATTTATAAGGCACTGTTGTATTCTAAATTAGTATTACTAAAAACAATATTGCCAAAATTAGACATGTTTGGCCCAACTGCATGGAACTATTTTTCGAAAACAATCCGAATCTGATATTATCTCAAAGAAAATTCTGATCATTTTAATACTTATCATTTTACATTGCCTTTTATTTTTAGAAAAAGGTATTTAAATTGTAGATTGTTTTTTTCAATAAATTTATTTATTTATTAAACTTTACTAATACTATTTTAATTATGTCTCCATGCTTATACGTGGGAGATGCATGGAATCTTGCTAATTAAAATGAATTTGGTTTGATATTTTTTATTTTTTTGTATTTTGAAATTCTCCCTATTTTAGGTCAAAAATGCCCAAATTACTATTAATCATTTTACATTTTATGCGTAAGCATGTTTTTTAATTTTTAAAATAGGTTTTAAAAACACGAGTGATCAAATGTACTTTGTACTGAATAGGAGTGGAAATGAATCGAATTGTTCGCGAGTTATTCAAGCTTGTTTTAAAAAAAACTCGTCTCGAGCTCAGTTTGTGACTAAAATGAGCTCAAATTGAGCTTGATTTTTTGGCTTGTTTTGATTTGAGCTTGAGCCTAGAGAAGAGAAGTTCGGCTCGAAAACTCGTTAGAATAATATATATATTTTTAATAATATTTTTATCTTTTTTAATAATATTTTATTATATTTTGTAAATATATTATATTTTAAACTAAAACGACGTCGTTTTGATTTAATCAAACTATTCGCAAACCGATCTCAAGCCTAAATTATTTTTTATCGAACTGAGCTCGAGCTTAAGTTTATATAAAAGCTCAAGCTCAATATAAAAAGTTCGGGTCGTGCTCGAACAAGTTAAAGTTCAGCTTGACTCGATTCCGCCTCTAATGCTAAAAACGAGCCCAAAAATAGACATACTAAATAGACTCTAAACTTTTTTATTATATACAAGGGGCTCTTTTAAAATTAGTTTGAAATTGATCAGACAACAAATGTTATAGTATTAGTTTAGAACTAATAGTTATTATTAGTTAAAAAAGAAAGAGAATATCATATAATTGATCATGAAGATAAAAATAAATAGAGTTCGTCACAATTACTTTTTTGAAAGATAATATTATAGTTATTATTTTTATGGAGTAAGATAAATATTAAAATTATAAGACAAGTATTAAAATAAATTATAATAAGAGATGATAAAATTAAAATAATTAATGCTATGTTTGGATCATGTATTTGTGGAGGGAAAGGAAAGATGAAGGAAAAATAAAATTTATAATTTATGCAATTTTTTTTTTGGTAATTATAATTTATGCAATTTTGGTACACTTAACAATGTAAAAGTTAAACTTTATATATAAATATCTATTTTTTTTATTTTTTTAACTCAATAAAAAAAATAAACTTGAATTTTTTTATCTTATTTTATATTTTTACCATTTTCCCTTACTATTCCTTTCTTTTCACAAATCATGTTCCAAATATAGCCAAACGGTGTATTTGGATTGAAGGAAAAAAAAAAAAAAAGAAAGAAAGAAAGAAAGTAACAAGTAAAAGAAAAAAAAGTAGGAAAAATGAGATGAAAATATAAAATTTCAAATATGTGTTCTTATTTGAATGGATAAAAATATAAAAAAATAAAAAAATTCATCAATTAATTATTTTTATTTAATTATGTCTAAGTTATTAAATTTTATGCATTTTTATTTCATTTTTCATTACAATCAAATACGATAAATGATTTGCATCCTTATTTTTTTTCCTTGACAAATTTTTGATTCAAATATAATTTAAATATATATAATTTATTAATTTATTTTTTTAAGTTAAGACCTCAGGCAATTGCCTTTTAACTTATTTAGACATTAAGCCCACACTGAATGTTTTATTGGTGTGGATGACAAGCGTAGTATTTGCCTTTCATTTTGTGTAATAAAGATATATGCAATTTTTTTCAACACATTGGCTTCGTAAAAGTTAAGATCACCTCAATATATAAACAGGCAAGTTATTTTTTAATTTTTTGGTAACACTGTATTTGGTTCATAGATTTATAGAGATAAAATTACGAGATTAAAAAAATAAAAGTATTTATAATATTATAATTTTGTCTTGGATTGAATTTTCGTATAAAAATTTTTATGACATTATAAGTATGTAAAATATATATAAAAGTAATATGTGTAATTGTGTAATTTTAATTAATAAAAAAATAAAAATGAAGTGTAAGAGATATTTGCAGAATGCAAATAAACTCACTATTGTCTATTTCATATAGAGTTTGACTTAATAATTTAATGTCACATGAAGTGCAAAGATGAGAAACAATCTTGGTCCCATAAATATTACAGTATTTTATTAACAACACATCCAAAAAAAAAAAAACAAAAGAGTCAGGGTGAAGGCAGAGAAGTTAGAAGAAGATGTTTGGGAAGCATTTTAAATTCTTAAGTTTCAAAAAACAAATATAATTCATTTTAGCCCCTTTTTGTTGGATCTCAACTCTAATCACCAAGGGAATCAAATTTGGATGGAATTTCACTTAATTGTGAAATTTGTCTATATCAATTCGATACAACATTGAGGCCCTGTTTTGGCTTCTTTTTTTTTTTTTTCTTTCTATTTTTTTTGTTTATATTTATAAATTTTTGAAAGTTGAGAAAAAGAATAGTTTGGGAAACTTGTTTTCATTATTTTGTCAAAAAAAAAAAAAAAAAACTTGTTTGGAAATTTGGCCACAATATAAAGAAGAAAATCATATTCTCACTCTTTTTTGTTTTTTCTTTCATAAACACTTTGTTAATTTTACGCCCTAAATAAAATAGTCTATTTTTTTTAAATTTTGTTGCATCATATTAAAACATTTATTTTATGCAAATATTTTATTTAAACTAAAAGTATATTTTATAATACTTTTATATTATTATAAATTATTAAAATAATAATTTGTGACAAAATAGTTTATTTTATTAAATTAAACTTTGTAATAAATAATAATTACCTAATATAATGATTTATTTTATTAAAGTATTTTATTATTAATATACTTTAATAATTATTTTTAATAATCAAATATATTTTATTATTAATTATGTTCTTTGTTAATATAATTTACTAAAATTAATTATTATTACAAAATAAATATTTTATTAAGATCATTATTTTAGTAAAATAAAGTTGACTATTGTAAATATAATTATATTACTCAACGTGTTGTCTGTTTTTACAATATAGCAGGGAAATAAGTATTAAATTTAATCATAAAATTAAGAAGACACATCTAAAACATAATATTGGTAGATTATCAAGAGTGAGAGAGAGAGAAAGAAATAACCCTGTAGAAATTTACAAAAACAAATTAATATACAAATTAATATGAAAAGCTCTTTAGAACCAGTCATATATGACTGTTCATATGTGTTAATTGAGTTTACAAATTTACTCCCCGGCGTTTGAAGCCTCAATTTTTAATAATTTTTTATATTCTTTTTGTTGAAAATTACTAATTTTAATTTTTGGTATATTTGGTGAGACAAGTAACAATTTTTAATAATTTTTTTATAATTTTTAGGTGTTCGATAAAATTTTTGTTGACTCTTCACAATTTTTAGTAATTTTAATTTTTAACAAATTTTAATAATTTTTAATTAAAAATTGTTGTAATAGAGTAAAAATTGTAACAAGTAGTGTTTTATCAAATATCAATTTTATAACTTTTAACTAATTATTACACAAAATTGCGCTTCCAAACGGATAGTCATTTGCTTAGAATTGGCCAGTAGCCAAATTTTCAAATACTGGTGAAGCTAACTTTCCAGTGAATATGACCAAGGACTAAACAAGGTTGCATTATAAAGTTATATGACTTTGACTGGGCATTACAGCTAGCCGTAGATTACGCTGAAGTTTTTTTTTTTTTTGGGGGTAATTTCGTTGAAGCCGTGAAGGTGAAGATAAGGGTGCGCAATTTCTTCAACGGTGGATAAGAGCAGCCGGCCATACTACCAGAATTTTCTTTTTTTATCAAAAAAATTGTAAGCCAATTAAAATAAATGAAAGAGCACGCTAAAACTTCAATTATAAAAATGCTACTGGCACGTCATTTTATCAGAAAAATTTAAGAGAAAATTATCTTCTGGTTAGCTCAAGGTTCAGATTTACATACAGGTTAAGAATAGTTATGACTCCTCTTAAATTTTGAAAAATGTTAGTGTAAATATAAATTTTAATCAGAAAAAATTTATATTATAGTTTAATCTCTTAAAATTTTAAAAAATAATTAACTTTGGTAAGAAAAACACCATCACTAATATAAATAAATTTTTGAATTAAAAATAATTAGGTAATGAACCAACCTACTTAAAATTTAATTATTTTTTAATTGTTTATATAATCTAAAATTTAAAATTCTATTTATGTATACATATTAATTTATTTTTTATTCAGCAAATATAATTTATAATATTAATTATAAATTTTCAAGCCTAAATTCAATAAATAAAAATTAACTCTTAATAAAAAATTCTGACTTTATCCCTATCTACTTAGAGTACTTCTAGGTCTTTACAAGGTGGAAACCTCGTCTTGATCCTAATTGTGGCCATCATCATGGTGAAGAAAATGATCATCATGAGAGTAAAATGTATTCATCTTCTCCATGTACTTGTTCTTGTGATGCTACCATACAACAAACCAACTTTGGATATTTCATTAAAAAATCATACCTAACTATTAATTTTATTTTATTTAGAATTAATTTTAGAATATTTAGTTATATTTCTAATTTTTATAGAATATTTTATTTAGCTTAGTGCTGAAGCAAAACATTTTTTAGAATTAGTAGTTATTTTATTTTTATATTTTACATTATTCTATTCCCTACTTTTGGTTATATTTTTATAAAATATCTTTAAAAAATATATGGCAAAATAAGCAAAAGTTTTGTAATACGTACCCTTCGATTTATCTGCTTTTCCAACATAAGTATGTGTACTCGGAAAAATAGATAATCTATGGTAATAAAGATATGATAATGTAAATTTTTTTTAACACATTCAATTTGAGCTTGATAAAAGTTACAATCACATTAATTCTTCACCTATTTGTGACATTGTATTTGGTTCGTGGATTTATAGAGATAAAATCAGGGGAGATGTAATTCAAAATTAAAATTTTCTTGTATTTGATTATGATAGAAAATAAATAAAAAAATGTAAGAAAATTCTCACTCCAAAACAAATTGGGCCGTTGAAGATAGAATATTTTTATTAAATTTTTTTTAATTTTTTTCAAAATCTTCCATATATATTTTATTATTTCCATGACTCTTATTTTTTTTTATTTTATACAATCAAACACATTAATTAATTTTTAAAAATCCAAGTCTTGATTGACCTCAAGTCTTCTCTGACCCGAAATCTTCTCTTAAACTTGGAAAATTCGTTATGGGCATGCAATATATACTTCATTGGGATGGTGTTTTGGATACTAATTCATCTTAAATAGCTTTCCTTTTCTTTTGAAAAATTGCCTATAACTTGATTTCCATCTAAAGTTTGAACTGAATGTATGTATAACTTACGTTGTAACCTACTGGACTTGACTTGATTTGCAAACCTAAATGATTTCTGATGTCTTTACCCTTTATTTTGTGTAATAAATGAAAAATTATCTAATATTTTAGTAACATATATTCTAAAATAGAATAGAGTATGCGTGCTCTATCAATAAATAAGGTCATATTATCCTTTGTGTTAAATGAATATTGGAAGAAGGCATATGATACATGCTAAAAATTGTAATAATATTTCATTAAGAAGATTCCTATTTGATTTTGGATACTCAATAAATAATCATATTTAATTATCAATTTCATTTTCTTTAAAATTAGTTTTAGAATATTTTACTTATATTTGTAATTTTTTTAAAACATTTTATTTAGTTTAGTGTTGAAATTAAAAATTTTCTAGAATTAGTAGTTATTTTTTTCATTATTTTACATTTTTCTACATTATTTTGTTACCTAATTTTGATTATATTGTTTTATGATTTTTTGTATTTCAACTTTGTAAGGTACAAGACTCTTTAGTTGATTTTAATTAATAAAATTATTACTTGTAATTTTTACTAGGCATTGGTAAAATAAACAAAAGTTTTACAATACTTTTTGATTTATCTGCTTTCCGCATAAGTACATGTTTGGGGAAAAAATAAATAATTCATCTTAATAAAGACATGATAATGTATTTTTTTTTTTTTACCACGTTCAAACTAGGCTTGATAAAAGTTGCCATCTCATTAATTCTTCATGGATTTGGTTCATGGATTTGTGGAGAGAAAACCAAGGGAGATGTAATTTGAAATTAAAATTTTCTTGTATTTGATTGCAATAGAAAATAAATAAAAAAAAGAAAAGAAAATTCTCACTCCAAAACAAGTTGGGCTCATGAAATAGAATATTTTTAGTGAAATTAAGTTTAATTTTTTTTTCAAAATTTTTCATATATAATTTTCTATTTCCCTTATTTTCTACCATCAGACACATTAATTAATTTTTGAAAATCCAAGTCTTGATTGACCTCAAGTCTTCTCTGACCTCAAGTCTTCTCTTAAACTTGGAAAATTCATTATTGACCTCAAGTCTTCTCTGGCCTCAAGTCTTCTCTTAAACTTGGAAAATTGACCCCAAGTCTTCTCTTAAATTTGAAAATTCGTTATTGACCTCGAGTCTTCTCTAACCTTAGTCTTCTATTAAACTTGGAAAATTAGTTATGAGCATGTAATATATACTTCATTGGGCTAGTGTCTTGGATGCTAATTCTTCTTAATTAGCTTTCCTTTTTCTTTTGAAAAATTGTCTATAACTTAATTTCCATATGAAGTTTGAACTGAGTGTACGTTAACTTGCATTGTAGCCTGCTGGGTTAGACTTGATTGTTAACACACATGACCCGTGATGTTTTGCCTTTCATTTTATATAATAAATGAAAAATTATCTAATATTTCAATAACATATATTCAAAAAATAGAATAGAATATGTGTGCTCTATCAATAAATAATGTCATATCATCTTATGTGTTAAATGAATATTGGAAGAAAGCATACAATACATGCTGAAAATTGTAATAATATTTCATTAGAAAATATTCCTATTTGATTTTGGAAACTCAATAAATAATCATATTTAGTTATTAATTTCATTTTATTTAAAATTAGTTAATTTTAGAATATTTTACTTATATTTTTAATTTTTTTAAAACATTTTATTTAGTTTAGCACTGAAATTAAAAATTTTCTAGAATTAGTAGCTATTTTTTTCATTATTTTGCATTTTTCTACATTATTTTGTTACTTAATTTTGATTATATTGTTTTATGATTTTTTGTATTTAATCTTTGTAGGCTACCACTACTATAAAAATGCATAAATATTACAATTTTTAAATGTGATGTTTCATTTTTCATCTCGGTCACAAAAGTATGATTGATGTGGGTGTGATTGTAAGTCATCTGTTTTCGATTACGGTTCTATCACAGTTTACAACCGTAATCGAAAACCTACAACAATCACACCCTAAAAGCGTAATCTTTTATGATAAAAACTGAGATAAAAAGAAATTACGCGTGATTTTTTTATGAGTTTTGATCTGACTTTCTTTAAAAAAAACTGTGGTCAAATATAGATAAATGATCACACTGAAACATTGGGATTTTTTTGGTCTAAAAAATGAGATAAAAAATAGTTTGGTGTGATTTTTTTGGATTTTAGATCTCGGTTTTCATTTAAAACTGTAATTAAATGTACTTAACATCTCAGTTTAAAAACGTGATTGAAGATACTCTTTTTTTTTTTTTTTTGCATTTGAAAAATACAAAACATGCAGCTAGAGTAGATGATAAACCACTAGAGAGGCAATGTAGATCAACAATAAAAAAACTAGCAACAATCAAACAATTGAGCATCATACGAAACCAAAAAACAACCCAGCACCAAACAAGAAGCAGTGTAGTGCAAGATTGAACCAAACAACTACCAGATACAAATTACCAAACCATCCAATACTAACATCCGGCCACTACAAGCGGAGAGCAACTAACTCAACAATTTGATCAGTGAATACCATAAAAAAATTTAAAATAAATCACAATTTAGATTTGATAGGAAAAGTAAATAATTCCCATTATCAATTTCATCAACTAACCAAAATTACCTCAACATAGATAGTTAATCATCATGCCAAAAGGTAATTAATAATTCAAAAGAACTATCATAACCAAAATATAAGAACCAAAATAAACTATCCATAACAGTATTGATGAGAAACAAATCGTCAGCAGCTATGAGCATTACTAAGTCAAAACCAATAGAACTTTCAGAGGCTAAAAAACTATGAAAGAAAAGATAAATGGGAACTATCACTTGTTAATAACAGTTGCAGTGTTGAAAGAGTTAAGAAAACAACTCTGAGCAAGTTCCTTGAAGAAGATGGATGTTATTCACGCAACCCGCACTTCATCAATTTTAGCTTTCGTGCAAGTTTTTTGCCATTGAACTACAATTAATTGGAATAAAAAATATTTATGACTTAACAGTTCTATTTATAAAGCAATATAAATAGTGCAACCTAAAAATAAGTTTTACATTTCCTCTTCTTAAGATCCTCTCATCTCTAATCAACTCTTTCATGTATTTCATCACATAGAATCCACATTTTACGTTTGAAAGTTGTTTTGGGCACTATAGACGAATACATAAATTTCTATTAGATAAGCCAATAAAAACAATTTTAGAAAAATAAAAAAAAAATAAATAAATAAAGAGATTACATTTATGCCTCAATTTTATCCAGTTTATGCTATTCCTCTATTTTCCCTTGTTGGAGTCATAAATTTTGAATGCACTTCAAATGGGCAATACTTGTAAGTATTATCAACATAATATAGTAAGAAAATATCTCAAACAATAATACTCAAAGTCTAGAAAATTTACGCTTAAAGGTGTAAGTTGAATTTTTTTATTAACTAAGTCCATGAGGTACACCATTGAAGAAGACAACTGAAGGACACACAACACCCAATGAGCCTCAGTATGAAATAAAACATAATTAATTAGAAAGGAAACTTTTTCCAAAATAAAGATTAGTTCCAAATTACATCCCACAAAATTATGAGGAACAATATCTAGATATACAAAAATTACCCAATATTACAAGGAACCAAAACCAACTGGTCATCCCTGACTTCTTAAGTCGAGTTGCAAGCATTATGACTTAGGACACAAGGATTAACAAATGCAAATTCTTGTATCTATATTCGAAGCTTGATACCCAATAGAGTTGTCTAGCAAAGAACAAAACAAAATTTATAACCTTTTCATACTTGTACAACATTAAAAGATGTATCCAATAACAATTACCTTATGTATAACATTATGCATGTGGCCGATACTTGTTTCATATGACAAATGTACTCCATTTCAACTTTTTGCAAATTAACATCAACTTTTCACACCAAATATATCCTTCTCTAGTGGGATCATAATAGCTACCTCCGTGTGCTCAGCCAATGTAGCAAATAGTTCAATGTATTTCAAAATTTTTTCCCAATCAACATTTTAGAAGTCGCCTATGCCATATGTGCAAAGCATAAGTTACTCTTAACTTTTCAAAAAAATAGTAATTCATCATTTAAAGTGTTTAATTTTTACCTCATCTCGACCACCTCCACGACCAACCACTCCAGGATGTTTTAAAACTCTCTACATTAAAGAATTTTCAAGGAAATGATTGTAAGCCAACATAAATTACATAAATAAATTACTATAAACTTTTAAGATAGCACATTATAATCTCTTTTCCAATCACACCATGTTTTTTTGATGCACCCTAAGCCAAACATTTCAAGGAAACAATAATTAATAATATACAAGGCTCTTTAGTTGATTTTAATTCATAAAATCATTATTTGTAATTTTTACTGGGCATGGCAAAATAAACAAAAATTTCACAATACCTTTCAATTTATCTGCTTCCTGGCATAAGTACATGTTTGGGGAAAATAGATACTTCATCTAAAGAAGATATGATAATGTAATTTTTTTTTAACACATTTCAAGTTAGGCTTGATAAAAGTTGTCATCACATTAATTCTTCATGATTTGGATCATGGATTTATGGAGAGACAACCAAGGGAGATGTAATTAAAATTATATTTTTTTATATTTGATTACTATAGAAAATAAATAAAAAATAAAGGAAAGAAAATCCTCACTCCAAAACAAATTGGGCTCGTGAAATAGAACATTTTTAGTAAAATTAAGTTTAATTGTTTTCAAAATTTTTCATATATATTTTCTATTTCTCTTACCTTTTTATTTTCTACAGTCAAACACATTAATTATTTTGACTAACCCAAAGTCTTCTCTAAAACTTAGAAAATTCGTTATGAGCATGTAATATATACTTCATTGCGCTGGTGTTTTGGATACTAAAATTCATCTTGATCCTAACTAATTGTGGGCATTGGAGTTGATCATCATGGGAAAAAAATCTATTCAATTTCTCAGCCTGTTTCTTGTTTTTATGGTTTTGCTCCTACATACCAAATCTGCTCTTGGCCGACTTTCTTCAGGAGGAGCTAATGGAAGTGAAAAAACCGGGTGCTTGGAAAGGGAAAGACAAGCTCTCCTCAAGTTCAAAGAAAGTTTGGGATGATTCTTATCGTCTATCCTTCTTGGGGATAGCCAGGACATGGATTGTTGCAATGGAGTGGAATCGTTGCATAACAGCACTGGTCGTGTGGCTGTTCTCGACCTTCATTTTGATGAGAACATTCTTCCTCCTTGTCAACCTTTGATGGGTAGGAATTAATGGTCCTTCATTGCTTGAAACGCAGCACTTGAAGTGTCTAGACCTTGCTGGAAATGGTCTTGAAGGCAACATCCCGGAGTTTCAATGCTTCCTTTAGCAGGTTACAACATCTCAATCTTTCTTGGAACTCGTTTAGTGGTCCAATTCCTCATCGGCTTGGGAACCTTTCCACTTGCGGTACCTGATCTTGGTTCACTAGTTATAATGAATGATCTCAGTGGAGGAAATCTCGAGTAGGCTTTCTCATCGTTCTTTACTAAGGCATCTCGATCTTTTCTTGGGGTAAATCTTAATAGAGCAATCAATTGGATTGAATCTGTAAATAATCTTCCCTCGTTAAAGCACTTGCACTTAAGTTTTTGCAATCTTCCAGATGTCACTCCTCCTGTGGATCTTTCCAATTCTTCTTCTTCAATTGCTGTGGTTCATCTCTCTGGCAATCATCTGTCTAATTCAATATACAATTGGTTGTTCAACTTTGGTAGCATCAACAACCTTGTTGACATTGACCTTAGTCGGAATCAGTTAAATGGCTCAATTCCTAATGCTTTTGGGAACCTGTCCAACTTGCAGTATCTTGACCTTAGTTTCAATGCTTATAATGATTATCTTAGTGCAAGAGATCTCAATGCAGGAAATCTTGAATGGCTTTCTCATCTTTCTTTACTAAGGCACCTCGATCTTTCTGGGGTAAATCTTAGTAAAGCAATCAATTGGGTTGAATCTGTTAGTAATCTTCCCTCGTTAAAACACTTGCACTTAAGTTTTTGCAATCTACCAGATGTCACTCCTCCTGTGGATCTTTTCAATTCTTCTTCTTCAATTGTTGCAGTTGATTTCTCTAGCAATTATCTGTCTAATTAATCATACAGTTGGTTGTTCAACTTGGTAGCATCAACAACCTTGTTGACATTGACCTAGTTGGAACCAGTTAAATGGCTCATTCCTAATGCTTTTGGGAACCTTTCCAACTTGCAGTATCTTAATCTTGGTTTCAATAGTGATCTCATGGAGGACAATTTGGAGTGGCTTTCCTCATCTTTCTTACTACAGCTACTGCCTCGATCTTTCTGAGGTAAATCTTAGTAAAGCAATCAATTGGGTTTGAATCTGTTAGTAATCTCCTCTGTTAGAAACACTTGCTCTTATGGATTGCAGTCTTCGGATGTCATTCCTCCTCTAGATCTTTGCAATTCTTCTTCTTCATTGTTGCAATGATCTCTCTGAAATCATCTGTCTAATTAATATATAGTTGGTTGTTCAACTTGAGTTGTAGCAGCAGCCTGTTAGCGTTAACCTTGGTTATAACCTGTTAAATGGCTCAATTCCCAATGCTTTTGGGAACATGATATCCCTTGAAAATCTCGAACTTTCTGGAAGTCAACTTGAAGGTAGCATTCAAATTCTTTTACCAATGTAAGTCATTTACAATCATTACATTTTCAATGAACTTTCTATCAGAAAATCTCTCGGAGCTTCTTCAGAAGTTGTCTAATTCAGAGCACTCTTTGCAATATCTGAATGTACGGGATAATCGACTTAGTGGAAAATTTCCTGATTTCACAAGATTTTCAAGCTTGAAGGATATTGGACATTGGTTCCAACCAACTGGCTGGGATTGTACCCGAACAGCATTGGACAACTTTCCAAGCTCTATTTCTATTTGCCGATTCAAACTGTTTGGAAGGCAAAATCTCTGAAGCCCTTTTCACAAACCTCTCCAATTTGCAAGGCATTGGGACTTATCTTTTAACTCTCTTGTTCTGGAACTCAGCTCTGATTGGGTTCCTCCTTTTCAACTTGATATTATAAGACTGTCCTCTTGCAATTTGGGGCCACATTTCCCAATGTGGCTGCAACATCAGGATAATATTGAAGAACTTGATATATCCGAAAATGGAATTTCAGGTACTATTCAAGTTGGTTTTGGGATCTTTGCCTAGAGTACGTGATTTAATCTCTCTTACAATCAGCTGAAGGTTTTGTGCCAGATTTATCTTCCAAGTCTCCATATGCTTATATATAGATTTAAGTTCTAATTATTTCACAGGTCAAATGCTGTTCCTTCCCATGTAGATTTTTGGATCTCTCAAAAAATAACTTTTCAGGGACAATTTCTTTTTATGTGCAATTACTGCCTTTCAGTGCTCCCATCTTGACCTATCAAGCAAACCTACTGTCAGGAGCACTTCCAGATTGTTGGCACCTTTTAAATCACTAATGTTCATTAATTTGGCCACCAATAATTTGTCTGGTAACCTTCCGAGCTCAATGAGCCTCCCTTATTCCTTCAAGTATTGAAGTTAAACAATAACGATTCTCTGGGGAATTGTCCGAGTTTTTGAAGAACAACTCAAACTTGAAAGTTATTAACTTGAAAGGAAATAGATTCACAGGGAAAATACCAACATGGATAGGGACACACCTATTGAATTTAGTTGTTCTAAGCCTACGATCCAATAAATTATATGGAAGCATACCTCGAGAGATTTGTCACATTAGTTGTCTTCATGTTTTGGACCTCTCTCAGAATGATTTATCAGGAAAGCTACCACAATGCTTCAATAATTTTTCTGAATTGGTCAGTAGTAGTTCTGGAGAAGCCATTCTTTTCACCTATGGCGATCCATATGGTCGCCACAATGAGATTGTGGTGCAGTGGAAAGGCCAAGAGAGAGGGTATGTAAAAAATCAGGGACTATTGAAAATCATTGATCTTTCTAGTAATAAATTGTCGGGTGATATTCCTGAACAAATTGCAAGTCTTGCGGGGTTGGTTTCCTTAAACCTGTCAAGGAATAATTTCACAGGAAAAATCATCAAAGAGATTGGTCAAATGAAAAAGTTGGAAGCTCTTGATTTGTCTTCAAATGAACTCTCTGGTGAGATTCCTACAAGTCTCACCTTGCTTAATTTCCTTGGCGTGTTAAACTTTCAAATAATAGCCTTTCGGGAAAAATTCCATTGTGCACTCAATTGCAAAGCTTAGATCCTTCTGCCTTTTTGGGGAATCCTCAACTTTGTGGACTTCCACTTCCAAACAAGTGCCCAGGAGATGAAACAATTGTTGAACCTCCAGTCACGAATCTCGACAAAGGGATTCGAGAGGATGAGGATGGGTTTGTCACCACAGGATTTTATATTAGCATGGGGGTTGGCTTCTTTGTTGGATTTTGGGCAATTTTTGGCACTATTCTGTTCAACCGTCACTTGGGAGGAGTTTACTTCAAGTTCTTGGAGAATATAATACATTGGTTTTATGTGACAATTGCCTTAAAAACATCTACACTGCGAAGGAGGTTTCTTTAGAGTTTTACATAATTGGTAAGTTAAATATTTTCCAATTTTTTACTTTTACTATTCTTTATTATAACAATGCTTTGCAAAATCATTCTCTCTTTCAAATTGTAAGCTAGAATTTATTATTGGCTTCTATGCTTCTATATATTTTCTAATTACATTATCCAAATCATTTGTTGCTTATGGAGTTGTTTGGTTAGTTCTATTGCATGTTACCTTCGTCTAGATCCTTGTCTCAAATTCTTATTCTGTTATAAATTATTAATAAATTGACTATTTAAATTATTAATTAACGTACATTTATATGGGATAGAGAATCACTTGTCAGCTATCCTATAGCTAATAGTATATTATTATTTTTATAACAATGTAGTTCTTATTTTTTATTTTTATTTGAAATTTTGTCCTCACTAATTATGGATCACCAACAATCACACAATCTCAAACAAATATTCTCAAAGTGCAGAAAGATAAAAGGATATTGAACACAAATATTTTTACAAGAAAATCCTTCACAAATTAGGGAAAAAAATTTCGGGCCACGAATACAAAAATATATACAAATGATTATAAAGAGGATTATAGTAACATATACAGTCTACTCTTCCAATCCTTGTTCACACTGATCACAATGAACAAGGTCGGTCCAAAGGGGGATGAGTGCCCCCCCAAAGTTCTAAAAATCATTTAATATCCCTTAGATTTTAGAATTTTTTCATATAATATAATGTTTGGCGCCCCTAAGTTTTGAAAATCCTTTAATAATCTCATAGATTTTAAGATTTTTTTACATAATATAGTGTTTGACCCATCAAAATTTATAAAATTTTACTACACTCTCTACTCAATACAAAATTTTTTACATTGGCCCCCCTTACCCAAAATCTTGGGTCCGCGACTCACAATGAATGCCATCTCCATCACATGAAAAAGAATCTCCACCTACACTTGACGAAGAAACACACTTATGCCTCCAAACACATCGAAGACCCAAGCACAGGATGTTTGATGATAAAACTATTGTGGCTAAGTTGGTAAGTTGAGAGAGGTCTTTTAAAGCTCACAAAGTATATAATCTTCACTTTCTAGACTTGAAGGTATCTATTTTATAAGAGCACTCAAATAATCCAATCTTTATAGCATTGTAGAGTTTTCTATTACTAAAATCTTTAGAAAACCTTCCAATATTGTTTCCAATCTTCTTAGAGCTTAGGAAACCTTTCTTAAATGTCTTCTTATAGATTTCCAAGATTGGATTTACCTACGGGAAACAGAATTTTTGAAATCCTAAGTATCCTACTTCTTCTGTCCACTGCTCACTGGAGCATGCATCCATCGAGCTCATTCCTTAGCCAAATTTTATTCTGCTCTGCAAGAGATGTGTTTCCAACGAGCTCCATAGTAACAAGCCTGAACTAATGGGTACGATATGGATTTTCCAGTGAGCGTCCACCGAGCATCTAGCGGCCCATCCAATGAGATATCCAACAGCCTATCCAACGAACCTGATCTATGGTACCTATAGTTGCAAAGAATCTGTGCAAATTTAATTCCAGCTGAACTAAAAGAAGCAGCTTCAATGCTGACTTCCAAGCCTAGAGCTAAGACACCTTAGCCTATGACCCAATAAACAAGATTGAAATCTTCATTGTTTTGATCACAAATTGCTAATTACAAACGCAAAAACTAACAATATTTTTTCTGGTTACCAATGTCAGGAAACTGCTTGGCAGGAGAGAAAAGCTTCAATTCTCCTCAGGAATGAGTTCATAGTATCAGAAGTGGAGTTTTTGACACCAGATGTGATTAAATAGTCTATATGTATTTTTATAGCATGAAACTATCTATATAAAGTATGTGTACTAATTTAGTTACGAACTTGGAGTGTGTGTGGCTAGAAGAACTGCAATCTTCTATGTGGATTATGGATGTTGTAATCTTATTCGTGGCATGCAGTGCAGGGAATAAAACGTGCCCCCATTTTATTACCTTGCTTTTGTTTCCTATGATCTTCTTTGCGTCTTCGAAATTTACTTGAAAATGTTAATTTCCATCAAAATGAAGTTGCAGTAAATATATTGTTAGCAATATATATTCAAATTCAGTCACTATTTTGAGAAAACTAAATATCATAAAATTGAACTTACAATTTTGTGCGAAAAATCGAATTCACTTATCAAGGCTAGTGTTAGACACTATCTCCTTAAGACTGAATTCCCCCCCCACAAGACTTCTGGTTTTAATGAACGTCAGTCTCTTAGGATAGAATGATCACACATACACACAAAAGGAAGCGACAATTTGTGTGTTCTTGCGAACCAAACTTTGCTTGTATTCTTTGTATGCAAAAATGAATTTTCTTATGCAAAAGAATTTTGTATGCAATATTTTTAATGCAAAATATCCAGCCCGTTTTTATGCAAGGATGAATGTTTAAATAATTAGCCATTAGTCATGTCTATTGGAAGACTAGACATAAATTCATGAAGAGAGGCGTCTATTAACAGAATAGTCATGTCTGTTAAAAAATGGACACTCCAAAACGACATAGTTTTGGAGATAATAATTAGATCGGGCTAATAGTTAGATTGGTTAATGGGCCAAAGAATTATTTAAGCCCAAAATCCAAAATAAGATTAATTGAGCCCAAAATTTATTCAGGCCAACTTTGGTCCTCACTTTGAAACCAATTTTCATTTACATAATTCATGGTTTTGAACATGTGAATACATGGAATTAATATTCTTACATAATTATATTAATTCCACATTTGATCCATAATTAATAATATATGGACCCCACATAAATATTGGCTTAAAGTCAATAAAAATTCATAGTTAAAACCATGAATTCCAACAATCCCCCACATGAATGTAATGGATGAAATGCAAATGCAGATGCAGACTCGACATAGAGTACAAATGGAAAGTTACCGCATCAGGATAGGTAGCTTTTGGCTTTGAACTTTTCCTAGTGAGATATTATCGGATTTATTTGCTAACCAGTGAACTTGATGTCTTGAACTGTTCAACTTTTTTATAAACCAAGACAATAACATTCACACAGCTCCTTTCCGACAAAGTTTGGTTCTTTTAATTCTGTCCATTTTGCCCTAGACATGCCTGGTAATTTCATTGAGTGCTCTAGAGAATGTAGCCTTATCCATTCTCATAGAAGCGGCCCCTTCACACTCAATATAGGTGATCTCTTATTAAGAGTATCCTATCATACCACACTTGGATTTCCAAGATATAAGAATCATTAAAAGCAAAGCTTATCCTAACACACATTTCAGGTCATCACTATTCATTTCATCATAGGAATGGGTAGAGGAATTTATTCCTTAGTGATCTTAACGAGCACTCCCACAATTCGATTGTCCCTTTGAACCTAGATCTTGGGATCTCCAGTCAACTAGGTTGGGTTGCCATTGTGACGATTCTCAATTTATAAGCTTTAAACCCATTCCCCTGGATGAATTATACACTTGATCTCTAGTTAAGCCCTTAGTTAAAGGATCAGCAAATTATCCTTTGATCTTACAAAATCAATGAATATTATTCCATTAGAGATCAACTATCTCACGGTATTGTATCTACAACGTATATGTCGTGACTTGCCATTTTTACCACCTCTAGTTTGAACATATTTTAAATCACAAATATCTGTGTGAATTAATTCTGGAAGTTCAGTACTTCTTTCAATTGAGTGAAAAGAAGTTTTAGCCAATTTGGCTTTAACACAAGTTTCACACTTATGTTCCATGTTAATATTAAATTTTGGCAAAATATTTAAATTCATTAATCTTCTTAAAATGCCAAAATTTACATGTTCTAATCTACCATGCCAAACATCACTAGGCTCAAGCAAGTAAGCAGAAGATAAATTATTAATCTTTGGTACAACAGTCATTACATTTAGTTTGAAGAGGCCATCACACATGTACCCCTTTCCAACATACATACCATTTTTAGTTAGTACAAATTTATCAGACTCAAATACTAGTTTAAACCCTTTCTTGCTCAATACTGACCCTGAAACCAAATTCTTGCGAATATCAGGCACATGAAATACATCATTAAGAGTAAGCTCCTTTTCTGAAGTCATTTTCAGCACAATCTTTCCTTGTCCTTCAACCTTGGAGGTTGCTGAATTACCCATATATAATTGTTCTCCTTCCAAAACTTGGTAAGATGAGAACATCCACCTGTTGGTACAAATATGACGAGTGGCTCCAGTGTCCACCCCACCATTCCTTTAGATTACTTTCAATCAGGTTCACTTCAGAAATAACTGCTAAAAGATGCATATCATCCATATGACTCTCAACTTCAGTTATATTTGCTTGATTTGATTTCTTCCTTTTCTTAGAAGGTTTTTTGAACTTTCCGCATACAACAGTCTTGTGCTCGATGGCCAAGTTTCTCACAGACATAGCATTTTCCTTGAAACCTCTTAAAATCGTTAGTCTTTGAGCTTTCTCTAGTATACTTCCTTTTCTTACTGTTGGTATGTTTCACTTGCTCTATCGCATTTGCCTTGGACACCATTTGTTGATATCCACTTTTCTTATCAGAATTGCGATTATCTTCCTCTATCCTCAATCTCACAATGAGATCTTCAAATTTCATCTCCTTACGCTTATGCTTGAGGTAATTTTTGAATTCTTTCTAAGATAGTGGTAGTTTCTCAATTATTGCAGCAACTTGGAACGATTCACTGATTATCATCCCCTCAGCATGTATCTCATGTATGATTACTTGGAGATCTTGAACTTGATTGATTACACTATTGAATCAATCATTTTGTACTCAAGAAATTTGCCAACTACGAATTTCTTCGAGCCAGCATCTTCTGTCTTGTATTTTTGTCTAAAGATTCCTAGAGTTCCTTAGATGTTTGTATTGGACTATACACATTATAACATGTTATCCAATCCATTTAGGATATAATTACGGCACAAGAAATTAGCATATTTCCATGCCTCAACCGCTGCCACAACATGACTGTTAGTCTCATTCTCATCCAAATATGGCACATCTTCTTTAAGAAAATTTGCCAAATTCAGTGTGGTGAGATAAAATAACATTTTTTGTTGCCATCTTTTAAAATTAGCACCACTGAATTTTTCTGGCTTCTCACCATGACCCATTGGTACATTAGGAGCAGTGACCGGCGCTGTAACCGGAAGAGCAACAGAATTTACTATCTCACTTGTCATTTTTTCAAATCTAGAAAATGGAACAATTTAAATTTAATAATAACCAATTAAATATTTAAAATAACACAAAACAAATTTTTCCTTTCAAAAATGTCCGAAATAAAGGGTGCTAGCAATTTATTGTGCACAAAATATATATATATGTACTGTTCTATTTGTATAGAAGTATTTGCAACATAAATAAAATTTTGAAAAAGCAAAACCGTCACTTGTTCAAAAGTACAAAATATTACATCAAATATGAAAAACCGCAAGTGACGCTCTGAACAAAACAGTGCAAACCAGTTATGACAAGCAATTAACTAGATAAATGCAAACTATATATATTATATATATATTCTCCAAAGCAAGCAATATCCTATGCAGAACCAAAGCAGAGAAACATAATATTATAATTTAAGTAGTGCAGTCGATTCAATATGTATGGAAAATTTAAACTGTATCAATAAAACACTATGCAGTGAAACTATACAGTGAAACAGGATTTATTTACACATCAAAATTATAATTATTCTATGAGACAAAAAAAAAATTGTAATCGGATTTAGACAATTCAAACACAGCACCATATTTTTGAACCAAGAAATTTACGTTCTATAAGTTTTGGAAAACGTAACAAACAATAATTATTAAACAGTATACTTGAAAATATATATATAAGAAATTTTCTGCAACCAACTTAAAATAGATATGTTTGATTGCAAAGTGAAGATAATCAGGCCACTACAATACAAAGTTCACACTAAATTTGTGACGTGATTTGATTATGACTTGACAATAAGTTGTCACTTTTTAATGACTTGCCAACAGGATTATATAAATGAATATATCTTTTGGAAAGAATGTACACCATAGGACTTTAAAGTCTCTGTTTTCAATATAATTTGTAATAGAAATTTTAACTAAAACAATAATGTGAAATTGCAGTACACAATAGAACTTTATTTTGGAAATACTAAATAGAAAACCAATATTCAGACTTATAATAATACTGTGCTGCAATATAACCAATGCAGAAATTTAATGTGTTAAAAAGTGCAGCGATCCGAAAGACTCACAAAAACAATTTTATAACAGAACACAAAAACAGTGCGGTGAACCGACACAGAACCAATCAATTAATTTTGAAAAGCCACATCAAACTGAAAACTGAAATCACAGTATGGATAATGCAATTCGTAACACTCAATTTTTTTATTTTTTTTTTAACACAGCGAATAAACACAAAAATTAAAACAGTGACTAAAGTCCGAATTCAGTCTTAAGATTGTTAGCAATATACATTCAAATTCAGTCACTGTTTTGATAAAACTAAATATCATAAAATTGAACTGATAATTTGTGCGGAAAATCGACTTCACTAATTAAGGCTAATGTTAGACACTATCTCCTTAAGACTGAATTCGTCCCCCACAAGACTTCTGGTTTTAACGAACATCAATGATCATATATACACAAAAAGAAAGCGACAATTTGTATGTTCTTGTGAACCAAACTATGCTTGTATCTTTGTATGCAAAAATGAATTTTCTTATGCAAAAGAATTTTATATGCAATATTTTAATGCAAAATATCTAACCCGTTTTTATGTAAGGATGAATATTTAAATAATTAGTCATTAGTCATGTCTATTCAAAGAATAGACACAACAATTCATGAAGAGAGGCGTCTATTAACAGAATAGTCATGCCTGTTAAAAAAGGGACACTCTAAAACGACGTAGTTTTGGAAAATAATTGGATCGGGCTAATAATTAGATTGGTTAATGGGCCAAAGAATTATTTAAGCCCAAAATACAAAATAAGATTAATTGAGCCCAAAATTTATTCAGGCCCACTTTGGTTCTCACTTTGAAGCCAATTTTCATTCACATAATTCATGGTTTTGAATATGTGAATACGTGGAATTAATATTCTTACATAATTATATTAATTCCACATTTGATCCATACTTAATAACATATGAACTCCACATAAAATTGGCTTGAAGTCAATAAAAATTCATAGTTAAAACCATGAATTCCAACATATATTTCCAAAGATGATTAGTATTTGGTGTCCATTGAGGAAAAAAATGCGTGGGCATTGGAGCCACTGGGGAATGAACACAAGTCCAAGTTTGCTTCTGCATCTACTGATAGACATCTACTTTTGGTATTGCTAATACTGTCGTTGTGTTCACGATTTCCTCCTCCATTCCGCTGTTGTGAGTTGCAACATCAAAATTTGCACGCTGCCCTGCTTGTATACGTTACCCTGATTTGCGTTATAAACCATAGATGACCTTTGATGTTTTCGTCCATTAAGATATTTTAAATATAATATTTATGTGTGGTAAATTAAACTTTGCACTCTTACAATGCATATGTAATCAATTTCACTTTGATCTTTCTCTTATGTTGATGGTCTTCTTG